>CM031614.1:76638284-76643284 GCA_018398815.1 Conus ventricosus
ACAAGTGATAGGTTCATTGGTTCATACGACAGATTCATTGGTACATTTGATAGGTTCACTGGCATCTGTTTCAGGTTCATTAGTGCATGCGATAGATTCATTGATACATGTGTTAGGTTCATTGATACATGTGACAGGTTCATTGGTAAATATGATAGGTTCATTGGTACATGTGACAGGTTCACTGGTACATGTTATAGGTTCATTTGTACATGTGATAGGTCCATCGGTACATGTGCTAGGTTCACTGGTACATGTAATAAGTTCATTGGTACATGCGATAGGTTCATTGGTACATGTAACATGTTCATTGATACATGCGATAGGTTCCTTGGTATATGTGATAGATTCATTGGTACATGTAGTCGGTTCACTGGTACATGTTATAAGTTCATTGGTACGTGCGACAGGTTCATTGGTACCTGCGATAGGTTTTTTGGTACGTGTGATAGGTCATTGGTACATATGGTAGGTTCTTTGGTGCATGTGATAGGTTGTTGTTGTTATTCTGTTTAACGTCTGTTCACTAAAAGTGATATTAGACGATGGGAAAGGATGGGGAAAAGGGAAGGGGTGGGAAGAGTGGGAAGAAGTTGACTGCATGTTAAGTTTGATATGAACGTGCGTGTGTATGCCGGTACTGGCATGGGTGTGCATAAGAGCTTAAGATGTAATTATTGTATAAGGAAAATGGGTCAAAATGTTACATAAATTACAATCAATGAAGATCAAAGTTATGGACATTTTAAAAATCAGTGAGGATCTACCAAATATGCAAAAAAAAAAAAAAAAAAAAAAAAAAAAAAAGAACAATAATGCATTAATCCTTCAACATCGAATTAGCAAGTAACACACAAAGAAAGCAACAGCCAACACATGCATTTGCATGTCATAAAAGAAAAAAAAAAAAAAAAAAAGGAAAAAAAAAAGAAAGGAAAAAAAAAAGTATATATGTATATATATATATATATATATATATATATATTATATATATATATAAAATATTATACATATATATTTAATATATGAAATATATTCTGCGTGTGTGTGTGTGTGTGTGTGTGTGTGTGTGTGTGTGTGTGTGTGTGTGTGTACGCGCGCGCGTGCGCGCGTATGCGTGCGTGCATGCACGGGCATGCATGCCTGTGTGTGCGTGCGTTCTTGCATCCGTATTTATGTACGTGCGTGTATGTGTATAAGACGTGTGTGTATGTGAGAGAGACGGAGGGGAGAGATAGATACGCTGCGTGTGTGTGCATGTGTGTGTTTGTATGTGTGTGTGTGTGTGTGTGTGTGTGTGTGTGTGTGTGTGTGTGTGTGTGTGTGTGTTAGAAACGACATTACTATCACAAAAATGGGGGTTTGGGATGATGAAAACTGAGTCAATCCAGGAATATACCAACTGGACAGTTAATCAAACACTCTGAAAAAATGCGGAGAAGTGAATAACTGTTCAAAACATTTTCAAGAGAAATGGAAGACTCCGATAAAAACTGTCCGCCACTCTCAGAGATACTAGTTCTTTGACTCTGGAGCAATGAACAAGTAAATGACTGATCGTTATTTCTCTTCCGCACATGCACTGGACATTTTTGCTGTATTTTGTACGGAGTGCATTTAAACGAAACCCTATACATCAGGCTGGAAACAGCCCTCGAATAAGTTCCGGACAAGAACACTAAAAGAGGTTTAATATTTCCTCTGTTCTTGACATTTATGCAGTGCTGACTGTAGTGACACTTTAGATTTTTAAGTTTCTCGTCAAACATTTTGTATGACGCATTAACTAAACATGTGTAACCTTCTTGTAAATCTAACCGCATCTTAACTGGAACTGAACCATCATGATTGTTTGCTCCTTTTCTTGCAGCTCGATCAGCCCATTCATTTGAAACGATTCCACAGTGGGAAGGCACCCAACAGAAAGTGACGCTGGTTCCTTCAATGTTTAAAATGATGAACAGTGTGTTTAATTTCAATTATCAACTCCGATCGCATTTTCTGGTTTAAAGATTTAAGTGCCTGTAAGACCGATTTAGAATCAACACACAATAAATCTGAAATATGTTTTTCGGAAAATCAGAAATGTAATTCAGGGCCTTCAATATTGCAATTAATTCAGCAGTAAAAATTAGAAACATTTTCACATATGTGAAACCGTTTCTCTATTTCTAGAGCTGGTATAACGAAGGCAGCTCATACTTTTCTTTTCCCAAGTACAGACCCATCTGTATAAATCTTAAAATGTTCAGAATACTTGTTATCAATATGGGAGCTGACGGAACTTTTCAGGATATTAGGTGAATCATTTTTGGATAAGTTTGTGTGATCTATGTCAAGCTCAGGTTGTTCATCTCCCATGTAGGTATAGGTGAGTAGGAAGGTTTTGTTGCTATGTCCTTTCTGTTTAATTTTGATTTTTTTTAAGAGATCTGAAGTAATGTGTTTATGGATTTTAATGATTGGATGGATTTAGCCCTTTTTGCAAAATGAAGATCGGACCTCATGCAAACTTCGGCCTCTGTGAAATTTTCGAACGAGGAGCTTCGTTAAAACATATTTGGCAGCAGAAAGACATCTTAGCTCATCAAGAGGTAAACACCTGCTTCCTTATAGGTTCCTAAATTTGATGCATGAAATGGAACTCTAGGGAAAGTTTATAGGCTTTGCAGTCAACACTTTGTATTTTAGTCAGTAAATGTTGTGGAGCACTAAAGAATACCTCCTGTGCATACGTTCCCAAATTTGGAGCGCACAAGTGACGTTTGACAGTAATATTAATATTTTTGTATCCTGTCCCACTTTTGTTTTTAATATTTTTATAAGTTTAAGCTCCTTCTTGCTTTAGTTAGTATGTGCTCAATATGGCTGGTCCAGGAAAGTTTTGAAGTGAGATAGACTCCAAAAACTTAGTCGTTTGAGTATATTGTATGACTGAACCATGGATAGAAAATACAGGAGTTTTTCAGGGTTGTATCCTGAATTGAAAGCATAATATTGGTTTTTTTTAAGAGATAATGAAAGACCATTTTCAGTCATATATTTACTTATTTTATCAAGTTCGTGTTGGTATAACTTCTTGGTGTAATTCAGAGCTCTGGTAGGAGTTTTTCTTTTCATTGATACTTTCATCCATAAACAGATGTCGTCGGCATATTGAGCTACAACTGCGTCTTTCGATAACCCCCTAGGAAGATCTGAAATTAGAATATTGAACAAGATAGGGGCAATTACTGATCCCTGAGGAAGACCCATATGAAGAGATCTAATATTGGAGTACGTATTCCCAATCCTTGTCTGTATTGATCGATTAAAAAGAAAGCTTTTGATAAAATCAAACATTATACCCACAATACCAACTTTTCGTAACTTTGTCAGTAGTCGATTGTGCCACACTTGGTCGTAAGCCTTTTGACGTCAAAAAACGTAGCAAGAACATTCTTTTTGTCTGGCAAATGTTGCTTAATTTGAGTAGTTAGTTTAATCAGGTGATCAATGGTTGATCTACCTCTTCTAAAGCCTGCCTGATTAATTGGAATAACCTTGTACTTTTCACAATAGTGATTAAGTCTCCTTAATATAATTCTCTCCATAAGTTTACATGTGTGTGACGTTAACGCAATTGGTCTATAGCTGTTTTATCATTCCGGGGCTTTCCTTGTTTGTGAATGGGTACAACAATTGACTGCTTCCATACGTTTGGTAGTTGTCCACTTTCCCCGCATTTTTGAAAGATAAAATGTAAAAATTTAACATATTTAGTGATAAATGACCTAACATTTCGTTAGAAATTCCATCCAGCCCAACTGATGTTTTTTGCTGCCGAGATTAGAGATACATTCTTTTATTCTCCTATCGTAATTGCAGCATTAATAGATAGATTTCTGGTCGGTTCGAGTCGTCATCACTAAGCTGTAACTCATGTTCTGCTCTGTACTTTCTATCTTTGTCCGATAGTCCATCGCTGCGACTGTTATTTGCAAACATATCAGCAAAGGCTTCGGCTTTTCGTAATTAGTTGGCAAATCACAATGAGACAATTGTACTGGTTATTGTGGCAATTTTACGCCATTCTTCATTGTTTTCAATTTTTTCCCATACTTTCTGAAGATCTTTATGATTTGAAACTTCATTTGTACAAAAGAATGACCAATATTCTTTTTTGACCTCATCTATTACTCTGTTACATTTATTTTTGGCTTTTTTCATTTCCATATGATTTTCAATAGATTGGTGCTTTAGATAAGCATTAAATTTTAACTTTTTCTCGTCTTTTGCTCTCTGGCAAGCTTCATTCCACCAATGTTACCCACATGCTTTTTGATGTTATTGACTTATACTTGGGAATGGATTCGTCAGCAGCATGCAGAACAGCTTTAGTAAACATCATGTATAAGGTGTCAATATCCTGATCAGAAGTTTCGAACTCATCATAAGACAGTAATATGTTTGTAAATTTGTTCCAGTCACTTACGTTTTTTAATTGTATTTTGGAATCTTGTCTTCTGTTGAGTCTGTAGCGGAAGGTGATCTAGTTCAAACCTGGTCACAAGTGGTATATGATCACTGTTACTGTCGGATTCAATTCTTCACTGTTAATCATAGTTTCTGTTACCTACCCCTTGGTCCAAATGAGCAGAACACTAAATGGATTCGTATGCTACCAGCAGAACAAAATAAAAAATTCTTGATCACGGGTGACTTTAATGCTCACTCACCTTTCTGGGAGAAGGAATGTCAAATAGTTACAAGCAACCGTTTTGTTGAAAATCTTGTGGATTCCTCCCTCTGTCTTCTAAACGATGGGCGAATCACACGCATACCCGATAACCCAAATCATAGAGCCACCGCCATCGACTTAACACTGGCGTCACCTGAGTTAACACCCTTTTGTACCTGGAACCCAATAGATGTGATAGGTTCATTGATACATGTGATAGGTTCATTGGTACATATGGCTGGTTCTTTGGTACATGTGATTGGTTCATTGATACGTGTGA
>CM031614.1:76648284-76650320 GCA_018398815.1 Conus ventricosus
GTTACTAACTTTGTTTTCAATGAATTCCATTAACCAACGAATTTCCATTCCGCAATTTTTATTTACTGACTTGATTCTATTCGGTAATTTTGATTGAACGACATTTCTATCCGGTCATTTTGACTGACCGGCTTAAAGCAATTTAATTCTATTTAGTAATGTTGATTGGTAAAACTGTTCCTTTTTATTTTAATTGGCCATTTTCTTTCCATTCAGTAATTTCTAACTAACCAAAGTATTTTCATTTAGTAATTTTGATAAACCAACTCATTCCAGTTGTACCATTTCGATTCTCCAATTTAACTATCAACTTTGAATTTGTTTGATATTGTAAATTTAACTGACCAGATCACCCCCCCCCCCCTCTGCAATATTCTTTCTTTGTTACTTTTTGTTTGTTTTGCTTTCTTTTTTTTTTTTTCTTTTTTTTTTTTTTTTATTCCAGCGAGAGCATCAAAAGCAGCTGAAGCGACACAGCATCCCTTGACTGCTTGACCCTACCACCTCATCCCGTTAACTGCCACGCCTTCCTGGATTCCATCGAAGAAGACACGCCTTTCCCAGAGAGTGATCCCCCCTCCCCCCCCCCCCCCCCCCTGGCAAGACGAAATGGACCCCGGGGCGGCGTGGGAGGCCCCCTTCACATCCCCCCCGCCCTCACGGAGACCTTCTACGACCTCAACACCCACACCGTCTACACCCCCCAGCCCACCTACCCCCTCACCCCCGCCCCTCCAGCCCCGCCTCTGCCTCCCTCTTCCGCAGGAAGGCTGTGGTCCTCGTCCTCCTTCTCCTCGCCGTCGGTCCGGGGAGCGGGGAGGGTACAGCAGCGATGGGGGGGTGGGTAGGCACCCTTTGGTGACGGTCGGTAGGAGGGTGGCGGTTGACGGAGAGGAGGAGTGTGAACGGAAGGCGGGGAGGGTGGAAGGGGAGGGGGGTGCCTTGAGGAACGGTGGGGGTGGTGGAGGTGTGGAGATGGGGGTAGGGGTGGAGGTGAGGGTGAGCAGCGTGCGGCGGCACGGGCAGCAGAGCAGCAACGACGGTTACCCACCCCTGCTCCAGTGAGACAACCTGTTGGATTATTACTGGAGAGAGAGAGAGAGAGAGAGAGAGAGAGAGAGAGAGTGAGTGAGTCCGAGTGTTTATTGTACATCAGCCATGTATAGGCCACAATACAAATACAAAAAGGGAGGATGGCGGGGAGATGACGAAGGGGAATGGAGGAATGGGAAGCAGGAATGATAAAAAAACCCACAGTCAACACAAACGCAAAAAAGACATGTCTTTGCACGGAAAATGAGCGATGCCACCTGTTGGATCAAGCTACACTCTCTTGTGCAGTGTGCTACTCTGCTGGGCTGTTGTTTACTCTGCTGTGCTTCTGTGCTGTGCTCTGCCGTGCTCTGCTCTTCTCTTTTCTACTCTGCCTTGATGGGTCTACTCTGATGTGCTTCTCTCTCTCTCTCTCTCTCTCTCCTCTCTCTCTCTCTCCTCCTCTCTCTCTCTCTCTCTCTCTCTCTCCTCCCCGCCTCTCTCTCTTTTTGTGTTGTTGTCCCATCTTTTGTGCCACCTCAGTGGCATTGCACCCGCACTGCTCATTCCGACACCCCATCCACAGCCCTGGCACCGGCAATCCACAGGGAGAGGTCAGTGTCAAGTCATCAAGAGGCAACCCACCGGAGGAGACACTGCACTGCTGCCGAGTCACTTCGGTGGTGTTCAGTGGCGCCTGTTCTCATCAACATACGCAGGACACCACCTACTAAGCCCCCTACTGACGACAATAAGTACTTAGTTGCGGAGCCAGTGTGAGTGAAATCTCCCTCCTGAGGGCGCCACCACGTCCGTCCAACGACAGCCCCCATGGACTCGCCAATACCGGTGACCCCGACGGAATCAAACCACGGTCACAGACGTAAGACATGAAACTGATAACATGAAGCAGGCATGAAGGCCACAAAATTGGACTTTTTTCTGAGCTGTCGATGAGATAGCTACGGATTATGGGGCCCCGTTATATACTAGGCGAGAGTCAC
>CM031614.1:76656320-76678820 GCA_018398815.1 Conus ventricosus
AGAGAGAGAGAGAGAGAGAGAGAGAGAGAGACAGACAGACAGAGAGAGAGAGAGAGAGAGACAGACAGACAGACAGAGAGACAGACACAGAGAGAGAGAGAGAGAGAGAGAGAGAGAGAGAGAGAGAGAGAGAGAGAGAGAGAGAGAGAGAGAGAGAGAGAGAGAGATGCAATAGAAATACCTACAAAGAAACAAACAGACAGACAGACAGGCAGACAGACAGACAGACAGACAGACAGAGAGACAGAGAGATAGATAGATAGATAGATAGATAGATAGATAGATAGATAGATAGATAGATAGATGGATGGATGGATGGATGGATGGATGGATGGATGGATGGATGGATGGATGGATGGATAGATAGATAGATAGATAGATAGAGAGATAGAGAGATAGAGAGACAGATAGACAGATAGACAGATAGATAGGCAGGTAGGTAAATAGGTAGATAAACAGATTACGTTTGAGTCCTTATAGTCCAGCCACACGGAGCCTTTTCGGGGCTGTAAAACTCACACAAAGAAACATGTCGCATCGCAAAGCTGGCTAAAGCATGGAAACACCACCAGATCCTGAGCAAGAAGGAAACAACAAAATAACAGTTTCGACATAGCGCCTGACGTGCTGACGGACAGCTCAAGACTCATGAAGTAGGCTGTGATGACAGCGCCAGGCATTTCCCTTAGTTTTTCACTTCCATGGGCCAAGAATGTAAAAACAATGTAAAAACATTTCAATGAAAAACATGTCAGGGCAAAAACAAAAAAAACAAAAACAACAACCACTTCAGCCCTATGGGCAGTGCAAAATGGACAGTTGGCGTCCACTCTGGACAGTGTGTGAAACGTTCATTACCTAACTGCCAGACAGACAGACAGACAGACAGACAGACAGACAGATTCACAGATTGTTAGACAGACAGATAGACAGGCAGACAGACGGACGGACGGACGGATGGATGGACGGATCGATCGACAGACAGGCAGTCAGACAGATAGATAGATTGTTGATGGAGAGAGAGAGAGAGAGAGAGAGAGAGAGAGAGAGAGAGAGAGAGAGAGAGAGAGAGAGAGAGAGAGAGAGAGAGAGAGAGAGAGAGAGAGAGAGAGAGAGACTGACACAGATTTTGATATGGAACACACACACACCTTCCCCACACTAAAAAAAAAAATCTTGGGACAAAATGATCTGTAACCTTTCAAGATTACATGGACAAACCTTTGTCCAGGCAAACACTACTGTCTCCCTCTCTCTCTCTCTCTCTCTCTCTCTCTCTCTCTCTCTCTCTCTCTCTCTCTCTCTCTCCTCTCTCTCTCTCTCTCTCTCTCTTCTCTCAAAACAGAGAGGACATCGCACGGGTGTGTCTCAAGTTTCTAGAAAAGTGTCAGGGACTTGGCAAACTGTCTGCAAACTGTCCCCCACTGGGTGGACTCAAACTCTTTATCCAGTGTTGACTAACTCTTGTAAAGTGTCCCCTGCTTAAAAGATGGTCGGTGAAGAGTCAGAGCCTATCACATATACCAATGAACCTTTCACATGTACCAATGAACCTATCATATGTACCAATAAACCTATCAGATGTACCAAAGAACCTACCATGTGTACCAATGAACCTATCACACGTATCAATGAACCTATCACATGTACCAAAGAACCAGCCATATGTACCAATGAACCTATCACATGTATCAATGAACCTATCACATGCACCAAAGAACCTACCATATGTACCAATGACCTATCACACGTACCAGTAAACCTATCGCAGGTACCAATGAACCTGTCGCACGTGCCAATGAACTTATAACATGTGCCAGTGAACCGATTACATGTACCAATGAATCTATCACATATACCAAGGAACCTATCGCATGTATCAATGAACATGTTACATGTACCAATGAACCTATCGCATGTACCAATGAACTTATTACATGTACCAGTGAACCTAGCACATGTACCGATGGACCTATCACATGTACAAATGAACCTATAACATGTACCAGTGAACCTGTCACATGTACCAATGAACCTATATTTACCAATGAACCTGTCACATGTATCAATGAACCTAACACATGTATCAATGAACCTAACACATGTATCAATGAATCTATCGCATGCACTAATGAACCTGAAACAGATGCCAGTGAACCTATCAAATATACCAATGAAGCTGTCGTATGAACCAATGAACCTATCACTTGTGTCAATGAACCTAGTACATGTACCAGTGGGCCTGTGTTGACGTCTTGTTGGAATCCAATCCTGATAGCTGAACCAAGTATACCCCAGTTGCATCATTCAAAGGCTTTCGGGTTGAAATTCTCATTAACTAAACACGAGGCTCTCTTGACCAAAGCTCTTTAGACAAATGTTAGTAATTTATTAACATTTCCACATTGTTTGATGACTGTTATGAAGAGCATATTATCAATGTCAGTGTTGACTGAGTAATCACGGAAATATGAACGTAATACTGTATGTACCAGGGTGTTAGGAGAGGCGACGGGCGCCGCTAAACGCCACACACACACACACACACACACACCCGCGCGCACACACACACACACACGCACGCTCGCGCACGCACGCAAGCGCACACACACACACATACACACTTTCACACACGGCTAATTCCACTGAAGGATGGATTTAGGTGTTGTGGGAACAGGAAAGAAAGGGGGGGAGCAGACAGCAGGGGTAGGGGAGAGACGGAAAAGGGAACAGGGAAGACCAAGGAAGGGGGGGGGGGGGGGGGGGGGGGGGGGGCAAGGAAAGGGGGAGGTGGGGAATACAAGGAAAAATAAGGAGAGGGGGACAATGTTCTTTGCCTGCGTTTTCTTTCCCCCATCGAAAAAATACAAAAGGGGAAAAAAGAGAGGGAGGGGTAAAGGGCGGGGAGAGGGAAGTAAGGGGGAAAAGAAGGGGAGGGGGGGAGGGAGTGTGGTTGTGTGTGTGTGTTGGTGTGTGTGTGTGGTGTGTGTGTGTGTGGGTGTGTTGTGTGGTGTGTTTGTGTGTGTGTGTAGGGGGGGGGGGGGACGTAAAATTCACTTTTTTCTTTTTTTTTTTTTCTTTTTGTTTTTTTTTTGTTTTTGTGTTTTTTTGGCGACGCCGTAAAGATTATTTATTGTTATGTTATTGTTATCATTATTTTATCTTAACTTTGTTTTGCTTAATTATTATTGTTTATTTACCCTTATTCAGTATTTATATAGCCCTACTTTGGGTTAAGGCCAAGGGTAGGCTTTAACAACACCGTTCGTTCACACGACTTTCCCCGTGCCATTCAGTCGATCAGTCACTTTGTTTCCTCATTCTTTATTTTTCGGTCCCTGAAGTTAGAATGCTCCATAAAAAGGGCCAAAAACCCTTCTCTTTAAAAGTTGTAAATTTGTTTTAATGTGTAAAGAGTTTGCTGCGTTCAACCCCCGGGAACCCCCGTTTACAGTTATTCGAAGGGCTTTTTTTAGGGGGAAAGGAGCAAACCCAAATTTAACTCCGAGGAAAAATCACCTCTACCAAAACGGTCAGTGGGGGTTCGAACCCCCAACCTCAGGGTCGCCCCGGGTCAGAGTCGGTGTTTACCAATGAGCTTTCAGGGTTTTTTATCAAATTCCCCGCAAAGGTTTCAGGAAGAAGGGGGGGGGGGGGGGGGGGGGGGGGGGTGGGGAAAAAAATCAGGACCAAGCTACCCGAGACCATCCTGTGGGTTTGCCCCTGGTCGGTCAGAATACCCCTTAGGCCTTACACACGATCATAATTTAGCATGATCGTATTACAAGCGCGTGCGTGCTTTTGCGTGGTGCGTGTGTGGTGTGTGTGTGTGTGTGGTGTGTGTGTGTGTGTGTGTTTTGTGTGTGTGTGTGTGTGTGTGTGTGTGTGTGTGTGTGTGTGTGTGTGTGTTTGTGGGGTGTGACAAAAGAGAGAGAGAGAGAGAGGGGAGGAGAAAAGAGAGAGAGAGAGAGAGAGAGAGGGGAGAGAGAGAGAGACAAGACAAGACAAGACAAGACAAAATTCTTTTTTTTACGAGGATAATAGATAAGCACTGTTTGTGCTTTTTTACATCCAGTCCTCCCCCTGTGTAGGGTCAAAAATATAAAATAAAAGGCAACAAAGGAAGCATGCAAAAGTGACTAGAACTACAATACAATAGGGGATTAAATTTAAAAAGGGAAGGAAAAAAAAAATTAAAAAAAAGAGAGAGAGAGAGAGAGAGAGGAAGGAGAGAGAGAGGGGAGAAAAGAGGAGAGAGAGAGAGAGGACGCAGGAGCGAAGGGAGTGCGGGTAAGCCTGCAGAGAAGAGAGAGGAGAGAGAGAGAGAGAGAGGGGAGGGGAGAGAGAGAGAGAGGGGGGAGGGAGGGAGGGGAGAGAGAGAGAGGGGGAGAGGGGGGGGGGAGAAAGAGGCTAGAGTGGGTGCGATAAGAGAGCATGTTTAGAACAATCTGACAATCAACAATTCCAAAGAGATACAACAAAAAATTTTGAAACACCGGGGGGGGGGGGGGGGGGGGGGAGAGAAGAATAAAGCACAAATGGAGGTGGGAAATGCATAATGATAGCCCGTCGCCCACGGGTAGGAAGGGATATCATATGGTTTAAAAAAAAATCAAGTCTTTCCAGCAGAACCGTGAGAGAGAGAGAGAGGAGAGAGAGAGAGAGAGAGAGAGAGAGAGAAGAGAGAGAGAGAGAGAGAGAGAGAGAGGAGAGAGAGAGAGAGGGAACAACGAACGAACGAACGAATTTTATTTTCAGAGGGTAGTGGAGAAAGCATAACTGCTTTTTTACTCCAGCCCCCCGGGGCCAAAAGAAAGAAAGAAAAGATACAAATTCTGAAATTAATAATACCAAATGCAACAAACTAATGTACAAGAGTGAACACAGACAGAAGGGTGGATATGGTGGGGTGGGGGGCATAAGAGGAAGAGAGAGAGAGAGGGGAGAGAGGAGAGAGAGAGGGGAGAGTGAGAGAGTGAGAGAGAGAGTGAGGGAGAGAGTTAACAAAAAAAATAGCAGTGAGAGACAGAGTGAGGAGAAGGGAAGCGGGGGGCAGAAGCAAGGCATGGCATTTAACATTAACATAGAAGGTACATAAGAGAAAGAAAGAGAGAGAGAGAGAGAGGGGGGAAGAGGGGGAGAGGGGGGGGGGGGGTTAAAGAGAAGGTAAACTTGTATCATTAAATTCATGTCTCAAATGAAAGAAACCAACCATTTATAACTTTTCCATTAAATATCTGTGGTATGCTTTTTTGAAAGATAATAAACTATTTTTGTTTTTTATGTATTCTGGGATTTCATTCCATAATTTTCCTCCTGAATAGATAAAAGATGTCATAAAGAGTCAGTTCTTGGACGGGGATAAATATCGTGTTTTTGTTACGAAACTCCTCGTACGGGAAATTTCATCGGGATAGAATGGTGCAAAGGTTATCATAATCTTAAACATAAAGACAGCTTTGGTTGAAGTAATTTAAATTCAAAAGGCAAGATGTTCAGTTCTTTATAATCACTTATTTCCAGAGACGAAGATTTAAGAAGTATAAGTTTGGAGAGCGTCTGTAGAGACTTTCAAGATGCCTTAAGGGGGCTTTACTAGCTAAATCCCAACAGGTTGAAGCATAGTCCACACGCTTTAAATATAAGCATGAAAAAAATTTCCGAGTGTGTTGATCCAAAAAATTGTTTGATTTATTAAGCTGAAAGACTTTTTTCGATATTCTTTTTGATAACGTCGAAAGCTGATTCGCCCCAGGATAAATTATTGTCGATAATAAGACCAAGTAGTTTGTGAGAGCTTACTTCATCTAATACGTTATCATGTATCTTTAATTCTCAAAATCATCTTTGTATTTTGTCGCTTTTGCCGTTGATATTAACATGAATTTAGATTTTTTGGGATGAAGTGCCATTGATTGTGTTTGTCCATTTTATGAGCCTGTCAAGTCATTTTGTAAGTCTGCGCACACTACATCTGCATTTTTTCCTTTTTTTGTGTAAGGTGGTGTCATCAGCGAAAAGTTACACAAGAAGAGGAAATGTAAAGAGGGAGATCGTTATGTAAATTGTAAATAATATTGGTCCTAAGACTGAACCCTGAGGCACACCGAAATTGACTGGCATGAAAGTGGATGTTTCATATCTTGAACAACTATCTGCCTTCTGTTTGATAGAAAAGATGAGAGAAAATTGACAGACTTTGGAGTTAAAACCCTACAAAATAAGTTTTTTTAAGAGGAGATCATGGTTAATAACCTCGAAGGCTTTAGCAAGTCCACAAATATCGTTCCTGTGAGAAGATCATCATTGATATTTAAATGCCACTGTTCTACTAGATTGGTAAGAACCGTCTGACATGAATGATTTTCTCTAAAACCGCTTTGATTTGAAAGAAATAGTTTATGTGTAACGAAATGCCTTTGAAGGTTTTGCTTAAGGTGCTTTTCTAATGTTTAGACAAATTAGACAGAATGGAAATCGGTCTGTAGTTCGAAGGATCCTGTGGGTACCAGATTTTAAAAATGGCAAAACTTTAGCTTCTTTAAAATATAGTGGATAATAGCATTTTTGAATACAAAGGTTATAAATATAAGAAGGCTATAGAGATAATAGGTGCGGAAATTTTTAAAATTTTGCTGGGCTATATTATCTAATCCCCCGGGTCTTAGATTCCTTCAATGAATTAAGTTTCTCTACACACCTCGTGTCACTGATTAAAATGAAAATCAAGTCTGGACCCTATTTGTCTAGTATCACAAAATTCTCTTAATAAAACAGGTCATTATATTTAGTACAATCAGTTTTTAATGTCTTTTCGACTATGGTAGAGAAGTGTTTATTGAGATTATCTGCGACAGAATTAAAGATGATGGAGCTGTTTGTTTTGACGATTTACCCGATAATTGATTAATGGCTTTCCAGATCGATTTTGAATCTTTTTTCGATGAAATAAGGTCGCTAAAATGTTTTTTACGAGCAGACCTTTTCATAGCTGTAACTTTGTTACGTGTTTCTTAAACTTTGCATCTTTTCCCGTTGACTGTAACAAGTTTTCACGAATTTTTTAAAAGCAGCATAATTTTCATCATTTAACACGGTGGTTTTTCCCTTGGGTTTGGGCCGTTTGATCTTAGTTGGGACATGTTTGTCGTAAATAGGGACAAATATGTTATACCAAGCTTCGAGAGCTTTGTCTGGATCAGTCTCCTGAAAAACACTGTAAAAGTCTGCTGTAAAATTTAAAACATGAAGAAAATCGTCAGAATTAAGGTTTTATAACTACGGAAAGAAAAGCATTTGTGGCTACATCTAGGAATTGTTTTCGCCTTTTTTGGACCAAGTTAAGCATACGGGAAATGTCATGAGACATAAACTGGAACGGAAGTTTCTGTAATATTTGTTGGATTGTTTACATATATATGATCAATGAGTGTTTCAGACTGTAGCGTTATTTTGTTGGCGTGTCTATCAGTTGTGTTAAGTTATATGATTCAAAAATTCGTTCCATTTATCATGAGGCTTAAGTAAATCAATGTTAAAGTCGCAAGCAATACAACATCTGTTGAATAATCTGAGACATCTTCCATCATTGCTTCGAATCTATCATACCATTCCCCCGCGTTCATCGGGTTTCTATATAAAAAGCCTACTAATATCGGTTTAGTCCCTTTTAAACGAAACTCTATCCGATGCATTCAGTATTATGTTATCAAATGATGGATCAGTTTATAGTTATTGAGTGATGTACTATCCCAGAAGACCTGTTTCTAGCTTAGATGTAGAGTCTCTCCTGATAAAAATTGTAACCCGGAATCATTACTAATCGTCTGAGACTAAATTGATAACGAGATTCGAGAAACAAAAACAATGAAAACAATTGTTAGCATTAGATAAAATAGAAGGGAAATCACAGAGAAGAGAGAGGGGAAAAGGAGAGAAGAGAGGGGAAAGAAAGAGGGGAGGAGGAGGGGGAGAGAGGGAGAGGGGAGAAGGGAAGAGAGAGAGAGAAGGAGAGAAAGTCACATAAAAACTCAAGCATTTCGACAGAAGGGACAGAGGGCAGGAGGTAGTAGGAAACCACACCACGCACACACCACCACACACACACCACACACACACACCACACACACACACACACACCCACAACACACACACCACCCACCCCACACACCACTCATATAAGACCTACTTACTAAACAAAATAACATACTAATTGCATTTCAGTACAAAAACACTTTCTAAATAGTCGGGTTTACATACATAAGGCAAAGAGGGTGGTGGTGAATGGTGGTGGATTTATGGCGGAGTATGTAAGTACTGGCACATAGATGGTTGAAATAATGGTGTTTGAAGGTTGATATGCATTGGCGTGTTTGGTTGATTCAGGGAGCGATTTCCCATTGAAGGAACCTAAATATGTTAAACTGGATTTGAATAAGTCAATTCTAGGAACAGGGACATGAAGTTTGGGTGAGTCCTTGAGGAATTTATTGGAATCTGTAAACTAATGTTGAGGGTGTTTCCCCGACACAATCTTGTGCATTATGATCCCTTTTTTGTTTCTAATCTCGGGACTTAATGGGGAATTTGAATCTTTTTATAGTCCGAGTCCGGGAAGACTACTGCTTTTTAGGAGGACTAATTTGAGTGCTCGTTGTGCAGGCTTACAATGGTTTGAGAGTTTTTAGCGCTAGCACAGTCCCTAGAGTAGATCCATAGTCTATGTTGATTGAATATGAGACTGGAAAAAGAGCTTGCGTGAATGCAGGTCGAGGGCGTTTGATTTTGGAGAGTTGAAAAACTTTCTGTGAAAGTTTTTTGCATAGTGAGGTTATGTGAGCTTGCCAGCTCATATTGTTATCAATGGTTATTCCTAGCACTTTGGGCATGTAACCTGTTAAAACGGGTTCTTTTTTAAGATGTACCGGAGGATTAAGAGTGAGTTTTTGTTTTTTTGCCTGGTTGTGTTAAGCATGGATTTCGTTTTTTTGGAGGGTGAAGCGACATGTGATTTAGTTCAGTCCATTTCACGGATCATTCGCACTTTCTTGTAAAGTTTGTGCAAGAACAGTAACATCAGAATGATTTGTGTGGATTGTTGTGTATCAGCAAAAAGTTCACAGGTGGATGTGTATGTAGAGGGAGATCTTTGATGTAAATTGTGAATAATAAGGGACCAAGATAGGCCTTGTGGGACGCCATAGGAAAGTGTTTGAAATGAAGAGAAGGTTGTATTAATTTTTCACACATTGTTGCTATTTGTGAGATATGAGTGAAAAGCGTAAGAGTTCCTGTGGATAAGCTCCCAATTTTAATTTTTAAGAAGAGGTTGTGGTCTATCACATCAAATGTTTTTTTTGAAATCAATAAATAGGACACCACAATATTTGTTGTTGTTGATGCTGTTTAGCCAGTCATCAACAGGTTGATTGTGCTGTGTGGCATGAATGGTTGTGTCGGAACCCCGGGCTGTCTTGGATGAAGCAAGTGGTATGTATTAAGGTGGTGTTAATGTGTGTTTGTTTATGTGTTTTTTTCCCAAAAGGGTTTTGGAAAGAGTGGAAATGATCGAGATTGGTCTTTAGTTTGCAGGATCTGAGCTGTCACTGCTTTGTAGATAGGAATGACCCTTTGCTTTTTTGAACTATTGGGAAATGATTTTTTTCGTCACAGATTTAAGACGTATGTCAAGTATCTGTAATTGCTGGAGCTGATAGTTTGAGAATTTTGCCGTCTAGACCATCCACCCGCAGGTACTTGATGTTTTAGGTTTTGTTAGGTAGTGATAGACTTCTAATACTGTTATTTGGGGGAATTAAAGTTCAGACGTGATGTTTTTATTTATGGCAATATTGTTTTTAGTTTTGAAGGTCGTTTGATCTTGAAGAATCAGCCGTGACAACTTTATTGGCTATAGTGCAAAAGTGGGTGTTCGTTGTTCGACAGAGTGTCTTTAATTATGTTGATTTTGAAGAAGATTGATTGTTTGTAAGTCGTTAATAGCTCTCCATACCAATTTGGGTTCTGATTTGATGAAATTAGTTCTCGATAGTATTTGTTTTTTTTTCTGCGCTTCTGGAATTTATTGCATTTTTCAATATTCTAGATTCCCCTTCATAGCATGTGTTTAAGCAGGACTCTAAGATAACCCGCTCTGTAACTCTTTAGTGTACCATGCCGGTTTGGGATTATGTCGTACTCTAATCGTTTTTGAGGGGCGTGTTTATCATATATTTCTGTAAATGTTTGATCCAAAAATTTCCCCAGCAACATTGGATCAGTTATGTTGTAAACGGATGACAGAAAGGAGCTGCGAAATCGGAAAGACGAGAGAGAGAGGAGAGGGGAGAGAGAGAGAGAGAGGGGAGAGAGAGAGGAGGAGAGAGAGAGGAGGGAAAAGAGAGAGAGGGGGCACCAACTCAAATGCCTTGGCCCTCACACACACACCCCACACACACACACACCCCACCACACACACACACACACACACCCCACACCAAAAGATATTTCGCGCGTACGCGTGCGCATACATCCTTCGTACTTCAGAAACCCATCCCGCCCCCACCCATCCCTTAACATAAAAGAGCACGTGTAATTGTGTGACTCTTTGTTTAGTTGAAAATTAGTGCTAAAATCATGGTTTAAAGTTCAAACAAAAAAAACAAACAAACAAAATCTCAAACAAACAAAAGCACCCCCAATTAACAGACCACATGAAGAAAGAAATAAGATGTGTGATATAATATGACATATGATAATAATAATAAACATAATAATTTTAATAATAATATAATAATAATATAATAATTTAATAATGTGATAATAATAGCCGCTCCGTCTACGATGATCCCCGCGCGACGATGATGAATGATAATAGTATGATATCATATGATGGTTTATAATAAAAGAGGATAGCAACTACAAGGATGAAAAATTGCGGTAATAACAAAAATAACAAAAAAACCTTAACGCGCAATACTCCATTAGTAAACAGGAAATTTTAGGAGTTATAAAGTACTCTTCTCTCTCTCTCTCTCTCTCTTCTCTCTCTTCTCTCTCTCTCTCTCGATTCGCAGCTCCTTTTTTTCTTTATTTTTGCCTTCTAATATGTTGTTGTGTATTTTTAATTTGGTTATTTCACCTTTCCCCTCGAAACTTTTATTCGTCAAGTATTGTTCATGGCTTTTCCGTTTTTCATGAAAACAGAAAGTGTTAATACTATTCCCCCATACCCATTCTCACATCGTCACAATTTGCCCACTTTTTTACCATTTGCTCCTTTGCTTACAATTTGCTCCTGTTCTCACGGTCCTAAATTTTTAACAATTTGTTTTTTTTCCCCCACATTTTCCCCATTTTCTTGCTCACTTTTTCATATTGGGCCACTTGCTCAATTTCTGTACCCCCTTTCTTCCATTTCGCCCATCTCTCACAACGTCACTTTTTTCGTTGTCCACCCCCTCACAATCCCCCATTCTTCAGTTCGCCCACTCTCCACAACCCGTCCACTTTTCCCCCAGTTCGTCACTTTCCCCAAAATCCGTCCACTTTTTTCCCCAGTTCGTCCATCTCTCACAATCCTCCATTTCTTCCGTTCTTTACCTCTCACAACCCCGTCCCCCTTTTCACAATTCGCCCACTTTCTACAATTGCCCACTCTCCACAATTCGTCCACTTTTCACAGTTCTTTTCCACTTCTCCAATTCGTCCACTTTCCACAATTCGCCCACTTCTCACTTTTGTCCCCTCCTAAACCCACTTCTCAAAATTGTCCATTTCTAAATGTCCACTTTCAAAATTTCGCCCACTTCTACAATTCGCCCACTGTCCCAAAATTCGCCCACTTCTCACAATTCCCCTTGTTCCAATTGCCCATGTCTCACAATTCGTCACTTCTACAATTCGTCCATTTCTCCAATTCGTCCATTGTCCACAATTGTCCCACGTCTCAAAAAATTCGTCCCACTGTCCCCAATTCTTTCCACTGTTCACATTTCGCCACTGTTCACAATCATCTACTGTCCAATTCGTCCACTTTTCCAATCTTACGTCTAAAATTTCGTCCTTTCTCACAATCATTATGTCTCCAAATTCTCCATTTCTCACAATTCGCCCATTTTCCACAATTGTCCACGTCTCACAATTTCCACTTCCACAATTGTCCATTTGTTCACAATTCGCCCTGTCTCAAAATTCGCCCACTGTGTAAAAAAATTCGTCCACTGTCTCCATTTTCGCCCATTTTTCTCACAATTCGTCCACTGTCCACAATTCGTCCACTTTTCACAATTCGTCCACTTTCTCACAGTTACTGTCCACTTTTCTTTCATTTTTAAAAAAATTTGTCCACGTTCAAAAATTGCCCCACTGTCTCACAATTTCCATTTTCTTACAATTCGTCCACTTTCTCACAATTCGCCACTTTGTGACATTTTTGCCACGCCCCCAATTTTTCCCCTTTCTCAATTTTCCCACTCTCTCCAGTGTGTCCGCTTTCTCATGATTTGTCCCGTTTCCTTAATTCATCCGTTTTTTTTTGATTTCCCCTTTAAAACAATTTGTCCTTTTTTTCTTTTAATTTGCCATTTCCTAAAAATTTTCTCAAAATTTGTTCGCTTTCTTATGTTGTTCACCTTCTAAATTTTTTTTTTCCCCTTTTTTTTAATATTTATTTCCCAACTTTCTTTATTTGCTAATTTTTACAATTGCCCCACTTTTGCTAAAATGTGTCCTTGTTTAAATTTCCCACTTTCTTAAAAATTTATCAACTTTCAAACCCTTTGTCAGTTTTTTAAAAATTTGCCCCCTTTTTGAAATTTGTCTGCTTTCTAACAATATGTTTTCTAAGAATTTACCTTTTCGTCGCCGTGTCCCCTTCCCTTTTTCGTTTGGGGTTTTCTTCATTGACCATTTCCCCAATTTTCTTATTTCCCTTTACTTTTTTACTTCCTCATATTTTTTTAACCCCTCATACTTTTTTTACTTCCTCTACTTTTCTTACCCCTATACTTTTCTTACTTCCTCATATTTTCTACCCCCTCTTTACTTTTCTTCCCCCCTCATACTTTTCTTCTTACTCCTCATACTTTTCTTATTTCCTAAACTTTTCTTACTTCTCATACTTTTCTTACCTCCTCATACTTTTTTTACCTCCTAAATTTTTCTTCTTACTTCCTATATTTTTTTTCTTCCTCATATTTCTTTTTATTCCTATATTTTTCTTATTCCTCATACTTTTTTATTTCCTCATACTTTTCTTGTTCCTATACTTTTCTTCTTCCCATACTTTTCTTACTTCCTCATACTTTTCTTATTCCCATAATTTTCCCACTTTCCAAACATTGCCCCATTTCTTACAACACAAATTTCACTTTTTTTTTTTTTTAAACCCTTCAAAAATTTATCCATTTTCTCATATTAACTTCTGCACTCTTCTCCCCTTTAATCATCTCCGATTTACACTCTTTCCCCAATTGTAAGAATTTGCCCCCTCAGGTTATCTCCCTCCAAAAGAACATTGGTAAACCCTCCCCTTCACAATGTCTATCGCAAGAAAAAAATTGGGCCCAGGGGGGCTACCCTTCACAATGTCTTCGACCCACGGGGAAAACCACGAGCCTTGGGCCCCTGTTTTTGACAGTTGGTACGGGTAAAGTGGGGGGGCTCTTTTGCCTAGTTTCTCAAGTGGGCCCTTTTTTTCAGAGCATGCTTTCTTCTGTGATCGGCACTCCGGGGGAACCCTGCATTGGGGTAAAAACCTACTTTTTCACATTTTTGCCGATCTTCTTGAAATCGCTGAAAGTGGACACTAAGTTGGCGTAAGGAGATTTCTCTGGGGAATCCACAGTCGCGCGAAGTGATAAATCGGTTTTTGGTCATTGGGGGTCCTTTTCGATTCGAAATCGACACCTAAAGTAAGGAACGAGGAACGAAGGGAAGGGGTGCTTTTCAGGGTTTAAAATCAAGTGCTTAAAAGCCCCAGTTTTCACGACTCTTTTTGGGACAAGAGCTGTAAAATCCGACACACATGTGGTGTGCAGGGCGCGCACGGACGTATTTACGATCGTGCGCACGCACGAACACACACAAACCACACCACACCGGCGCCCGCACCAACACCACACACACAACACACACAACACACCAACACCCACACACATGTGCGCGCCCCGTTGGCACGCACAAGCAGGGGCGGCGGAGCGCCGCGCCAAACACACACACACACCACACAAAAAAACCACACCCCAAACCAAAACAAGTTTCATTTCCAAATAAAGTAGCGACAAAGCAAGAAAAAAGAAATAATTTTCTCCCTGGGGGTGGAAAATGGGGGCCAAAGAAAAACCCTCACTGAAATAAAAGTGGGATGGTGCCAAGTCTTTGTTTAACAAACGGGCCCCCCCTTCTCTCGGGTGGTTTCCCCCGATAAACCTTACCTGGTTTGGAGAATTTGCCCTAAAAGCCTACTGGGGCCCCGGCTTTTTTTTTGGGTTTGCACGCTGCAACAAATCCCGGGGAAAGTTTCATAGATGCGAGAACTCGCGGATGGGGGCTTACACCCGTGGCGAGGGGCGTCGGGGGCGATGGGATTTAACTTAAAAGAAAAAAAAAGAAAAGGAAGACAAAAGAAAAACAAAAAGAAGAAAAAGACAAAAAAGAAAAAGAAAAAAAAAAAAAAACGGCCGCATAAATTTTCTAATTCACAATTTGACTCTTTTTAAAAGTTTCCCCCTGTTTTTGAAGGGAGGAAGGCTTGGTCGTTTTCTGCACCAATCCGGGAAAAAAAAATTTACCACTTTCTGTGCCCAAAATCACAGGACCTGGTGCAACTTTCCCCCCTTTTTTTTTTTTTTTTAATGAGGACCCCGAAGACATTTTAGCGAAACTCGCCAACTCTTCCCCCGCTTGTCGTGGGTTGCTAAAAAAGGCAAAACATCGCCAAGCAAGCGGATTTTCCCCAAATTTCGTTTTTGTGAATTTACCGAGCACACACACACACACAAAACCCGTGCAATGCTGGGTTCAGGGTTTAGAGTAGTAAAATCGTAGCCGTTAAAGTGTAAAAATATAATTTCCTATGGGGCGATCAGGGGGGGCTGTGAACACCCAGGGGGTTATCGTTTGGGGACGGCTGATGGAGGGGGAGCCATCCCTCCTTCCACAGCTTTTAACCTTTTCTGTTGAATTAGGTCCCGATTTACCGTGGGAGACAAAAAGGGTTTTAAAAGAAAGCAAAAAAAAAAAAAGAAAGTTGGTGGTTGAACGTACGCCCGCCCCAGTAGAAAACGCTTACCACCTGACTAGGGCCCCCCTCTGAAATGGAGCTCGTAGAAAACAATGCAACCAAATTTTTTTTAAGTTCAAATGAAAGCTGATTTTTCGGGGCCATCAAAATGTTTTAAAAAAATAGCATACACAGCCCCCCCTCCCCTCTCCCCCTTCCTCTGCTCTACCCAACTTCCGGGGACAGTTTTCCCCGTTGCCGATTTAAAACCCTTTAAAATAAACCATCGGGGTTTTTTTTTTCCTTTGGGCGCCTAACTGGCTCAGGGGAAAGGACGAGTTTGCTGCAGTCAGGCCTGCGGTTCGTCCCCCTCATGTTTGCAACAAAAAAAAAAGGCATATTTGTTTACGGTTCGCGTGTTGTCGTTTAGAAAATGGGGAAGGTTTAAAAGTTTATTTTCTCTCTTCTCCCCCTTCCTCTTCTCTCTCGTCTCCCCCCTTCCCTCTTCACTCCCCGCACACTAATTGCTGCCTATATACCCCCTGGGTGGGGGGGGGGGGGGTATGTGCTAAAAACCTAAAAAAAACCCAAAAAAAGGCCCAAAGTGGGTTAACGCTTGTTACCCTGGGGCTGTTCGCGACAAGCGTTCTCAGACTGACGGAATTGGCCTTAGTCTTTCATGTCAAGGAGCGTGAAACTTCAAAAGGATTAGACCTTGGAGAAAAAGGGCCTGTATGTAGTATAAAAATGGGTAAAGACCAATTAACGGGGACGTTCCCCACCGCACCGGCCGAAGGGGTCAGAGACAAAAAACCCTAGGAGGATTTCGGCCCTCCCATGGCGAAAGGGGGGGGTTGTAACCATTAGATGGGGGCCCCCAATAGTGCAAAATGCTCGGTCAGCTGAGGTTCTTGTGTAAACAGTCAGTGAAGAGCAGGGGCCTTGGATTTTTAGAGGGTATTGCCGGGGTCACGTGTTGTTTATTGTAGGGGGTTGAATGGGTGGAGGTTGTAGAGCCCCCTTAAGAAAATTTACGTGTTAAGTAACCACGAAGTCGGCGGGAATTTCGATGCCCATCTGAGGAAAGTGTGTGTTTGCTTCAATTTAGTGGGGGTGTGTGTAAATGTGATGTTTTGGGGAATGTAGCGAGGGGAAATTTTGGGTATTTGTAAAAGGGGGTTTGAGAGCAGCAGGGACAAAGGCGGGCCCCGAAGGGGAATCCTTTTTTTCCCTCCCTTTTAAAACGGGGGGAGAACAACGTGTGGGAGAAACAACACCAGGAGGGGGAGGAGAGAAGGAGGGGAGAGAGAGAGAGGAGGGGGAGTGAGCAGGACAGAAAAAAGGTCGGAAAAAAGTGGTTGGAGATAGAAGAGACAGCAAATTCTTGGGGTGAAGACAAGTGGAAAAGAGAAAAAACTAATTTTGAAGCCCAGGGGGGGTGAAGACAGACAAACTAAATTTTAAACCAGAGGTGGGTGAAGAAGACAAAAGAAGAGTTCAGTCGAGATCCCAAGCACCACGAAACCCAGTCCTAAAACCCGGGACCCCGTAAACCCAAGGGCTCCCATAAGCGTGCTGAAAAGACGTGAAGAGCTTGTTAAAGAACTGTGGTTGTGTGAAAGCGTGGTTGGTGTGTGAAAATGGCCAGGTAGAAGCATTTTTTTAAAAACCCGGGTTTTGGGATTATTGATTTTTATTTTTGATATTTCTTTGGGGTTGATTTGATTGTACTGATTAATTATAAGTAGATAAAAAATTGTTTTTCTTGTTCTCGTCGTGTTAGGAGAGAAACGAATGGTGCATCCCTTTCCCAGAAAGGGAAATTTTTGGTGGGCTGGGTCATATGCGGTTATGGTGAAAACGATCCCCTTGGTGGTTAAGCCTGACAAATAATAATCAATTAGTGCACTTAACAATACCAAGTTTTCCCCCGCCCTGGCAAAGGGGGGAGCTCCAGGATTGCATGGCCCAAATTAGTTTCAGGGGGGAAAAAAAGGATACTAAGTAGTACGGGGCGAAGCGTCCACTAAAGGAAATTTTTTAATTAGCTCTTCAAATTGTTTTTTTACTTGGTTAGTATTGACTTGTTGTAGGGTGGGTTTTATTTTTAAAGGGCGTTTTGAGAAACGAAGAACGGGTTCTAGTCTTAACTCTCACAAAGCGTGGTTTAAAATTAAAAGGGTCCTTTTTGTTAGGGGAAAACCCACTGGTTGGTGATCTAAAGTTTAGCAGATTAAAAATGTTTATGACTTTTTCCGGGTTTATAAACGTAACGGTTTTAGTGGGGGCTAAAAAAATCGAAAAAAAAAAAAATGGGTGAAAAAGTTTTACCCCCATTTAAAATGATGATTTAGGGGGGGGGAAAAAAAGGGTATACAGGAGATGAACTGCGAAAAATTCTTGAAAAACCCCAGAAGATGAGGAGATGAAAAAGGGTAAAAAGGAAATTTGAAAAAGGGAAAAGCTCGCGCTGTAAAAAAACCAGATGCGAGGCTGGAGCTTAAATTGAAAGCTGCATCGAAGGGTAAAGAAAGCAGAGACCCAAGGTGCAGCTGCTTAAACGAGAGCAAAGCAGAAAGGAGTTTTAGCCCAAAAAAATTTGGTTTTGGAAAGAATAAAATTTTAAAATCGCAGTGAAAAGACGCCATTCTGATCGTAGGCCGGACAAAGTTGGCACCCAGACTTTAAAATCCACTGTTGAAAGAAACGATTCAATCGACGCCTTTTTCATCGGTTTTAATCGGGTTTCCCCCAGGGGTGGCCCAAGATAATGGCAATAAACCTGTCTGCCTTTTTGACAGGCCCGGGGTTACACACAGTATCCCCCCTACCCCAAAAAGGTGATCAGAGAGATTTTGACAAGGTGAAAAAGGGGGGCTAAAGGGTTTTGATTTTACTGAAGAAAGGTTTTTGGGGTAAGTTTCCAGGCGAGAATCGAAAAAGGGTGAGACATACCCTTTTGGATTAGCTGGACCAAATTAACAAGGGGTAGAAATGAGTGGATGGGGCGGATTTTGAAGGCCCCAAGACATGGGGAAAAGGAACGATATTGATGGTTGTGGGGGGGCCTAAACCCTCCCTTAAAGGAAAAGGGCAACCAAATATAGGTACTTCGACGGCTGAGACATACCGGGAAGCGAGGCGTGATTTTGCCTTTAACAAGAGGGGAAAACCGGAAACAATTCAGGGGATAGGGCCAGCAATGACTCACGCAATGAGCAGCAGTACACACCCGTAGGCCCACAGCGTCACGTGAGCAAACAAGGGTGAAAACCCTAGCAGCGGGAAGGGAAAAGCGTACCTTTTTCTGTCAATAAAGGGGCACTTGGGTGGGGTTTTATATTTAAGCCAGAAGGCAGCAGCAATGAGGACAGGCAAAGAAGGGGAGAAGAAAAAAATGAGCAAGATGACGTTTATTTTGTCTGATTGTGTGTTGTTTCACGATTTCAGGCGATAACTGGATTTGCACAAAGGCAGAATAGGGAAAAATGGGTTAAGGCATTAGAGATCTGGGTGCACTGGTGTTTTGGTGAAGGATCCCCGGTTAAAAAGGGACAATTTTACAGAAAAACCAGGGTGTAGACAAAAAGATGGAACATGCAGAATTTAAAAAGGCATGGTTTTATTGATACAATTTTATAGTGGAAGTTACAGGGTTTGGCTGTTCCCAAACGCCGTATGATTTGGGAATCGGAAAAATCCAGGAGCAGTGGGTACGGAGACCCCCGACCGGGGTTTCTGTGTTGAATCAGGGAAAAAAGGGAAACAGGAGGAAAAAGGGCCATGGAAACCTACCGCATCACTTTGGGGGAGAACAAAAAGGGGATAATCGCTCAGAAAGTGTTCGGTTTTGCTTACAAGGGGAGAAAAACTGTTAAGGGGGGGGGGACAAACCCCTTTTGAATAAAGGTGGGGTATTGTAGAAAGTTCACTCACTCGAGTTGGGGGGAAAACAAAACGAAAATCGTTGGCCCATAAAGCGAAAGGGGTGATGTCAGAAAAACTGTGACGTCAGCTGGGCCCTCTCGCTAAGAAGGGTCCAAAAGGGAGTGACAAGAGTTTGGCCCCGGAAACCTTGGCGATGTCAGGCGTTTTTTACATGAACACTGCGCGCGGGACGACAAGTGGGTTGGAAGAAGGAAGAGTGACGGGACCGTAGGCCAAAAAAAAATGGTTTTTTTGGGGAAAAACCGGGCATATAAATATGTAGTGGTGCGTGATCTTTTGCGGTCGTGTATCGTGAGTGGGTGGTTGCAGGGCCCTTTTAAAGGGGAGAGAATTTTCCGTAGAAACATAATTTTTATATGGCCACACACTTAGAGCTGGGAGATTTTAGATTTATTTATATTTGCTTTTATAGTGTGTTGTATGAATTTTTTTAATTTTTTGTTGCAAGACAAATCTTGCGTCGTTTTTTGGTGAAGTAGGCTTTGAGAGGCCGATATTTGCACTGGTTTAAAAAGGGGGGAAAATTATGAGTTTCATTCCTTGAATTTTTTAATTTTAGCCAATGCAGGGGATTGTCTCGAGTGGGGGGAAAAATTTTAAGGACGTGAAACCTTCAAAAGGCATTAGACCTTGGGACAAAGGGGCCCTTTTGTATACAAATAGGTAATAGGGCCAAAATTAAACCAGGGGCGTTACCCACCCCACACGGCCCCAAGTGGTAGATGACAAACAAACACCCAGGAAGGTTCGGACCTGCCTGGCGAAAGGGGGGGGGTTTAACCAATACGACCTCGGGGCCCCCAAAGGGTGTAAATGCTCGGTAGCTGAGGGGGTGTAAAATCAGTGAAAAGCAGGGGGGGGCCCCTTGGGTTTGCAGATGGATTTTGGGGGTCACTGGTTTTTGGGTTTATTGTCAGGCTGGTTTAATGCGTGTGGGGGTTGTAGAGCCCCCTTTTGAAATTCTGTGTTAATAACCACCGAAGTCGGCGGGGAAGTTGATGTCCATCTGAGGGTAAAGGTGTTTTTGCTAACAATTGGAGGGGGTTTGGGAAATGCTGATGTGTGTGGTGTGCGGTGGGGGAAATTTTAGGGTACTTTTTAATAGGGGTTTGAGAAAAGGGAGGGACAAGGCGGCCCCAAAGGGGAATCCTTTTTTCCCCCCCTATATAAAAATGAGGGGGAAAAGTGTCGGGGAAAAACACCAGGAGAGGGAGAAGAGAAGGAAGGAAAGAGAGAGGGAGAGGAAAGTGAAGGACAGGAAAAGGGGCGAGAGAAAAGTGGGCTGGAATAGAAGAGAAGTAGTCTTTTGGGTTTTAAAAAAAGGGAAGGAGAAAAAACTAAGTTTGAAGCCAAGGTGGGGAAGACAGACAAACTAATTTGAACCCAGAGGTGGGTGAAGAAAAAGAAGAAGAAGGTTCGACGTCGAGATCCAAAAAGGAACCCCGAAGACCCAGTCCTGAAACCTGGAGCCAGTCAACCCAAGGGGGAACCATCAAGCAGGGGCTGAAAAACGTGAAGAGACTTGTTTTAAGAACTGGGTTTTTTGGGTGGAAAGCGTGGGTTTTGTGGTGAAAAACCCGGCCGGTAAAAAAATCATTTTATTTTAACCCCGGGTTGGATGTATTATTTTTTTATGTTTTGATAATTTTATTGTGTGTGATTTGATTTTACTGATTAATTTTAATTGATAGAAATTGTATTTTTTTTTCTGTCGTGTTAGGGAGAAACGAATGCGTGACATCCCTTCCCCCGGGGGTGAATTTTGGGGTGCGAGAGTGTGATATGCGGTTGGGGCAACGATACCCCTTGGGGTGTTTTAAACCTACCCAATAATAAAACAACTTTTTTGCACTTAAGCACCCTCCGATTTTCCCCCCTCCGGACTTCACCAAATTTAAACGGTCAAGCCCTCCAAATCACATTTTTTAGTGTCAAATAATTGACGCCCCCCCCCCCCCCCCCCCCCCCCCCTTTCCCCAGTCCTTACCTTCTCCCCACGAACCCACTTCCTACCCCACCCCCACCCCCACCCCCACCCCGAGCGGTTCCCGGGTTAGGAGGAGAGCAAAAAGTGTGTTTGCGACATCTCACTCCGGCACGAGGACGGCGCAACAACAGCTCTTAACCCCCGCAAAACGATTACACCCTTTCCCCCGGGGAGTAGCGAAGGCTTCAGAAACCCGGACAAAACGAAAGGCCGCGCCTGGGAGATTTGGAACTCTCGCTGACAAAGATTTAAAACCAAGGGTTGGAGATGGTGGGGGGGAACGAGAAAATAAAGGGGGGTTTAGCCACGCGGGACGGGATTCAGCTGGATGGAGCCAGGGGGATGAAGGAGAGGGCGAGCTGACCCTTCACTGCCCCCCTTTGGGCCCAAGCCTTTGGTCATCACGGAAGTGGTTTCCCCCTTTTCTTGTTGTATGGGCTCCCGGGTTTCCCCGGCTGCATGTCTGCCTGGGGATTTCCCCTTTTTGCAACGGTCGAGTTTGGGGAAAAAAACGGGGGCGGCGGGAAAGGGGGAGGAGAGGGTGAGGGCCCCCCCCCCCCCCCCCCCCCCCCCCCCCAAACCACCCCCCCCCACCTCCCCCCCCCCCCCCCCCCCCCCCCTTTTCAGCCCTGACCCCCCCCGTTTGCCCCTTTGCCCCCAACAGTAGGGGAGGGCCCCCCCCAGCGTAAATTTTCGGAAGAAAAAGTAGGAAGGTTCCGCCCCGGTGCCTTTTAAACCCCCCCCGGCCCCCTGGCCCCCGGGCTTTAAAACCCCCAGCCGGCTAGCCAGGCCGGCAAAACCTTTTTTTTCCCAAAAAATAAGCAAGGTTAAAGGCGCGCAGCCCGGAACATGAGGGCCCACCAAAGGTTAAAAAAATTTTTTGTTCCCCAAAAAAAAAAACCCTAAAAGGGAGCTTTAGCAATAGTTTTAAAAAAAAAAACTTGGTTTTGTTAAATTTGGAAAAAATTAGTAATTAGTGCTTTTTTTGGGTCATAAACCCAAAAGTATTTAAAAAAAATTTTTATAATAAGTAAACTTTTTATAAAGATAAAAAAAAAATTTGGTAATTGTTTATTAAAAATAAAGATTTAAATTGTTAAAATCTCAAAAACTCACAAAATAAGCCCCAAAAAAAAACATACGTGTTTAAAAAATTTTTTATTTTTTAAAATTTTTTTAGTATTATAATTTTTTTGGGCTTTGGTGTTTTTTTTTGGTTGTTGGTTGGTTGTTTGGAAAATTTTTTGGCTTGATTTTTTTCTTTTTTTTCTTTGTTTTTTTTTTTTTAAAAAAATTTTATACAAAAATTTGTTTGTGTTTTTTTTTTTTTTTTTTGGTTGGG
>CM031614.1:76695389-76722889 GCA_018398815.1 Conus ventricosus
AGGAGCCCCTTCCGTTCTAGGATCTTTAAATCTAAGCGCAAAACTGACGTTGAAAAACTTAAAGTTACTGTCGTCGTTCTTAACAACGTGAGGATATTAAGCTCATAACAACAAGCAGCAAAATCAATATTGGCTTAAATAGAAACAATCTTACAGAACTAAATTGGATTAATCTTACACATTTAGATCTTATAGGATTTTATTACACTGAACAAGTTTTAACAGAGAGTATGATAAAAACAATAACTGGATTAGATTAAATTCTGTTATAAAACTATGGAGCAGTTAAACTTTATGATAAAAACCCCTCATTGTTTACCGATTTGTGGACAGACTGGTTGTGGAAAAACAATATTTGTCCTTGACCTATTACAAACAGTTTATCGCTATAATTTTGATTATATTGTGATTTTCTGCCCAACACTTAAATGGAACAAAGCATATCATGATAGAAGGTTTATATGGACAGATGATGAAATATATTTAGTTGATCCTAGCAATAAACTGAGTGAGTGTTTAGAACACTTTTATAAACTGTTTGAAGGAACGCAGACACTATTCATTATAGATGACTGTTCGGCAGAAAGAGACATAGTTAAAAAGAGAAACACTTTGTCAAAACTGGCTTTCAGTGGAAGACATGCTGGGATAAGTGTGTGGATTTTATGTCAAAAATATAACTCAGTTTTAAAAGACTTTAGAGAACAATTAAAGACTGTAGTTTTATTTCACATGAAAGACAGAGACTCATTTGATGAATGTTTGTGCGAAAATGATGTTACTGAAAATGATCAGGAAAAACACAGGATTAAGCAAAAACTAAAATCTGAAAAGTTTAGTAAATTAGTATTGAAAACGGATAATCCTATACAGCATGTTTGTTTGTAGGGTTTACTAGGAGAGAACTATAAAACACGGGGCCAAGGTCGGCCGCCCGAACCTTGGGTGAGGGCGGGTGAGCATGACCCCGTGTTTTATAGTTCTCTTAAGCTCACTGACCGTACGTGACCAGATCTTGAGGTCTGTTGCTTTATTTCCTTCTTTCCGATGTTTGGTGTTCTTTCCAGGAGTGGGCGATTTCATCTGGACTGAGAGTAGGGTTGGTTCAGTTCCTTCGTTATATCTACAGCATATAGTGCAGTGCCAGGCAGTGTTCTTGTTTGTCAGGATCAGTGGAACATGTCGTCGTTAGCGGGTAAAACATGTCTGCCAAAACGTTGTTATGAGGAGAAGTGACATGAGGGACGTGGGTATTGTTCACCAGACTAATAACATGCGCCGCCAGAATTTCATTGAGCGGGAGTAAGGGGGTATGGGTGCACGATCTTACTTCCCTAATGATGCGCTTCCATGACACTTTTCGTTGAGGCCCTACGTATTTTCTGGAACAGGCTTGTGAACATGATTTCAGATTAAAATCCCAGGCTACGCACTTTCACTGCGACAAAACGAAAAAGAACTTGTTTTGGATTACATAATACATAAATATTATTAGATATTATATCATATACATATCAGAGCACAAATGTCAAGAATAACAAGTAAACAGTGTTTTTGATTTCTTCATTGACAGTTCGGTTAGTTTCCAAATGAGGTGACTGCAGGTGGAGATGAAACCAACTGTTAAACAGTTCATGTTGAACGTGGAAATTGAAACAAACGCTGAAGAGGTTTAACTAATGTTGATTGTCCTGCCTGAAGAAGACCAAAGAGGTCGAAACGCGTCGTGTTTTGTCTTGTACTAGTTTGTTTGCTTTTTGTTTCGTTCGGCGGAACAGTAAATCTTCTTTGAGTTTCATTGACATTGAGAATTTACAGTCATCAAACACGTCTCTGTAAGACCATTTAGGGGGCCAGAACAGCTCAGATGGTAGAGCGCCTGACTCGGATCTCCGCTGGGCCGTTTCGGTACAGGGGATTTTCCCCTCGGAGTCAACATTGGTTCTGACTCCATTTCCCATACAGTCCTTCTAATGAGACTATAAACCGATGCTCCGCACGTGAACGCACGTACAAAATCTTGCACACATGTAAAATCCTATCAGCAACGTTCGGAAGGCCAGTTTGGCCGTTGGTATGGATGACACGTTACACATAGCATGCACCCTGCGTGAGAAATTGAAAGCATGAAGGAAACACGGAAATGTAGTGAACAATATTGACTGGATGACATGGAAAACGTCTGAATGAAGCGCCGGCAGGCAGCTCTTCAGTCGGCACTACTCAGGTAGGCAACGCATCGTTACGTACACGCGAGTGTAGACTGTCAGCGCCTAGAACCTTTGCCACGGCGCTTTCTCAATGCCATGTTATTGCTATCATCATTATTTCTGCAACACTCATTGTCTCAGGCGCGGATGCCACAGAAGGTGGACCGGGAGCCCTACACAGGTCCCGTGGTCGACCTGGTCGTGAAGTCCAAGCAGCCTGACAGCCCCACCGTTCCAGCCCCCCTCAGTCCCACTTCTCCAGTGACCACCACCGTCACCTCTGGCATCCAGTCCCGCGGGAAGACCCGTGGCGGCTACCGCAACATGCAGGAGTCCTCGTTCTCCCTCAGTGGTGGGGTTTGGGGGTGTTTGGGTGACTGCATGGTTGGTGTTCTGTTCAGAACTTAAAAAGCTGAGCGTGGGTTGGTGGAAGTTCGAATTTTCGGTCTGCGAAGCAGGCTGTGTGTGTGTGTGTGTGTGTGTGTGTGTGTGTGTGTGTGTGTGTGTGTGTGCGTGTGCGAGATAGAGAGAGAAAGAGAGAGAGTGAGTGTGCGTGTGTGCGTGTGTGTGTGTGTGTGTGTGTGTGTGTGTGCGTGTGATGTTTTGTAATAGTTTATGCTAATGTTTTCGTACGGATCAAACTAGCTGTGCATTCGATTCCTTGCCAGTTTCCTCCTACCCCTGTCCCAACGAATGTAAAAATTTCTCTATCAAAAGTTTAAATGCAGTCATGTCGAACACAGCTAAGCTTGTGCATACCTACATGAATGTTTCTTGCCAACACACACACACACACACACACACACACACACACACACACACACTCACTCTCTCTCTCTCTCTCTCTCTCTCTCTCTCCATTCACATTGGGGATATACAGGGTCACGAGCGGAGATTCAAAGCAAACAACTGAGTTGTCACCACATACCAATGAAATAAGACGGTCTTCACTCCTTTCACACGGAAGAAACCAAGGCATTGGCAATGCTAACCCTACGATTCGGAGAATGCGTTTGTTTGCTGATTTTCCTAGAATTTACCGTGAATTCCTGGAAACCATTGACTCTGCTCATCTCTTTTCCCACTTCTCTTCCTTCCTTGTCAAGGACAGATTGCGAGATGAACGACTTGACCTAAACTCTTCATCCTTGCGTAGTAAAGACCATTTAGGACACCTTGTGAGACGAACGACTTGACCTAAACTCTTCATCCTTGCGTGTTAAAGACCTATCAATTAGGACAGATTGTGAGACGAACGACTTGACCTAAACTCTTCATCCTTGCGTGTTAAAGACCAGCCAATCAGTTTCCTCTCTCACAAGGCTTTCTTTCCTTCTCAGTTTTTTTCCCCCTGAATTCATTTCAAGCGACCAATTCAGTGAAATGGTAAATAAGTCATTTGCCCTGGCATTGTGCAGGGGCTCAGATTGACGATCACCACGGCGTGAAATCCTCCATCCGCACGTGCAACCCGCCAGGAGGCAGGTCGTCAGGCTTGTGGTGAATCCCGACTGGAGCAAGAGGGTTCCCTGAACTTCTGAACAACTGACAGCTTTGCTCCGAGGATGGAATCAGCACAGACTTTGCCCTTTAGTTTGATAGCAATGTATACAGTTACCATGTTTGAGAAGAAAAAAAATCACACACAGACACAGACATCCCCCCCCAAAAAAAAACCAACAACAACAACAACAAAACAACACACATACTCGCACGCACGCACTTACGCACGCACTTACGCACGCACGCACTTACGCACGCACGCACGCACGCACACACACACACACACACACACACACACACACACACACACACACAGAGTTTTGCAGCCCTTTCTCCTTTTACGGAAGGTTCAGTTCCGTTTTTGTCCTTTCTCTATGTTGTTGTTCCACAGATACAGTCATTGTACACGTGCACGTCAATTGTTTGAGGTCTAATACCATTCAAGTTCGTGATGGTCACAGTTTTGAATTTTGGTATTTTATCACGATGACGCCAAATGATCGGTATTCACGAGTCTCTTCTCTTCCACAAGACATGAATCACGGTATGAATAAAACCTCCATAAAAACTACTGTACCGCCAAACGACAGCAAAACACAAATCACAAGACACGTGACGCGTTTCAACCTCTTTGGCCTTCTTCGGGGAAGATGAACAACATGCAAGGGAATGAAAACGAATGAAGAACAGACGGTCACGTGTTTCTTCAAAATGGACGCAAATCGGATGTGGCCACGGTATATTTTTCTTTTAGGGTTGTTTTAGATCCCGCCTGCAGTCACCTCAGTTTGAAACTCGCAATATGAATAGCCTTGTTATATATAAAAATAAGATGAATCACGGAGACTGTGTACCAATGAATCTGTAATGTCAAAGCGCCAGTAACACACGACTGAAGGACGTGTAACATATTTTTAATATCTTCGTCATTATGTTTAGGCAGTTTCACCATCAAGTATTCAAGAACTAACATATTAAGGTATGTATCATATCAGAAGAGCGCAACTGTTTTTGTTAGGTATGGTATGTACTGTATTCTTTCTGAATGCGTTACGTAGATTCAATAGTTTGCGTTCTGTAATTTAATCTATGTTCCATTAATGTTTATACAAGTTTGAACAAATTTCCACCCTTTTACGATACTTACTCTTATGTATTTGCTGTCGCACCATCCAAGACTGTCTCCAACGTTTTGTCCATGAATTGATGAAACTATGCACAGACTGTCATCTATCTGATGTGTGGTGCCTATATCAAACTTGTGAAGATTTGCCGCAATAAAACGTGTGATCTGGTTATGGTGGCGGACACTCATTATTGCCGAGTGAATGGAGCCTTCACTTTGTGACCCACTTTATGGCGGGGAGCACAGACAATGTGCGTGTGTGTGTGCGTGTGTGTGCATGCGCGTGCACGCGTGCGTGTGTGTGCGTGCGTGCGTGTACGCCAATCCATTTCACGCGCTGCATTCCCCCCCAACCCTCTCCAGTTCGCCAGGCCATGTCATGCCCTGCATCCGTACTTATATGTCGTCGGTAAATTTACTTCTACAACGAGATTAACTCCTGGGTACAAACCCTGTGATTCAGCGCACTGTACTTTCGTAGCTATCTATATCCTTTGGGTTTTGTCTCGGTTTCTACCTACGAAGTATCTAGAAAGTAAAGTGTGAAGGTCAGATAAAAAGAGGGATTCCCTCCTTCTGCGCATGTCTTGAATAACCCCCAACCTTCTGCGCATGTCCGTCGCCATCAATGTTGTTGACAACATGGGAGCTAAACAGCGGTCCGTCTGCTTTATCGTAGCTGGCATTTTCACTTCCACAGGCAAGTGACGCAACGAGGCCAGTGTCACTCTCCTAACGATACGTGATGTTTGCTGAGACACGCTGATTGTTTTACTAACATCTTGAAATGTGCCAGTAGCAAAAACGCGCAGTGCCAGACACACTTGTAGAACAGGGGCAGAGTTCCCTGTCTCAGTCTGTGCAAATCAAATTCAATGTCTTCTCCGAGAGTGTCTGTCAGCTGGAAGATGTTGTGACGACGAAATGTTAACTTTGCGTGAAGTTCGTCATCATTGAACGTGTCGAATGGATTCGTTCTGTCCCGTAAAATACGGTTTCTTCGCAAAAGTTGCCTTCGTCGGTGAAAACCCACAAAGTTGGCAGCCATCTTTGTTTTGATCTAACCCAGGGCGAACTCATGCCTTATCCTCGTTGTAGGTTACCCACCCCTCACCCACTGCAAACCACGAGGTTAAAGGTTACTCTCGACATATGGATCCGCAAGAAACGGACCTTTGAGCTTACAACGAGGCATGTAGGCCACTTCCCCGTTATCGACGACATGCAAGTACGGCCCCTGGGAATGCACCCACCCTCCCCCGTACCCAAATACACCCACCCACATCACGCGCTTCATCCACGCTTCCTCTGCCCGATACACACACTATGTTAAGTCCTTTGTCCGCCCTTTCTGCCCCTGTATCCACCCACATCACGCGCTTCATCCACGCTTCCTCTGCCCGATACACACACTATGTTAAGTCCTTTGTCCGCCCTTTCTGCCCCTGTACCCACCCACATCACGCGCTTCATCCACGCTTCCTCTGCCCGATACACCCACTATGTTAAGTCCTTTGTCCGCCCTTTCTGCCCCTGTACCCACCCACGCCACGCCCTTCATCCACGCTTCCTCTGTCCCAATAGCCTCAACCGTTCATGCACGCCCTGCATTCATGCCCTCTCTACCCCACTACCCCCACCAACGTCAAGCCCTTCATCTGTGCCCCCTCTTTCCATGTACGCCCACCCATGTCACACCCTGCACTGACGACCCCCACATGCCCACACGTCAGGCCCTGATTTCACTTCCTGTTCCCCCAATCATGTCATGTCACATACCCTCACCCATGTCACGCCCTGCTTTCTGTGCATCCTGTACGCCCACCATGTCACGCCCTGAATCCTCCTCCTCCTCCTACCCTAATCTATGTCATTCTCTAAGATCCTCGCACCCACATACCCATATCACGCCTTGAAAACAGCCTCCCCTCACCCTTCTGCTATCCCAACCATGTCAGGTGCTGAAAACCCCATCCCCATAGTCCAACCCACCCGGCGCCCTCAATTAGACGAAATTTCACCCCCTCCCCAACCTACTTCATGATCTGAAAGCCATGCTACAGACCCCCACTTATGTGAAGCCCCCAAATCTGCACTACCCGTACTCCACCAACGTCACAGCCTGCATACACGCCCCCTACTCCCCCACTGATGTCATGCCCTGTACTTACACATCACCTCCCGTCCTCCCATCCACGTCATGTCCTACATCCGGGACCGCCGTATCCCCACCAACGTCATACCCTGTCTCTGCGTCATCCATACCTGCTATTATGTCGTGCACTGTACACTGCCCCCCCCCCCCCCCCCCCACGTCATACCCTTCAACCTCTTCTCCCACTTCCCCTTCCATGCAAGTCGATTCAAGTTGAGCCCTGTGTACTTGCCTCCCCCTCACCCCCCTCCCCACCCCTATCCTTGTCACTTCATGAAACCGTGCTCCTTCCTCCCCATTACACCTACCCATGTCCATCCACGCTCCCGCATCCCCCTCCTTGGGCCCATCCTGTTCGCCCACCCATGTCACGCCTTTCATCCACGCCTCCTCTGTCCCGATACGCTCACCACGTCACATAGATACGCTCACCACGTCACATACTTCATCCGCGCCTCCTCTGTCCCGATACGCTCACCACGTCACATACTTCATCCACGCCTCCTCTGTCCCGATACGCTCACCACGTCACATACTTCATCCGCGCCTCCTCTGTCCCGATACGCTCACCACGTCACATACTTCATCCACGCCTCCTCTGTCCCGATACGCTCACCACGTCACATACTTCATCCACGCCTCCTCTGTCCCGATACGCTCACCACGTCACATACTTCATCCGCGCATCCTCTGTCCCGATACGCTCACCACGTCACATACGTCATCCACGCCTCCTCTGTCCCGATACGCTCACCACGTCACATACTTCATCCGCGCATCCTCTGTCCCGATAACGCTCACCACGTCACATACGTCATCCACGCCTCCTCTGTCCCGATACGCTCACCACGTCACATACTTCATCCGCGCATCCTCCACCCCAATGAAACACTCACATCATGCGTTTCATCTTCCCCAGTGCTCCCACCATGTTACGCCCTTCACACCCGCCCCCTTTGCCTCAATGCAGACTCACGCCATGACCTACATCAGCACACTCTCTGCCCCAATGCGTCACCATGTCACGTCCTTCATCGACCACCCTCTCTGCGTCACCATGTCACGTCCTTCATCGACACGCTCTCTGCCTCAATGCGTCACCATGTCACGCCCTTCATCGACACCCTCTCTGCCCCAATGCGTCACCATGTCACGTCCTTCATCGACACCCTCTCTGCGTCACCATGTCACGTCCTTCATCCTCTCTGTCCCAATGCGTCACCATGTCACGTCCTTCATCGACCACCCTCTCTGCGTCACCATGTCACGTCCTTCATCGACACGCTCTCTGCCCCAATGCGTCACCATGTCACGTCCTTCATCAGCACCCTCTCTGTCCCAATGCGTCACCATGTCACGTCGTTCATCAGCACCCTCTCTGCGTCACCATGTCACGTCCTTCATCCTCTCTGTCCCAATGCGTCACCATGTCACGTCCTTCAACAGCACCCTCTCTGTCCCAATGCGTCACCATGTCACGTCCTTCATCAACACCCTCTCTGTGTCACCATGTCACGTCTTTCATCAACACCCTCTCTGCGTCACCATGTCACGTCCCTCATCAGCACCCTCTCTGTCCCAATGCGTCACCATGTCACGTCCTTCATCAGCACCCTCTCTGTCCTAATGCGTCACCATGTCACGTCCTTCATCAGCACCCTCTCTGCCCCAATGCGTCACCATGTCACGTCCTTCATCAACACCCTCTCTGTCCCAATGCGTCACCATGTCACGTCCTTCATCAACACCCTCTCTGCGTCACCATGTCACGTCCTTCATCTACACGCTCTCTGCCCCAATGCGTCACCATGTCACGCCCTTCATCGACACCCTCTCTGCGTCACCATGTCACGCCCTTCATCGACACCCTCTCTGCGTCACCATGTCACGCCCTTCATCAACACCCTCTCTGCGTCACCATGTCACGTCCTTCATCAACACCCTCTGCGTCACTATGTCACGCCCTTCTTCGACACCCTCTCTGCATCACCATGTCACGCCCTTCATCGACACCCTCTCTGCGTCACCATGTCACGCCCTTCATCGACACCCTCTCTGCGTCACCATGTCACGTCCTTCATCCTCTCTGCCCCAATTCGTCACCATGTCACGCCCTTCATCGACACCCTCTCTGCGTCACCATGTCACGTCCTTCACCCTCTCTGTCCCAATGCGTCACCATGTCACGTCCTTCATCAACACCCTCTCTGTCCCAATGCGTCACCATGTCATGTCCTTCATCAACACCCTCTCTGCGTCACTATGTCACGTCCTTCATCCTCTCTGTCCCAATGCGTCACCATGTCACGTCCTTCATCAACACCCTCTCTGTCCCAATGCATCACCATGTCACGTCCTTCATCGACACCCTCTATACCCTACACACCTCGGGCCCTCAATCTTCATTTCCTGTTCCCCCATTTATGCCATGTTATACACCCTCATCTATATCACGCCCTGAAATCTGTGCATTCTGTACACCCACCTATCTCACATCCTGCATCCTCCCTATCCTTCCCCCGTCTGCGTCATGCCCTGCCTAAACGCTGCCTCCCCATCACGCCCACTCATATGCATCCTCCCTATCCTTGCCCCGTCTGCGTCATGCCCTGCCTAAACGCTGCCTCCCCATCACGCCCACTCATATGCATCCTCCCTATCCTTGCCCCGTCTGCGTCATGCCCTGCCTAAACGCTGCCTCCCCATCACGCCCACTCATATACATCCACACTCATCCTCCCCCTTCCTTACGCTCGTCCATTTCACGCGCTTCATCTGCCCCCCCCCCCCCCCCCCCCCCTCTACTTCGCCAAGCCATGTCACACGATGTATCCGTGCCCATTCTAATCCTCTGCCCCCGAAAACCCACCCAGGTTACACCTTTCATCTGAGCCCTCCTCTGCCCCAATAAAAAAACAAACAAAAAACATTCACATCGCACCCTTTCTCTGCGCCTCCTCTGCCTCAACACCGTGTCCAGCTCTTCATCCACCTCCCTCTGCCCTGATACCCCCATCAACGTCAAGCCCTTCATCCGCGTCCCCTCTTCTCATGTCACATCCTGCATCGACGCCCACCACATGCCCACACCTCAGGCCCTGAATCTTCACTTCCCGTTCCTCCACACATGTAATGTCCTATACCCTCACCCGTATCACGCCCTGAAATGTGTGCATCCTGTGCGCCCACCCATGCCACGACCTGTGTCCTCCTTATCCTATCCTCATCTATGTTACACTTTAAAATCCGCGACCCCCCTATACCCAAGTCCATGTCACGTCCTGAAATCAGCAACGTCCAACCTTTCCGTTTCCCAACCCATGTCAGGTGAAAAGCCCACCCCCATAGTCCCATCTGTGTCAAGCTTTGAAATCGACAACAATCCTCCCCGTTTCCACCCTACCCCATACCCCAACCTACATCATCATTTGAAATCCGCACCCCTACATCCACCATGTGAAGCCCTGCCTACATCCGCCATGTGAAACCCCACACCCCTACATCCGCCATGTGAAACCCAGCACCCCTACATCCGCCATGTGACACCCAGCACCCCTACATCCGCCATGTAAAGCCCCGCACCCCTACATCCGCCATGTGAAACCCCACACCCCTACACCCACCATGTGAAGCCCTGCACCCCTACATCCGCCATGTGAAGCCCTGCACCCCTACATCCGCCATGTGAAGCCCCCAACCCTACGTCCGCCATGTGAATCCCAGCACCCCTACATCCGCCATGTGAAGCCCCGCACCCCTACATCAGCCATGTGAATCCCCACACCCCTACATCCGCCATGTGAAGCCCCGCACCCCTACATCCGCCATGTGAATCCCCGCACCCCTACATCCGCCATGTGAAGCCCCGCACCCCTACATCCGCCATGTGAAGCCCCGCACCCCTACATCCGCCATGTGAATCCCCACACCCCTACATCCGCCACGTGAATCCCTGCACCCCTACATCAGCCATGTGAAGCCCCGCACCCCTACATCCGCCACGTGAATCCCTGCACCCCTACATCAGCCATGTGAAGCCCAGCACCCCTACGTCCGCCATGTGAAGCCCCGCACCCCTACATCCGCCATGTGAAGCCCCGCACCCCTACATCCGCCATGTGACACCCAGCACCCCTACATCCGCCATGTGAAGCCCCACACCCCTACTTCATGCCCTGCGTCCTCCCTTTCCTACCCTAATCTATGACCTAAATCTAATCACGACCTAAAATCCATGCCCAACATACTCTAATCCATGTCACGCCTAGCCTTCTCGCTCGCTCCTCTCAATCACATGTGCATCCACGCCCCCCCCCTCCCCCCCCCCCCCCCACCCATTACGCTCAACCATTTCACGCGATACATCTGCCCACCCACCTCCATTACGCTCACCCATGTCACGCCATGCATCAGCGAACCTCTGACCCAAAAGAATAACCACGTCACGGCCTTCATCCGTACTAACTTTGCCCCAATAGTCCTACCGCATCACGCCCTTCATCTGCACTCCATTTGCCCCAATAGGCCTACCGCATCACGCCCTTCATCCGTACTAACTTTGCCCCAATAGACCTACCGTATCACGCCCTTCATCCGTACTAACTTTGCCCCAATAGTCCTACCGTATCACGCCCTTCATCCGTACTAACTTTGCCCCAATAGGCCTACCGTATCACGCCCTTCATCCGTACTAACTTTGCCCCAATAGGCCTACCGTATCACGCCCTTCATCTGCACTAACTTTGTCCCAATAGACCTACCGTATCACGCCCTTCATCCGTACTAACTTTGCCCCAACAGGCCTACCGTATCACGCCCTTCATCTGCACTCTCTTGCCCCAATAGGCCTACCGTATCCCGTCCTTCATCTGCACTAACTCTGCCCCAACAGGTCTTCCGTATCACGCCCTTTATCTGCACTCACGTTTCCCCAATAGTCCTACCGTATCACGCCCTTCATCCGTACTAACTTTGCCCCAAAGGCCTACCGTATCACGCCCTTCATCTGCACTCCATTTGTCCCAATAGACCTACCGTATCACGCCCTTCATCCGTACTAACTTTGCCCCAACAGGCCTACCGTATCACATCCTTCATCTGCACTCTCTTTGCCCCAATAGTCCTACCGTATTACATCCTTCATCTGCACTCGCTTTGCCCCAATAGGCCTACCGTATCACGCCCTTCATCTGCACTCGCTTTGCCTCAACAGGCTACCGTATCACATCCTTCATCTGCACTCTCGTTGCCCCAATAGGCCTACCGTATCACATCCTTCATCTGCACTCTTTGCCCCAATAGTCCAACCGTATCACGCCCTTCATCTGCACTCGCTTTGCCACAACAGGCCTACCGTATCACATCCTTCATCTGCACTCTCTTTGCCCCAATAGGCCTACCGTATCACGCCCTTCATCCCTACTAACTTTGCCCCAATAGGCCTACCGTATCACGCCCTTCATCCCTACTAACTTTGCCCCAATAGGCCTACCGTATCACGCCCTTCGTCTGCACCAACTTTGCCCCAATAGGCCTACCGTATCACGCCCTTCATCCCTACTAACTTTGCCCCAATAGGCCTACCGTATCACGCCCTTCATCCCTACTAACTTTGCCCCAATAGGCCTACCGTATCACGCCCTTCGTCTGCACTAACTTTGCCCCAATAGACCTACCGTATCACGTCCTTCATCTGCACTAACTTTGCCCCAATAGGCCTACCGTATCACGTCCTTCATCTGCACTAACTTTGCCCCAATAGACCTACCGTATCACGTCCTTCATCTGCACTAACTTTGCCCCAATAGGCCTACCGTATCACGCCCTTCATCCGCACTAACTTTGCCCCAATAGGCCTACCGTATCACGCCCTTCATCTGCACTAACTTTGCCCCAATAGGCCTACCGTATCACGTCCTTCATCCGCACTAACTCTGCCCCAACAGGTCTTCCGTATCACGCCCTTCATCTGCACTAACTTTGCCCCAATAGGCCTACCGTATCACGCCATTCATCTGCACTCCATTTGTCCCAATAGACCTACCGTATCACGCCCTTCATCTGCACTAACTTTGCCCCAATAGGCCTACCGTATCACGCCCTTCATCTGCACTAACTTTGCCCCAATAGGCCTACCGTATCACGCCCTTCATCTGCACTAACTTTGCCCCAATAGGCCTACCGTATCACGCCCTTCATCGGCACTCGCTTTGCCCCAATAGTCCTACCGTATCACGCCCTTCATCTGCACTCGCTTTGCCCCAACAGGCCTACCGTATCACGCCCTTCATCTGCACACTCTTTGCCCCAATAGTCCTACCGTATCACATCCTTCATCTGCACTCTTTGCCCCAATAGGCTACCGTATCACATCCTTCATCTGCACTCTCTTTGCCCCAATAGTCCTACCGTATCACATCCTTCATCTGCACTCTTTGCCCCAATAGCCTACCGTATCACATCCTTCATCTGCACTCTCTTTGCCCCAATAGTCCTACCGTATCACATCCTTCATCTGCACTCTTTGCCCCAATAGGCCTACCGTATCACGCCCTTCATCCCTACTAACTTTGTCCCAACAGGCCTACCGTATCACACTCTTCATTTGCCCCTCTTCCCCAATACGCCCACCAGGAGAGCATCCTTCATCGACGCCCCCTGTACGCACCCCCCCCCCCCTTCCATGTCATGCCCTGAATTTTCATCCCTGTTCCCCTACTCATGTCTTGCCCTCTATTCCATAACCCATGTCAGGCCCTTAAGTCTGTGAACCATGTATGCCCACCCATGTCACACCTTGCCTGCCCTACCCTCACCTACATCATGCTCCAGAATACACGCCTCCTGTACCTAGATCCAGGTTGCACCCTGAAATCCGCACCCCTCCCCCTCCTCTTCTTTACTCCGATTAGGTCACCCACCCGTGTCAAGCCCTGCCTACGCTCTCACTTCTCCCCACTACGCCCATCCATGCGTAGCCACACTCCTCTACCCACCTCCTTTTGCCATCATTTCAAACGCTGCATCAGTTACCCACCCACCCCTCCACCTCCCCGGCTAGCCCAGGCAAGTAACGACCAGCATCCACGCCCACCTCCCTCGCACACCTATGACAAGCTGTGCATCTGCGCTACTCTGCCCCAACACGCTCACCTGTCATGCACACCCTGCGTCTATATGAGCCCTCTGCCCCAATACATCCACTTACATCAAGCCCTTCATCTGCTCCCCCTCTTCCCAAGTACGCCCGCCCAGGTCACGTCCTGCATCAACACTCCCCGTACACCCACCCATGTCACACTCTGCATCAACACTCCCCGTACACCCACCCATGTCACCCTGTATCAACACTACCCGTACACTCACCCATGTCACCCTGTATCAACACTCCCCGTACACTCACCCATGTCACCCTGCATCAACACTCCCTGTACACTCACCCATGTCACCCTGTATCAACACTCCCCATACATCCACCCATGTCACCCTGCATCAACACTCCCCATACATCCACCCATGTCACCCTGCATCAACACTCCCCGTACACCCACCCATGTCACCCTGCATCAACACTCCCCATACATCCACCCATGTCACACTCTGCATCAACACTCCCCGTACACCCATCCATGTCACACCCTGTATCAACACTCCCCGTACACTCACCCATGTCACCATGCATCAACACCCCGTACATCCACCCATGTCACACCCTGTATCAACACTCCCCGTACACCCACCCATGTCACCCTGTATCAACACTCCCCGTACACTCACCCATGTCACCCTGCATCAACACTCCCCATACATCCACCCATGTCACACTCTGCGTCAACACTCCCCGTACACCCACCCATGTCACACTCTGCATCAACACTCCCTGTACACCCACCCATGTCACCCTGTATCAACACTCCCCGTACACCCACCCATGTCACACTCTGCATCAACACTCCCTGTACACCCACCCATGTCACCCTGTATCAACACTCCCCGTTCACCCGCCCATGTCACCCTGTATCAACACTCCCCGTACACCCACCCATGTCACCCTGTATCAACACTCCCCGTACACTCACCCATGTCACCCTGTATTAACACTCCCCGTACACCCACACATGTCACACCCTGAATCAACACTCCCCGTACACCCACCCTGTATCAACACTCCCTGTACACTCACCCATGTCACACCCTGCATCAACACTCCCCATACACCACCCATGTCACATGCTGCATTAACACTCCCCATACACCACCCATGTCACACCCTGCATCAACACTCCCCGTACACCCACCCATGTCACCCTGTATCACCACTCCCCATACACCCACCCATGTCACATGCTGCATTAACACTCCCCATACACCACCCATGTCACACCCTGCATCAACACTCCCCGTACACCCACCCATGTCACCCTGTATCAACATTCCCCGTACACTCACCCATGTCACCCTGTATCAACACTCCCCGTACACCCACCCATGTCACACCCTGGATCAACACTCCCCGTACACCCACCCATGTCACCCTGTATCAACACTCCCTGTACACTCACCCATGTCACATCCTGCATCAACACTCCCCATACACCACCCATGTCACACCCTGGATCAACACTCCCCGTACACCCACCCATGTCACACCCTGGATCAACACTCCCCGTACACCCACCCATGTCACACCCTGGATCAACACTCCCCGTACACCCACCAATGTCACCCTGTATCAACACTCCCTGTACACTCACCCATGTCACATCCTGCATCAACACTCCCTGTACACTCACCCATGTCACACCTTGCATCAACACTCCCCATACACCACCCATGTCACACCCTGCATCAACACTCCCCGTACACCCACCCATGTCAAGCCCTGATCTTCACTTCCTGTTCCCCTAGTCATGTCATATTCTAAACCCTCATCCATGTCACGCCTTGAAATCTGTGCATCCCGTACACCCACCCATCTTACGCCCTGCATTCTGCCTACCCCACCCTAATCTATGTCAGGCTCCATTCTGAACTCTGCGCCCCCCCACCTCCCCCGTACCCAAGTCCATGTCGCGCCCTGAAAACAGCCTCCCTTCACTACCCAACTCATATCAGGCGCTGAACATCCCCTCTCTAACCACGTCACGCCCCGAAATCAACTCGAACACCCCCCCCCCCCCTCCCTCTCCCCGCCCGCCCTTCCCCGTACCCTAGCCTATCAAATAATCGGAAATCCACACCCCTTATCCCCACCCACGTGAAGGCCCCAAATCTGCACTCCCACCAAGGTTATACCCTGCATCTGCACCCCAATCATGTTACGCCCAGCATCCATCCCTACCCCCATCCCATGTCGTGCCCTGAATTTGCACCTTCCCTTTCTCATCCCCCACCCATTTCATGAACTGCACCCTGCATCTGCGTCCCCAACACCCGCCACTATGTCGCACATTGTGTCCACAACCCCCTCAGCCATATCCATGTCACACCCTGCATCCACGTCCCCCATACTCGCCACTATGTCGCACATTGTGTCCACAACTCCCTCAGCCATATCCATGTCACACCCTGCATCCACGTCCCCCATACTCGCCACTATGTCACACATTGTGTCCACAACTCCCTCAGCCATATCCATGTCACACCCTGCATCCACGTCCTCCATACCCGCCACTATGTCGCACATTGTGTCCACAACTCCCTCATCGGTGTCATACCCTGCATCCATACACCCACATGTCATACCATGTGTCCGCTCCTTCCCATCCCCCTCCCACACTGGGCTTTACAAGTTACACCATGCGCCTGTGCCTCCCCCTCCTTTCCCTTCGCCCATCCTCGTCAATGCATCCTTGCTCCCCCCTCCTCCCAATTACACCAACCCATGTTACGCCTAGCCTACATGCTCCCTCCTCCACATTACGCCCATCCATTTGACCGATGCATTCGTTACCCTCCCCCCCCTTTCTTCCACTTCGCCCACCCACGTTACGCCCTGCATATGTACCCCCTCTGCCCCAATACGCCCACCATGTAAAGTCACACCCTGCATCAACACTCCCTGTACACCCACCCATGTCACACCCTTCATCAACACTCCCTGTACACCCGCCCATGTCACACTCTGCATCAACACTCCCCGTACACCCACCCATGTCACCCTGCATCAACACTCCCCGTACACCCACCCATTTCACACTCTGCATCAACACTCCCCGTACACCCACCCATGTCACACCCTGCATCAACACTCCCCGTACACCCACCCATGTCACACTCTGCATCAACACTCCCCGTACATCCACCCATGTCACCCTGTATCAACACTCCCCGTACACCCACCCATGTCACCCTGTATCAACACTCCCCGTACACCCACCCATGTCACACCCTGGATCAACACTCCCCGTACACCCACCCATGTCACCCTGTATCAACACTCCCTGTACACTCATCCATGTCACATCCTGCATTAACACTCCCCATACACCACCCATGTCACACCTTGCATCAACACTCCCCATACACCACCCATGTCACACCCTGCATCAACACTCCCCGTAGGCCCACACATGTCAAGCCCTGATCTTCACTTCCTGTTCCCCTAGTCATGTCATATTCTAAACCCTCATCCATGTCACGCCTTGAAATCTGTGCATCCCGTACACCCACCCACCCATCTTACGCCCTGCATTCTGCCTACCCCACCCTAATCTATGTCAGGCTCCATTCTGAACTCAGCGCCCCCCCCCCCCCCCCTCCCCGTACCCAAGTCCATGTCGCGCCCTGAAAACAGCCTCCCTTCACTACCCAACTCATATCAGGCGCTGAACATCCCCTCTCTAACCACGTCACGCACCGAAATCAACTCGACCCCCCCCCCCCCTCCCTCTCCCGCCCGCCCTTCCCCGTACCCTAGCCTATCAAATAATCGGAAATCCACACCCCTTATCCCCACCCACGTGAAGGCCCCAAATCTGCACTCCCACCAAGGTTATACCCTGCATCTGCACCCCAATCATGTTACGCCCAGCATCCATCCCTACCCCCATCCCATGTCGTGCCCTGAATTTGCACCTTCCCTTTCTCATCCCCCACCCATTTCATGAACTGCATCCTGCATCCGCGTCCCCAACACCCGCCACTATGTCGCACATTGTGGCCACAGCCCCCTCAGCCATATCCATGTCACACCCTGCATCCACGTCCCCCATACCCGCCACTATGTCGCACATTGTGTCCACATCTCCCTCAGCCATATCCATGTCACACCCTGCATCTACGTCCCCCATAACCGCCACTATGTCGCACATTGTGTCCACAACCCCCTCAGCCATATCCATGTCACACCCTGCATCCACGTCCCCCATACTCGCCACTATGTCGCACATTGTGTCCACAACTCCCTCAGCCATATCCATGTCACACCCTGCATCCACGTCCCCCATACTCGCCACTATGTCACACATTGTGTCCACAACTCCCTCAGCCATATCCATGTCACACCCTGCATCCACGTCCCCCATACTCGCCACTATGTCGCACATTGTGTCCACAACTCCCTCAGCCATATCCATGTCACACCCTGCATCCACGTCCCCCATACCCGCCACTATGTCGCACATTGTGTCCACAACTCCCTCATCCGTGTCATACCCTGCATCCATACACCCACATGGCATACCATGTGTCCGCTCCTTCCCATCCCCCTCCCACACTGGGCTTTACAAGTTACACCATGCGCCTATGCCTCCCCCTCCGTTCCCTTCGCCCATCCTCGTCAATGCATCCTTGCTCCCCCCTCCTCCCAATTACACCAACCCATGTTACGCCTAGCCTACATGCTCCCTCCTCCACTTTACGCCCATCCATTTGACCGATGCATTCGTTACACCCCCCCCCCCCCCCCCTTTCTTCCACTTCGCCCACCCACGTTACGCCCTGCATATGTACCCCCTCTGCCCCAATACGCCCACCATGTAACGTCCTTCATCCGCGTCCCCTCCGCCCAATAAACCTTACCACGTCACACCCATCATCTGTGTCCCCGCAGTCCAAATACGCCCACCCATGTCACGCCTTGCAATCCGCGTACCTCTGGCACAAGAAAACACCCACGTCACGTCCTTCATCCGCGCCCCCTCTGCCCCAATCCGCCCAACATGTCACGCCCTTCCTTCGCCCCTCTGCCCCAATAGGACACCCACGTCACGTCCTTCATCCGCGCCCCCTCTGTCCCAATCCGCCCAACATGTCACGCCCTTCCTTCGCCCCTCTGCCCCAATAGGACACCCACGTCACGTCCTTCATCCGTGCCTCCTCTTGACACACCTGCCCCAATCCACCCACTCACGCCATGTCCATGATCTGCGCCCCCTCCACCCCAATACGCCCTCCTACGCCGCACCCTTCAGCAGCAGTCCCTGTGCGACCACCCCGACACGCCCTGAAACGTTCACTCCCTGTTCTCCCACTCGTATCACGCCCTGAAATCAGCGCCCTCTATACCTCCATCCATGCCAGGCCCTGGAATCGATGCACCCTGTACGGCAACCCATTTCACGCCTACCTCACCCTGCTCCCACGTACATCATGCTCCGACACCCACGTCTCCCGTACCTAGACCAATGCCACACCCTGAAATCATCCCCCCACACCCACTTCATTTACCCCCAATCAGGTCAGGCGCGAAAATTCACGTCCCCCAAATTCACTCTCATGTCACGCCCTGCTGAATTCTATGTCCCCCCCCCCCTCGCACCCCAACCTATGTCACGATCTGAAATCCGCACCTCACCACTCATGTCAAGTTCTGAGATCCACCCTTGCTGTACTCCCACCCATGTTACATTCTGCATCCGCATCCTCTGTCCCCACCTATGTGACGCACTGCCTCTTCACCCCCTTCCTCCTGCCCCCCACTACCGCCCCTGTTAAGCTCTGAAATCCGCATTCCCTGTCCCCACCACCCATGTCACGCCCTGCATCTGCACCTCCTGCCCATCACCTCACCCATGTCACCCCCAGCAACAACGAGCGCCGTACCCCAGCATTGTCAAACGCTGTATCCTGGTCCTTTCTATCTGCAACCATGTTGTACGTTGCATCCGCAACCCCATACCCATGGCCTGTCTTGAGACAACCCGGTACCCATGGCCTGTCTTGTGACAACCCCGTACCCATGGCCTGCCTTGTGACAACCCCGTACCCATGGCCCGTCTTGTGACAACCCCGTACCCATGGCCCGTCTTGTGACAACCCATTACCCATGGCCTGTCTTGTGACAACCCCGTACCCCTGGCCTGTCTTGTGACAACCCCGTACCCATGGCCTGTCTTGTGACAACCCCGTACCCATGGCCTGTCTTGTGACAACCCCGTACCCATGGCCTGTCTTGAGACAACCCCGTACCCATGGCCTGTCTTGTGACAACCCTGTACCCATGGCCCGTCTTGTGACAACCCCGTACCCATGGCCCGTCTTGTGACAACCCCGTACCCATGGCCTGTCTTGTGACACCCCCGTACCCATGGCCTGTCTTGTGACAACCCCGTACCCATGGCCTGTCTTGTGACAACCCCGTACCCATGGCCCGTCTTGTGACAACCCATTACCCATGGCCTGTCTTGTGACAACCCATTACCCATGGCCTGTCTCGTGACAACCCCGTACCCATGGCCTGTCTCGTGACAACCCCGTACCCATGGCCTGTCTTGTGACAACCACGTACCCATGGCCTGTCTTGTGACAACCCCGTACCCATGGCCCGTCTTGTGACAACCCATTACCCATGGCCTGTCTTGTGACAACCCCGTACCCCTGGCCTGTCTCGTGACAACCCCGTACCCATGGCCTGTCTTGTGACAACCCCGTACCCATGGCCTGTCTTGTGACAACCCATTACCCATGGCCTGTCTTGTGACAACCCCGTACCCCTGGCCTGTCTTGTGACAACCCCGTACCCATGGCCCGTCTTGTGACAACCCATTACCCATGGCCTGTCTTGTGACAACCCCGTACCCCTGGCCTGTCTTGTGACAACCCCGTACCCATGGCCTGTCTTGTGACAACCCTGTACCCATGGCCCGTCTTGTGACAACGCCGTACCCATGGCCTGTCTTGAGACAACCCCGTACCCATGGCCTGTCTTGTGACAACCCATTACCCATGGCCTGTCTTGTGACAACCCCGTACCCCTGGCCTGTCTTGTGACAACCCCGTACCCATGGCCTGTCTTCCGACAACCCCGTACCCATGGCCGGTCTCGTGACAACCCCGTACCCCTGGCCTGTCTTGTGACAACCCCGTACCCATGGCCTGTCTTGAGACAACCCCGTACCCATGGCCTGTCTTGTGACAACCCTCGTACCCATGGCCTGTCTTGTGACAACCCCGTACCCATGGCCTGTCTTGAGACAACCCCGTACCCCTGGCCTGTTTTGTGACAACCCCGTACCCATGGCCTGTCTTGAGACAACCCCGTACCCCTGGCCTGTCTTGAGACAACCCCGTACCCCTGGCCTGTCTTGTGACAACCCTCGTACCCATGGCCTGTCTTCCCGACAACCCCGTACCCCTGGCCTGTCTTGCGTACACGTACGCATCCTAGTTACCACCAGAACCAGGGCCCCGTGTGCCGTCACCCACGCCACACGCCCTGCACCCATGACTGAATCATTGACTGAACGACCGACCAACTGAATCATTGACTGAACGACCGACCAACTGAATTATTGACTGAACGACCGACCAACTGAATCACTGATTGAACGACCGACTGAGCGAATCATTAACCGAACGACCGACTGAACGACCGACTGACCGAATCATTGACTGAACGACCGACTGACCGAATCATTGACTGAACGACCGACTGACCGAATCACTGACTGAACGACCGACTGAGCGAATCATTAACCGAACGACGGACTGACCGAATCATTGACTGAACGACCGACTGAACGAATCATTAACCGAACGACCGACTGACCGAATCATTGACTGAATGACCGACTGACCGAATGAGACTTGAGGAATCAATGACACGACCGACTGACCGAATCATTGACTGAACGATCGACTGAGCGAATCATTAACCGAACAACCGACTGAACGACGGACTGACCGAATCATTGATTGAACGACCTACTGACAGAATCATTGACCGAATGACAGACGTGAGGAATCAATGACACGACCGACTGACCGAATATTTGACTAACGGACCGACTGACCAAAGCATTGACTGACTGACCGAATCATTGACTGAACGATCGACTGACCGAATCATTGACTGAACGACCGACTGACCGAATATTTGACTAACGGACCGACTGACCAAAGCATTGACTGAACGACCAAATGACCGAATCAATGACGGAACGACCAAATGACCGAAGCATTGACTAAACGACCGACTGACCAAATCATAGACTGAACAACCGACTGACCGAATCATTGACCGAACGACCGAATCATTGACAGAACGACCGACTGACCGAATGAATGACTGTACGACCAACTGACCCAATCACTGACTGAACGACCGACCGACCGTACGTTTGATTGAACAACGGACTGACCTACTGAACGAACGAATGAATGAAGACCGACTGACTAAATGAACGAATCAATGACTGAACGACCCACTAAGCGAATCAATGACTGAACGACTTGCTAAGCGAGTCAATGACTGAACGACGGACTAAGCGAATCAATGACTAAACGACTTGCTAAGCCACGACTTGCTAAGCCAGTCAATTGACTGAACGACTGACTAAGCGAACCAATGACTAAACGACTTGCTAAGCGAGTCAATTGACTGAACGACTGACTAAGCGAACCAATGACTAAACGACTTGCTAAGCGAGTCAATGACTGAACGACCGACTAAGCGAATCAATGACTAAACGACTTGCTAAGCGAGTCAATGACTGAACGACCGACTAAGCGAGTCAATGACTAAACGACTTGCTAAGCGAGTCAATGACTGAACGACCGACTAAGCGAGTCCATGACTAAACGACTTGCTAAGCGAGTCAATGACTGAACGACCGACTAAGCGAGTCCATGACTAAACGACTTGCTAAGCGAGTCAATGACTGAACGACCGACTAAGCGAGTCCATGACTAAACGACTTGCTAAGCGAGTCAATGACTGAACGACCGACTAAGCGAATCAATGACTAAAGGACTTGCTAAGCGAGTCAATTACTGAACGACCGACTAAGCGAATCAATGACTAAACGACCGACTGACTGACTAACCGAACGAACGATTGAATGACCAACTCAACGAACGAATGATTGAACGACCGACTGACAGAATGAATGTCTGAACAACGGACTGACTGAATGAACGAATGACCGAACGACCGACTGACTGAAGGAACGAGTGACAGAATGACCGACAGAATGATTGAATGACTGAACAAGCGACTGACCGAACAAATATACGAACGAGTGATTGAACGACCGACTGAATGATTGAACGACCGACTGAATGAATGAATGTCTGAACGGCCGGCTGAATAAATAAATGTCTGACCGACCGACTGAATAAATGAATGTCTGAACGACCGACTGAGCGAATGAATGAATAAACCAGCGACAGGCCGAACAAATTTACGAATGAATGACTGAACGACAGACTGAACGAATGAATGACTGAACGACCGACTGAACGAACTAGTGTCTAAGTAACCGACTGATTGGTGAAAGACTGAACGAGTGACCGATGGAACAAATTTACGAACGAATGGCTGAACCACTGACTGACTGAACGAACAAATGACTGAACGAAAGAGTAAGTGTATGAACGATTGAATGAATAAATGAAGGAACGACCAACTGACTGATTGAACGACTGACAAACCTACTGAACGAATGAAAGAATGAACGAACGAATGAACGAACGAATGAATGACTGAACGACCTACTGACAGATGGAATGACCAAGCGACCGACCGATCGAATGTCTGATTCAAAGACTGACTGACCGACTGAACAATTGAATGTGTGAACAAGCGACCGACCGACCGACCGAATGTCTGATTCAAAGACTGACCGACTGAACGAATGAATAACTGAATGAAAGACCGACCGAACAAATAACGAGCGACCGAACAAATAACGAGCGAATTAACTGACTGACCGACTGAACGAATGAATGTGTGAACAAGCGACCGACCGACCGAACAAACGCACGAGGAGGAGGAGAAGGAGGAGGAGGAGGAGCAGGAGGAAGAGGAGGAAGAGGAGCAGGAGGAGAAGAAAGAAAGAAAGAAAGAAAGAAAGAAAGAAGAAGAAGAAGAAGAAGAAGAAGAAGAAAGGAACAAAACACCAGCCGCCGTGGCGAAGTTGTTAACGTCGCGGACTCCCGGCTGGGAGGTCGTGGGTTCGAATCCCATCAGAAGTCATGTGGGTTTTTTCTGCCCCGACCGGCTCCTACCCAGAGTTGAGTTTGCTGCGGACTCAGTTGGGAAGACTGGGACCACACAGTCGAGTTTCATCCACTTAATGGATGCGTTTCTGAGAGTGTTGCTCAAATTTCATGACCAACACTGCAGGTGCCTGTATCTCTCGGGCCTGGTTGACGCCGGGATATATTATGAAAGGAAGCGTAGAGTACAGCCCTGTCATGTAGTCTCAGACCGAAACGGAAATCCGTAGCATCATCTTAATCATCCTCATTCTCATCGATCAGCATTAAAAAAAAAAAAAAGTCAAATTCTGTGGCCCTTCATGCCCTGCTCTCATGGTGACCTCAATTTCGATGTCCTCTCCACGTCTGTGACCTTGGTTTGCTTCCGTTGAGGTCACCGGTATCGGCGGGTCCATGGGGGCTGTCGTTGGACGTACGTGGTGGCGCCCTCCGGAGGGAGAGCTCACTCACGCCGGCTCCGCGACTAAGCAATTATTGTCGTCAGTAGGGGCTTAGTAGGTGGTGTCCTGCGTATGTTAGATCAGAACAGGCGCCACTGAACACCACCGAAGTGACTCGGCAGCAGTGCAGTGTCTCCTCCGGTGGGTTGCCTCTTGACAACTTCACATTGAATGCTTCCTGTGGATTGCCGGTGCCGGGCTGCGGCGGGGCCGACCGGGCTGTGGACGGGGTGTCGGAATGAGCGGCGTGGTGCACTGCCTCTGAGGTGGCGCAGAGAGTGGGACAGCAAAAAAAAAAAAAAAAAGGAACAAAACGATCAAAACGAAGGAACGAACAATCAAACGAAATTAAGACTGAAAGGAAGGAATGAAAAAAGAAAAAAAAAGAAAGAAAGAAAAAGAACGAACGAACAAAAATGGTCACAAATAGTGCACCTAGTGACGGAAAGGGTCACAAATAGTGCGCCTAGTGACGGAAAGGGTCACAAATAGTGCACCTAGTGACGGAAAGGGTCACAAATAGTGCACCTAGTGACGGAAAGGGTCACAAATAGTGCACCTAGTGACGGAAAGGGTCACAAATAGTGCGCCTAGTGACGAATAGGGTCACAAATAGTGCACCTAGTGACGAAAAGGGTCACAAATAGTGCACCTAGTGACGGAAAGGGTCACAAATAGTGCACCTAGTGACGGAAAGGGTCACAAATAGTGCACCTAGTGACGGAAAGGGTCACAAATAGTGCACCTAGTGACGGAAAGGGTCACAAATAGTGCACCTAGTGACGAAAAGGGTGACAAATAGTGCACCTAGTGACGGAAAGGGTCACAAATAGTGCACCTAGCGACGGAAAGGGTCACAAATAGTGCACCTAGTGACGGACAGGGTCACATATAGTGCACCTAGTGACGAAAAGAACATCAGGGATTGTAAAACCAAATTGTCTAAAAACATTGCGAGGGTGGGGCGGGGGATGGAGGGAGCTAAGAAAAAAAACACCGTCGTGCAACTATATGTACCATTAGTTATAATGTTAAACATTCAAACAGTAGCTGAAAAAAAAAAAAAAAAAAAAAAAAAAAAAGATGCGAAGCATATAAACGTACTCCCAGTTTTCCAAACCGCTTATAAATCAGCCAAGTGCTTCATGAGAAAGGAAATAAAGGCAAAATAACGGTTTTAACGGTTATTTAACCGATGTACACTTTTGAAACTGGTGTTTTAGTCCTCACTGGGCTAAAGCCTGTATACATACCAAATTTCATCCAAATCGGACAATATGTCAAGAATAACGGTTTTTAACGGTCAGATTTTGAAACACTGCATGGAAGTGCCATTTGTGTGTGATAACCTTTCTATATACAAAATTGTTAAACCGTTACTTTGCCGTTATTTTTATATAGATTGGTGGATTTTAATGCAGTTATATAACCGATATACACTTTTGAAACCGGTATTTTAGTCCTCACTGGGCTATAAAGCCTGTGTACATACTAAATTTCATCCAAATCGGACATTAGTGAACTTTAGCAGCCCGCGTTAGCCACCGGCGTCCTTAGGGAATCCCCTTTTTCTCTCATAGAGGCGATGTGCGCATGCGCAACCTTGCCAAGCAAGGCCGCCGCCGGCTGAGCTCGTCGTTCAATCGGGTTTTTAACGCCGCTCGTGGAAGCGATCTTTACGAGCCCAATTGTCTGCTTTATAATCGGTAAGTACTTCCAATTTGTTAACAAAAACATTAGTCTACACATTTCCTGTTGTATTACACGGTATGTCACGGTGCTAAAAGCCCAAAAGAATCACTACAAAGTAAAATGTAAGCTGAATCGATTCGACAACAAAATTGGCGGAACGTTTGGCCTAGACTCAGAGTCAGTCGTTCATTTGTCATAGAAAACCCAAGGAGGCCTATGAAGCCTCCTAAACCTTGGTTGTTTTGAATCTGTAAATTTTTGTTTACTCCAGTAGAACAACAACATGATACTCCATGTGGAATTATTTGTAGTCTACGTGAAATGTGTCGGTGCATACGAGCGCATTTGTTGATCTAGATGACAACTGTCAGGTCCATGTTTACATGGCAATCAGCAGCTGGATTAAAACTCGTGTGTGTGTGTGTGTGTGTGTGTGTGTGTGTGTGTGTGTGTGTGTGATTTACTAGTTTTTTTCCATTAGCCCCATCTAGTATCTATAGGACTAAGTGGCAAGAGAAGTTATTCCTTGTGTTCTTGTTTATTTTGTGTGTGTGTGTGTGTGGTGTACAGGGACGCCACTCTTCCAAAGTACAGCAGACGACTCAGGACGCTGCTAACACGCCAACATAGAACAGCGGGGCTGTAGGACGGAAGCCGTGTTTGACGTCACGCGACGAAGACGCCGATTGAACGAAAGTCGCCGCTAAAGTTCTCTAATATGTCAAAAATAACGGTTTTTAACGGTCAGATTTGAAACACTGCACGGAAGTGCCATTTGTGTGTGATAACCTTTCTATATACAAAATTTCATTAAAACCCACCAAAATATAAAAAAAAATAACGGCAAAATAACGGTTTAAAAGGTTATATAACCGATATGCACTTTTGAAACCGGTATTTTAGTCCTCACTGGGCTAAAGCCTGTGTACATA
>CM031614.1:76725389-76732889 GCA_018398815.1 Conus ventricosus
TGGGGAAATGATAGACGGGATGAAAATAAGAGAGTGGAAATTTTGAGAAAGATCTGGATAACAATGACACAAAAAGCCTTTAAATCTGTGAAAAACAGACCAATGCAAATTAAAGTCAGCACCACTCAGATCAAAGATATTGACCGTCTCATACAGGAAGAAAACATCATAAGAGAATTGAGGAACTTTGCTTTGAACTCTACAACAAACAGAGCAAAAGATATCCAAGTATGGTAACAATTCAAGATTCATCAAATGGAGATGACTTTCCAACACTCTGTCGAAGAAGTCGTAGTAGCAGTGAAGTTGTTAAAACATGGCATGGCTGCAAGCAGTGACAACATCCGGCAGAGCACTTGAATATGGCGGAGAGGCAGTAACATATCAATTAACTGCTATGTGCAGCAAACTCGGGCACACTAGCGAGTGGCTAACGACAAAGAGACTCGACCGCCAATCGTCACACTTCAGAGAAAGGAAATCCTCAACACTGCCAGAACGCAAGATCAATTAGATCAGCAATGTAACCTCCGTAATGGTCAAAATCATTCTGACCTGATCACAGATACTGTTGTATCTGAAAGGCTGAAGTATAATCACACAGATCTTTAAACCTTCGAAAAAAAAAACCCCTGCAACAACAGTAGTATCATGTCTTCACAGACGTTAAAAAGGCGTTTGACAGTTCACGGATGCTACAGGCCGTTATGAACCAATGTGACATCGGGACAAAGTTAATCAATAACATCCAGCAAGTACACTTCAAAGTGCCCAGTGCAGTGCTCACAAAGGGCGCGAATGGAAAGTGGTCCCACATATCAGTTAGGATTCGTTAGGGCCCCTTTTCTGTCCAATAATTTTCAACATAGTTCTGGAATGCGTCACGAAAGGATCCAAGTGATGATTATGTCAACACAATCAGCACCACAAGAAAATCTATCATGAACCCTCACAATGCAGATAATTATCTGCGATGTTTCGGCAGGCACTGACCAAGAACTCACTAAGCTTGTTGAAACACCGGATGAAACATCTACGAGACATAGTACGGACATCAACACCGGATGAAACATCTACGAGACATAGTACGGACATCAACACCGGATGAAACATCTACGAGACATAGTACGGACATCAACACCGGATGAAACATCTACGAGACATAGTACGGACATCAACACCGGATGAAACATCTACGAGACATAGTACGGACATCAACACCGGATGAAACATCTACGAGACATAGTACGGACATCAACACCGGATGAAACATCTACGAGACATAGCATGGACATCAACACCGGATGAAACATCTACGAGACATAGTACGGACATCAACACCGGATGAAACATCTACGAGACATAGTACGGACATCAACACCGATGAAACATCTACGAGACATAGTACGGACATCAACACCGGATGAAACATCTACGAGACATAGTATGGACATCAACACCGGATGAAACATCTACGAGACATAGTACGGACATCAACACCGGATGAAACATCTACGAGACATAGTACGGACATCAACACCGATTGAAACATCTACGAGACATAGTACGGACATCAACACCGGATGAAACATCTACGAGACATAGTATGGACATCAACACCGGATGAAACATCTACGAGACATAGTATGGACATCAACACCGGATGAAACATCTACGAGACATAGTACGGACATCAACACCGAGTGAAACATCTACGAGACATAGTATGGACATCAACACCGGATGAAACATCTACGAGACACAGTACGGACATCAACACCGAGTGAAACATCTACGAGACATAGTACGGATATCAACACCGTGGAGACCACGCTAATGGCCGGCCTCAACACCACCTCCAGTGCTGATATGACCACGGACAGAAGTTAAACACTTCATCTCTCTGGGATGTATATTCAGCGATGGTGGATTTAAATCAGATATACTCTCAAGAGCAGCAAAGACATCAGATCTGTCCAGACTGAACCCTGTATGGAACGACAAATAACATCTCAGTGAAACCCAATCTGGCTCCTGCATGCACTTCATTTCCCAATATGCATACGCGACATGGACCTGGCAGAAAGAACCCAACCATAGAAGTAATGTGTCGCTACAAGATACTAAACGTCAGATATACCGATCATATCGCCATTGAACACGTGCGCCAGACCTCAAACAGCTCATCGGGCCACACGAAGATTTGCTGACCCTAGCAAAGCAAGGAAAGTAGGTTGGCACTGTCATGAAGATTCCACGGCTCAGCTCAACCAGTCATCCAGGAGACCAGTGAAGGACCAATGAAAGACAGAACAATGGACTGCACAATGGACAGGAAAAACGTCCGTGGAGCCCAAGGCCTCGGAACACAACCGACAGAACTGGAGGAATCTGATGAACAGTTCTTCAGTGCGATGCCCCAGTGACGTCACACGGACCTTGGAAAAAGAAGCTGGAGATTAGTGATACGAAGACAAAATCATTCCTGTACTATTAAATGATTTGTTAAAACCCAGAACGTGTGCATGATTTTAGGATTTAGTCATTTGTTAACAATTTTAAGATAATTCAAATACATGGCTGTAATATGTTCTTGAGTCTCGGAAATAATACGTTTATGTCATCATCTTTCTCAGATAATAAAATGTTTTCACCTGTTTTCAGTACAATATAATCATATCAAATTTGACCTGTTGGTTCTCTCAGTTAGGCATGACAGGCCCCGTTGGACCTGATGAAGCAACCAAAGGAACAAAATTGCATTTTTTGGGGGTGTGATTCACTTATAGAATTTCTAACTGGCTGGAGAGAGAGACAGCGTGTTTGTAGCTCTTTTCAAATACTCGTTGCCAGAGTCTAAGAACACTTTGCCTCTGAATTCGAGACAAAAAGACTTCGAATTAAAACGATGAGCTTTTAACAAATTTCTCGTTCTGAAAAAGACACGAGCCAGCTTCATGGTATAAGTTCAATGTATTTGTATGTACCGGATTGCCAAGAGCTAATTCACCAGCTCTACTGCGATCTGACTATCTCCAGTTAATAGATTTTTTGTGCATGATTTACTGTCCTCGTCTTTTTAGAATTGCATTTGTCGCGATGGAAATATTGTCTGAATATTGAACCGTATGCATGTCTTTTGATGGTACCGTAGGTAGGTCACAGATAGGAGTAGCACAAACAACGGAAGCGATACGATACGTTGAAAGGTATGGTTATTCTGAACAGATGACTAGACTGTTTTTTACTCTTACACATTTAGATTCTACAGATTAATAAACATGCTGATACAAAGCTTCGCTTATTCTACTGATTTTCACATTTTACAGTAGTTTTGCAAGTTACTTGCTATTTTAAGCTGTTAATGATAATTGTATCACCATTCACGTATATAACACAATCAAACATGGTAAAAGCAATCTTTGTGACCTTCCCGGTCAATGCATAAAACATTAAAGCATCAATGATGAACAGTAAACACAAGTGAAAAGAGTAAAGGAGAGAGAGAGAGAGAGAGAGAGAGAGAGAGAGAGAGAGAGAGAGAGAGAGAGAGAGGGTGAGAGAGAGAGAGAGAGAGAGAGACAGAGAGAGAGAGAGAGAGAGAGAGAGAGAGAGAGAGAGAGAGAGAGAGAGAGAGAACACCAGGACTAACACCGAGTTAAGCCGTGTTGCCAGTGTTGTGCCAATAATTACAAGAATATATGAAGACGTGTGCGGCAAAGGTCATTCAAAAGCAGTACAATTTGTCAAAACACAAACAAACTTCACTTCAAAAGTCACATGTTCTCCCCGCCCCTTCCTCGATACCCCTCCATCCCCATCTTTCCCCTGTCCTGTCGCTCCTCCACAATCATACCAATTTACATGGTTGACACGCCTCCATCCCCATCTTTTCCCTGTCCTGTCGCTCCTCCACAAACATACCAATTAACATGGTTGACACCCCTCTATCCCCATCTTTCCCCTGTCCTGTCGCTCCTCCACAAACATACCAATTTACATGGTTGACACCCCTCCATCCCCATCATTTTCCCTGTCCTGTCGCTCCTCCACAAACATACCAATTTACATGGTTGACACCCCTCCATCCCCATCTTTCCCCCTGTCCTGTCGCTCCTCCACAAACATACCAATTTACATGATTGACACCCCTCCATCCCCATCTTTTTCCCTGTCCTGTCGCTCCTCCACAAACATACCAATTTACATGGTTGACACCCCTCCATCCCCATCTTTTTCCCTGTCCTGTCGCTCCTCCACAAACATACCAATTTACATGATTGACACCCCTCCATCCCCATCTTTTTCCCTGTCCTGTCGCTCCTCCACAATCATACCAATTTACATGGTTGACACCTCTCCATCCCCATCTTTCCCCCTGTCCTGTCGCTCCTCCACAATCATACCAATTTACATGGTTGACACGCCTCCATCCCCATCTTTCCCCTGTCCTGTCGCTCCCCCCTCCACAAACATACCAATTTACATGGTTGACACCCCTCCATCCCCATCTTTTTCCCTGTCCTGTCGCTCCTCCACAAACATACCAATTTACATGGTTGACACCCCTCTATCCCCATCTTTTTCCCTGTCCTGTCGCTCCTCCACAAACATACCAATTTACATGGTTGACACCCCTCCATCCCCATCTTTTCCCTGTCCTGTCGCTCCTCCACAAACCAATTTACATGGTTGACACCCCTCCATCCCCATCTTTTTCCCTGTCCTGTCGCTCCTCCACAAACATACCAATTTACATGATTGACACCCTCCATCCCCATCTTTTTCCCTGTCCTGTCGCTCCTCCACAAACATACCAATTTACATGGTTGACACCCCTCCATCCCCATCTTTTCCCTGTCCTGTCGCTCCTCCACAAACATACCAATTTACATGGTTGACACCCCTCCATCCCCATCTTTTCCCTGTCCTGTCGCTCCTCCACAATCATACCAATTTACATGGTTGACACCCCTCCATCCCCATCTTTTCCCTGTCCTGTCGCTCCTCCACAAACATACCAATTTACATGGTTGACACCCCTCCATCCCCATCTTTTCCCTGTCCTGTCGCTCCCCCCTCCACAAACATACCAATTTACATGGTTGACACCTCTCCATCCCCATCTTTTCCCCTGTCCTGTCGCTCCTCCACAATCATACCAATTTACATGGTTGACACCTCTCCATCCCCACAATCATACCAATTTACACAATTTACATGGTTGACACCCCTCCATCCCCATCTTTTCCCCTGTCCTGTCGCTCCTCCACAAACATACCAATTTACATGGTTGACACCCCTCCATCCCCATCTTTCCCCCTGTCCTGTCGCTCCTCCACAAACATACCAATTTACACAATTTACATGGCTGACACCCCTCCATCCCCATCTTTTTTCCTGTCCTGTCGCTCCTCCACAAACATACCAATTTACATGGTTGACACCCCTCCATCCCCATCTTTTTCCCTGTCCTGTCGCTCCTCCACAATCATACCAATTTACATGGCTGCGCTAAAATGCTGACTCAGACGCCTACTCCCCCCCCCCCCCCTCCATCCGTCCTCGCACGCACACACACACACACACACACACACACCAGTCGGCGTACACACACACAACATAAGCACACGCACACACACAACAGCGCGTGAGAGCTTACACACACACACACACACATCTCAACGTGTGCACGCGCGCACACACACACACGCACGCACTTGCGCGCGCGCGCACACACACACGTACACAAACAGGCGAGCGTCCGCGCACATATATCTATCTTTCCATCTATCACACACACACACACACGCGCGCGCGCGCGCGCGCTTGCACACACAAACACACCCACGCAAAATCCACGTATTACACACACACACACACACACACGTGCGCGCGCGCACCACATGCACACACACACATGAGCGCGTGTCCGCATACACATACATATATAACAATGCGCGCGAACACGCATACATACACATACTGAACCATGGGCGCGCGCACGCAAGACGTACGTCACACACACACACACACACACACACACACACACACACACACACACACACACACACACCACACCCACGTGCGTGTCGTCACTGGAAGCCACATCGTGTTAAGCAGCTCACTGGCACTTTACCGCTTGTTCTTTGCTCGATTTTTGCAGCATGATTTTGACTTAATTGGTGTCCGTGAAATTAAAACAAAACAAAACAATATTGCTAACTTCTTTTTTTTTTTTTAGCTTATCTTATGTGCATCAACCGTTTTCTTTGTTTCTTTCCTTAGGCAGCCTGGTGTATTAGGACTATACATATTCTTTTTTTCAAAGGCTTTTTTGAAACGATCTCCTGGCAAAACAACAAATGAAATACCAACACTTTTCCGCGAAAAGAAAGACATCAAATGTTCTTTGGAATCCTTGTATGTGATAAAAGAATTTGGTCTTTGACGAACAGATATAGTCTCATCTTTCTCTCTTCAACTTTCGATACAAGAAGTGAGGCCTGACGATAACCTGTTCTCAGTGAATGCCTTAGAAACGCCTGTGCCTTGTCAAGAGATCTTATGACAACAATGCTTCCTAATCTGAAAGGACACAATGGGTGTTATAATTGTTTTTATTATCCCCACACGTTGTGCACATTTTTGGAATCACAAACTGAAGAATTTTGGTTTTAGCAACAACTCTGTTGCTATGATTTAACGAAAAAATGATGAATGACAAAAGGGAGAACGTGAAAATGACGAATGACAAAAGGGAGAACGAAAAAATGATGAATGACAAAAGGGAGAACGTGAAAATGACGAATGACAAAAGGGAGAACGTGAAAATGACGAATGACAAAAGGGAGAACGTGAAAACGATGAATAAGTGACGGGAGATGAGCGTGAAAATGATGAATGACTGGCGATAGAAGAACGTGAAAATGATGAATGACTGGCGATAGAACATGAAAAGATGAATGACTGGCGATAGAAGAACGTGAAAATGATGAATGACTGGCGATAGAAGAACGTGAAAATAAAGAATGATTGACGATTGAAGAACGTGAAAATGAATGACTGGTGATAGAAGAACATGAAAATGATGAATGACTGGCGATAGAAAAACATGAAAATGATGAATGACTGGCGATAGAAGAACATGAAAAGGACGAATGATTGGCGATAGAAGAACGTGAAAATGACGAATGACTGGCGATAGAAGAACATGAAAATGATGAATGACTGGCGATAGAAGAACATGAAAATGATGAACGACTGGCGATAGAAGAACGTGAAAATAAAGAATGATTGGCGATAGAAGAACGTGAAAATGATGAATGATTGGCGATAGAAGAACGTGAAAATAAAGAATGATTGGCGATAGAAGAACGTGAAAATGATGAATGATTGGCGATAGAAGAACGTGAAAATGATGAATGATTGGCGATAGAAGAACGTGAAAATGATGAATGACTGGCGATAGAAGAACGTGAAAATGATGAATGACTGGCC
>CM031614.1:76744014-76749014 GCA_018398815.1 Conus ventricosus
TGATAGATAATCCCTACTTTTGAAATTTCTAAAAATAAGACATGAATTAGAATAGCTAAAGGGCAAGCAGGATGGTACGACACATCCGATTACCCTAAAGATTCGCCTTTACATTCAATTACTAAAAAGAAGGTTTTGGGAAAAGATGAAGGATGAATTATCTGGAAAGGTGATCAAGGAGTATGTTGGGTTAAGGTCGAAAATTTTCAGTATTTCGAGCCAGGAGAAAACCATTAAGAAAGCAAAAGGAATATCTCGCAGTGTGTGCAGTCAAACATATCACATGACAACTACAAAAAGCATTGTTTAAACAAAAAGATTTTTCATCATGACAACGTAAAACGCGATCTAATCTACATGAGATCAACACAAGGGTTTTGTAACAAAGAAGACATTAGATAGAACAAACACAAAACGTGTGTTTGTTTATCCAGAGTTTTCATATGCATATGGACTTTGGGAGAACAGTATAAACAGGGGGTTTACATTTTCCAATCATTTTTTAACAAAAGTTTAATTATAGCTTCATCCAATTCATCAAAATCTTTCTCTGTTTGCTTGATGTGTTTTGAATTTTTTCTATTATTTCAAGATATCCTTTTTTCCCAATTTGGGGTTTTTGGGGATTTTATGTGATCAGATAGATACCATGTATTGATTAATCTCCGTAAATGTTTCCCTAATAGCAGAATTTTTTTCAAATAATTCCTGTATCAATTCTGGGGTTTCTCTTTCTTTATCATACCTGTTTCTTTTCTGCGTTTCCCTTCTGAGCTTCCATTTTAGCCCTTAAATATATTTATGAAAATTTTTAAAATTATTTAAAGCGGAACTGTGCCTGGTGGAATTATCTCCCGTTCTTTCCTTTACAAAAGATCTTTGGGGAGCTGGTTGTTTTGTTGTGTCAGTTTCTCGTAAATAATACACGGGCGGATTCATTTTTACAATTCTTTTTATTTCATACGGATCAACACTCCAAACTGGATGGGTTGCCCTGATGCGAGTGTCCCCTTCTGCTTCCCCGGTAAATAAAGGTACCTTACTTTCAAGCCAAACGGTAATAGTTTGCTGGGTGTACTGGAGTCTTCAGCAACATTTATTGTTTTTCTTTTGATTGCTTTTACTGGGTTTTTTGCCCTTTAAATTCTTCATTATTCTTTGCGCGCAAAACTGAGGGCATCTTTTAACCCATTCTGTGTTGCGAGAATTGTCAATAACTCTCTGTGATACTGGTAGGAAAAAAGTCTTTCGGCTAACTGTTTGTTAAAGTTTTCAACTAAAGCCTGTGATCTGTGAACTCCCTGGAATGCCTCTTTTAATGGTAACTCTATGTTTCAACAAAAATTGTTTCACTTCCCCTTTAAATTCTTTTCCATCAAAACTTAAACCCTGCAGGGTAAGTTAGCGGGCCTCTTTGGATATAGCTTATAGGACAGAAACAGCAAGGCACTTTTTTGTGTTAATGGTTCTCATCTTTTGATTTTGAACTATGAAAAAGGCTGGAGTGCGTATTAATCTTTTTCGTCAATGTATAAAGGGTAAATAAAAAGGTCCATTTGAGGGGTTTCGTTTGGAGTTTATTCACAAAGTGTGGTCTTTTTCGTTAGGCGCAGGTAAAAAAATTTTTCCCAAAATCGCTTGTTTTTGTAACCATTTTTTTGCGTTGTTCACTGACTCCACTGTTTGGGTTAGTTTTTAAAATTGCTGTTTTTCCTTCCAATATCCTTTTTGGGCGAATAATAAATTTTTTTCATTTTTATTCAGCTGTATTACCAAAAAAAAATAGACAACAGTCATCCCCAACGACAAAAAACCGATTTTTTGCATCTTTTGTTTTTCTGAGGGTTGTAAAATTCTGAATTTGGGGGGGCAATGTCGGGATTGTTTCCCCTTTTAAAAATAAATTCTTTTATTGCGATAAACATTTTTAAAAATTGTAAGTGCATGTCCCTGTTTTTTCATGTTTATTAATAAAACTAACTGTCAATTCATCTTTTCAAGTATTTTTGTGCACAGCTGTTGCCCCCACAGCTTTGTTATGTCTTTTTTCTCTCACCGCATCCCGTATTTTTCTAAATGCTAATTTTCCGCTAAAAGAAAGCGCATTCACCCCTGCGCCGCCTATACATTAACGGTGAAGCCTTTTTTTAAAAATTTTTTATTTTTAATATTTATTCTCGGAAATTTTTCCCTTGGGTTTAAACTAAAAATCTTTGTAGCGAATGAAGCTGTAATAATAGCGATTAGCTTTGCGAATCCTAAAAGTTAGTTTGCCAAGATTGGGGTTTTATTTTTAAAAAGGGTTTTTTTACCAAGCATGTGTACCCCTCACTTGACCTCCAATAACAGCAGAAGGTTACGAGGTTGGTAAAGTTTTTTCGGGCTCATTTTAAAAAAAAAAATAATTATAATTAATAAAAAACATGAACGGGCGATAAATTGAAAGCTACGGGGCACCAAACCTTCCTGAACTTATGAATGACCAAGTTATAAACCAAGCTATTATCCCCCAAAAGGGAGAGGTTGTATTTTTTAGAGCTGGGGAAAAACAAAACGTTCCTGGGAACTGAATTCAGCATAAACAATTCAACAGAGTCGCCCAAGACTTTTAAAAGTATCAAAACGTAGAAGCGCAGCGGGGGTCGAGAATGAAAAAAGTGTGGGAAAAAAGGGTTCTTATTTTGTACACTAAACAGTCATAATTTGCGCCTATTGATTCTGACAAATCTTACTTGATTTAACGAAAGATCCAGTTTTAACAAAGTATTAGAGTCTCTGGGGAGGGGATCCTACAGATTTGGAACATTTTTTCGCCTTTAAAACAGGGGCTTAATTATTTTAAATCAATAGATTTTTATTTCCCTTAAAAATGAACGATCGGAAAATCAGCAGAACAGGAAACAGAATCAGAAAACACAAATCGGGTTGAATAGGACAGTGAAAAGCTAAAGCCCCTGGGCGTGTTCAGCAAAAAAGTAGCGAGTTAAACAACAAAAAAATTTTTAAATTTACAATCCAAAATATAACTCATAATAAAACTAACGCCAAAAAAATGGATTCCAATGCCAGCTCCAGAACAAGAGCAAGTTAATTCAAGGCCTACAGCCCAAAATCTTCATGGGTATTAACTTAAAATGTTTCCATTTTTGGCGCCCTGCTGCTGTGGGGGCAGTTATTACGGTTATAAAAATAAAAAAGGCAACAAAACAAAAGCAGCCAAAAAAATCTGAACCACTAAATACAGAAGAAGACAACAGCACGCCAGCACCGCCAATAAAAAAAAAATCATTTTTACCTTTAAAAAATGCAATAAAATTTAAAACTAAATTTAAATTTTTTTTATAAAAATAGACATGGGATTATTTTTTTTAAAATGATGGGGTCAATAAAAAAGACATGGAGCTATAAAAACATTTCCCCTAGACCCGAAATTTTAATCAATGGGTTGCTTGGGTAAGAACTTATTAAAATCTTGTGGGCCCTCTCGCGCCAAAAAACCTGAGCAAACATTCCGACAAGACGCGTTTTTTTTGGGGGTGTGTGTACTTATTAACTCTGCGTTTAGCAAAAACATAGATTGTATTTTTTTGAATAAGAACTGGGTTTTACTTTAAAAGGGGACTTGTTTTAAAACTTAGGTTACTTGGGTAAGAACTTAGAAGTTACTTAATCAAAAAATTATTTAAAAACTTGAAGTAACTTTAATTAAAAACTTAATTTAAAAACTTTAAATTTAAAAACTTGGGGGGACTTAAGTTAAGAACTTAAAGTGACTTGAGTGTGTGCAGCGTCAAATAAAAAAGGGAAAGAACTTTTTTGTAACTTTAAATAAAAACTTAAAAGAATTAAAAGAACTTAAGGGAACTTTGTTAACCTTACCATAAGCTTCAAAAGGGGTAACAGTTTCTCTCCTTGAGGCCCAAGTCCAATCCAAAAAACACTGTACGATTCCAAATGCCCCTCTGTCTTTCGACATACAAAAGTAAAACGAACCTCCTGCTCCCCCCCCCCCCACCCCCATCCTCCCTCATTTTTCCCTTTTCATGGAAATGTTGGAATTTTTTTATGTTTCCCGTTGGTGGGCTGGGGAACACGGTGTGTATATGAAACGGCCAAGGGAAATAAGCGCTGTTTGCCCTTTTGCTAGCATTTCAACCTCTCTCTCTTATTGTCTTCTTTTTTCGTCGTCTGTCTGTATCCCTGAGTTCTATATCCATGCCTTGCCCTTTCTGAAGGTTGGTGTCGTGCCGCCCCGCTTTCAAGGGGGTGTATGTATGCCTGTGTGTTTATTTTTTGTTCTTTTCAGTTTACCTTTCGTTCGGAGTGGGATTGGGCTCTCTCTTCTCTCTGATGTGTCGTTTTTGGGGGGAGTGTGTGTGCGCGCACCTTTTATTTAAAGAAACAGAGTTCAAAAAATAATAAGTTTTAAACCCGTAAAAAGCTATAATTTTAAAAACAACTCAAATTATAAAAAAATTTCCTTAAATGTCTTGTGAATCCTCGCCACATCCCATTTAGTATTTTTAATTCATCAAAGCAGCTTTCAATTTGTTTTTTTATCAGCCATGTTTTTAAAATTTTTTTCCCTTTTAGTTTTACCCTTTCTTTTGTTTCACTCTTTGTTTTTTTCTTCTCAACTCTTTTTCTTTTTCACTATTTTTCTCTTCAAATTTCTTTTTAAATGGAATTGGGGGTGAAAAACTTTTAAAAGGTTTTTGGCGTTCCCATGTTGTTGCCCGATCCGCATTTTTAAAAAATACTGCATATCTCCCCAAAACAAAAACATAAATTGTCAATGCCTTTTTATAGTCAACCTAAGAAAAAAATGTCACGGTCAAATCAAAAGAAACAATGTCACGCGGGTAAAAAAAATGTCACGCGGGGGGAAAATGCCACACAACTTGCTTTAACATAAATATTCTTTGAGCTGTCAACGCTAAGGAAAGACTGTTTGGTGTCGCAACGAACCTGGCCAAGTGCGCCGCGAGCCCAGTAGGCTC
>CM031614.1:76759014-76771514 GCA_018398815.1 Conus ventricosus
CTGGTTGCCCTGACGACTGTGACGTGAATGAAGTAGTAGTGGTGACTGGTTGCCCTGACGACTGTGACGTGAATGAAGTAGTAGTGGTGATTGGTTGCCCTGACGACTGTGACGTGAATGAAGTAGTAGTGGTGGCTGGTTGCCCTGACGACTGTGACGTGAATGAAGCAGTAGTGGTGACTGGTTGCCCTGACGACTGTGACGTGAATGAAGTAGTAGTGGTGACTGGTTGCCCTGATGTCTGCCAGGTTTCGTGGTGGACTTCCTACCTACACCCCTACCCACCTACCCACCCCCTTTTCCCACTACCCTCCACCCTCTCTGGTTACCTGTAACCCTATCACCAGTCCCCACAACCCTTAACTCTCAGGATGTTGAGTCGTTGGAACTATTCCCCTGCACTATGTGTCCAGTAATTAATTAGTAGTTTAAGGTGCATTTACCCAGCGATTAATGATCAGTGCGCAGGTGTATTTATCGGGTGATTAATTATGACTCTGTAGTGTTTTTGTGCAGTGGTTCATTAGTAGTCTGTGGTGAATCTATTCAATGGATTTTCATTTTGTTTGGTAGTTTGTAAGTGTTCTTACTCGGTGATTGAGCAATACGCTGTTGTGCATTTATACCAGCAGTTAAGTCACGAGTCTATCGTGTATAGTCTAAGCTCTTTAGAATTCTGTTGAGTACCCCATCTGCTCGCTCTCCCCCTCCCCACCCTCCATCAGTTCTTTTTTTTCTCTCCTTTGACCTCTTCCAGCAATGGTTCGTTGACTGTCCGAGCGAATGTCCCTGGTGTTTACATGATAGTTCCCAGTGTAATTCCCTGGTGTTTGGTTACTAGTCTAAGAGATGGTGTCTACATAGTAGTCAGGTTACTAGTCTAAGGGATGGTGTCTACATAGTAGTCAGAGGTGTATTTCCCGGGTATTTTCAGTTAGTAGTCTGTGGCGTACTGCGCAACAGTTTAGCTTCTTATAGTTGCTTATCTTCCCAATGCTTTAGTCAAATTTTGTGATGTATTTCTCTGATGTTTAGTGGGATATCTGTGGTGGGTTTCACTGTTGTTCAGTAAACAGTCTGCGAAGTAATTTCTTGGTGTTTAGTTAGCAGTCTATGATGGAATTTCCCCAGTGGTCAGTTAGCAACCTGTGGTATCATTTCCTACTACTTCGTTAGGTGTCTATGGTGTAATTCCCGGCGTTGAGTAGGCAATCTGTGATGTGTCTTCCACGCGTTAAGTAGTCTGTGCTATATTTTCACTGATCTTTGTTTAGTAGCCTGTGATGTATGTTCTTCGCGGTAAGTTAGTTAGGTGCAGTGTAGTTTCGAGGTATCTGGTTAGCAGTTTGTGATGCATCTCCCCAGCGTAAATTAGTAGTCTGCGGTGTATTTTCGTGGTTTTTAATCAACACTGTTTTTAAGCTTTCCCCGGCTAATACTTCATTTTTTTCTTTTTGACCTAACTGGTCAGTCTATTTGAGGTTTTACTCGATGACCTTTCTGTGCCCATCGTCTGTTTGGTTTCGCGATTCTTTTTTTCCTTTACTTATTTTTTCCCGTTTTTTTTTATGATTTATTTATTATTTTTTAGTTCTTAATTTTTTTTTAAAAAGGAAACGGGGGGCCGTTTGGGGGAACCCTGAAATTTATGAAAATTTGAATTTGGGCCCCGTTTGTTGTTTTTTTTTTTTTTAAGAAATTTTTTTTTTTTCTTTTTTTTTTACTTTTTCTTTTTTAACTTTTTTAAATTTTTTTTGCACCCAATTTGTTGGGAAAACGTTTTAAATATTTCATGTATTTTTACAGGGGCCCCCCCCCTCAATATACCTATAAATTCTTAACAACACGGAAGCACCCCACTACAACTCCATTGATACAAAACGTAACGAAGTAAAATTTGCGTTACATCACTATTTTTGTACCACGTGGGCCTATTTCGTTTCCCTTTCTCAATTTACTTTTTCCCCAAAATCATCAGCTTAATACTTATTATAATTATAACAATTTTTTTTAAAAAAAAGACGAGACGGTTACACTTACAAAATTTGTTTTTTGTTGTTTTAACAACTATTACTTTCCAATTACATTCTTGCTCTATTTGTTCAACTTTTATTATTTCGACATATAATTTGTTATCTTTTCGATCATATTTTCTTTATTATTCTCTTACTCATCGAGCTATTCACGATAACTTATGTTTACCCGCATGCACAGTCACTTCTAATTTACCCGCTTACCTTCTCCCGCCCACTTCTTACTCCCAATAACAACTTACTTTCCCCGACACACAACTTGCTTACTTCCCCCACAATACTAACTTTCTATAAAAACATTCTTACACCATTTTACTTTATTTCATGAGATCCTATACTTTTGGTTCCCCGATTCAAAAGTTTACTTCCAAACATCAATTTTTTCTTTCCCAAATCTTTTCCTTCATCAATATACTCTTATTTCCCATTATAATATTGTTATTTCCCTATCAGCATATTCTTTTCTCCCCGATCAACATAATCTTCTTATTTCTTCCGATCAACATACTTCTTACTTTTTCCGATCACAACTTCTTACTTTCCCCCGATTCATTACTTACTTCTTACTTCTCTCACTTTTTCCTCTACTTTCTCTTCACCTTATTACTTACTTCACTCTCATTCTTACTTCCCCCCATCAAATTTCTTACCCCCTATCATCATTTCTTATTTCCCCCGATCCCTACTTTCTTCCTACTTCCTCCCTCACTATCCTTACTTTCACCCCTACACAACTATACTTTCCCCGATCACAATCATACTCTCATTTACTTTCCCGATCAACATACTTCTTACTTTTCCTACATACTCTACTTTCACTTCCCATTATACTTCTCGCACCGATACATCTTCTTTCTCTTCGATCACTATCTTCTTTCCCGATCAACATACTTCTATTTCCCCGATCAGCACTTCTTACTTTCCCCCTCAAATTACTTCTTTCTTCCTCACTATTATTTTATTTCTTCCATCAACATACTTACTTTCCTATCACATCTACTTACTTTCTTACCATTTCCCTTTCCACCATACTCTTACTTTCCCGATCAACATATTCTTACTTTCTTCCCAACATACTTCTTACTTTCCCCGATCAACAACTTCTTTTTCCCCACAAATACTTCTTCTTTTCCGATCAACTACTCTTACTTTCTTCCGATCAACATACTTCTTACTTTCCCCCGATCAACATACTTCTTACTTTCCCGATCAACTACTTCTCTTTCTGTCACACTTCTTCTTCTCCCGTCAACATACTTCTTACTTTCCCCCGATAAATACTTCTTACTTCTCCGATCAACTTACTTCTTACTTTCTCGATCAACATCTTCTTTCTTTCCCCGATACATATCTTCTTTCCCCGATCAAACATATTTTACTTTCCCCGATTAACATACTTCTTACTTCTTCCGATCAACATACTTCTTTTTCGATAACTTACGTCTACTTACTTCTACATTCTTCTTACTCCCATACTTCTACTTTCCCCTCAACATATCTACTTTCACATTACCAACAATTTCTTACTTTCCCCTCAACATACATCTTCTTTTTCCCCATCAAACATACTTCTTACTTTTTCCGATCAACTTCTTACTTTCTTCGTAACATTTTTTTTCCCCATTCCATACTTCTTACTTCATATTCTAATTTCTCCCCGACCCAACATACTTCTATTTTCCCCCGATCAACTTATTCTTACTTTCTTTCCGATCAACATACTTCTTTACTTTCTTCCATCAACATCTTCTTTCTTTCCCTCACACATACTTCTTACTTCCCCCGATCAACATACTTTTTACTTTCTCCGATCACAACTTCTTACTTTCTTCCATCAACATACTTCTTCTTTCCCCACATACTTACTCATTCTTTCTTCCATCAACATACTTCTTACTTTCTTCCCAAAATACTTCTTACTTTCCCCGATCAACATACTCTTACTTCCTTACAGTACTTCTACTTTCCGATAAACATTCTTCTTCTTCCATCAACTCTTCTTCTTTCCCCGATCAACATACTTCTTACTTTCCCCTCAACATACTTCTTACTTTCCCCCGCAATCAACATTTCTTACTTTCCCCCGATCAACATACTTCTTATTTCTTCGATCAACATACTTCTTATTTTCCCTCCGATCAACATATTCTTTTTCCCCATCTACATACTTCTTACTTTCCCCGATCAATTTACTTCTTACTTTCCCGATCAACATACTTCTTACTTTCCTCGATCAACATACTTCTTACTTTCCCCCATCAATATTTTACTTTCTTACTCACATCTTCTTACTTCTTCCTCAATCATTTTCTTCTTCCCGATCAAATACTTCTTACTTTCTCCCAAACATACTTCTTACTTCCCCTTAACATACTTCTTACTTTCCCTCCCAGATCATACTTTACTTCCCCTTCAACAATTCTTACTTTCCTTACTTCGTCTCCTCACTCTTAATTAACTTCTTATTTCTCCGATCACATACTTTATTTCTTCCATCATACTTCTTACTTTCCCCCGATCAACATACTTCTACTTTCCCCCGATCAAACTTCTTACTTTCCCCCGATCAACATATTCTTACTTTTTCCTCGACTAAATACTTATTTCCGTACTTCCTTCTCTTTCTCCCAACATCTTCTTACTTTCCCCGATCAACATATTCTTATTTCCCCCGATCAACATACTTCTTACTTTCCCCCATCAACATACTTCTTACTTTTCCTCATCACTACTTCTTACTTTCTCCCGATCAACACTTCTTACTTTCCCCGAAACATACTACTTACTTTCTTCCAACAACTTCTTACTTTCCCCCAACATACTTCTTCTTTCTCGATTAACATACTTCACTTTCTCTTTACCATACTCTACTTTCCCATCAACCTACTTCTTACTTTCCCCATCAACATACTTTTTACTTTTTCCGAAACTTTACTTACTTCCTCCGATAATACTTCTTACTTTTCCGATCAACATCTTCTTATTTCCCCCGACCCAACTTACTTCTTTTTCCCCGATAACTTCTTCTTCTTTTTCCGATCAACATACTTCTTCTACTCCCCGATCAACATACTTCTTTATTTCTCCCACAACATACTTCTTACTTTCCCCGTCAACATACTTCTTACTTTTCCCCATACTTACTTATTTCTTTCCCCGTATCAACTTATTTCCCCTCATACTTTTCTTTCCCTCAATATTACTTTCTTTCTTCAGATCAACATTCTTACTTTCTTCCGATCAACATACTTCTTACTTTCTTCCGATCAACATACTTCTTACTTTCTTCCGTTTCAACATACTCTTACTTTCCCCGATCACATACTTCTTACTTTCCCCCGATCAACATACTTCTTACTTTCTTCCGATCAACATTACTTCTTACTTTCTTCCGATCAAACATACTTCTTACTTTCCCCGATCAACATACTTCTTACTTTCCCCGATCAGCATACTTCTTACTTTCCCCCGATCAGCATACTTCTTATTTTCCCCCCGATCAACATACTTCTTACTTTCTTCGATCAACTACTTCTTACTTTCTTCGATCAACATACTTCTTACTTTCCCCCGATCAACATACTTCTTACTTTCCCCGATCAACATATTTTCTTACTTTCCCCCGATCAACATACTTCTTACTTTCTTCCGATCAACATTACTTCTTACTTTCTTCCGATCAACATACTTCTTACTTTCTTCCGATCAACATACTTCTTACTTTCCCCCGATCAACATACTTCTTACTTTCCCCCGATCAACATACTTCTTACTTTCCCCCGATAAACATACTTCTTACTTTCCCCCGATCAACATACTTCTTACTTTCTTCCGATCAACATACTTCTTACTTTCTTCCGATCAACATACTTCTTATTTTCCCCCCGATCAACATACTTCTTACTTTCCCCGATCAACATACTTCTTACTTTCCCCCGATCAATATGCTTCTTTCTTTCTTCCGATCAACATACTTCTTACTTTCCCCCGATCAACATACTTCTTACTTTCTTCCGATCAACATACTTCTTACTTTCTTCCGATCAACATACTTCTTACTTTCTTCCGATAAACATACTTCTTACTTTCCCGATCAACATACTTCTTACTTTCCCCGATCAACATACTTCTTACTTTCTTTCGATCAACTTACTTCTTACTTTCCCCGATCAACATACTTCTTACTTTCTTCCGATCAACATACTTCTTATTTTCCCCCGATCAACAAAACTTCTTACTTTCCCCCGATCAACATACTTCTTACTTTCCCCGGATCAACATACTTCTTACTTTCTTCCGATCAACATACTTCTTACTTTCCCCCGATCAACATACTTCTTACTTTCTCCCGATCATGCAATTTCATTACGCAAGGGTAGACAAAACGAAAACAAAAATAACAACACAAAGCCACAAACAGAGAGACAGACAGAAAAACTGACAGACAGACAGACAGAGATCTTCTTCGAGGGGAAGAATCTGTTTTTTTTCCAACTGTCATAGATCATCATGACGATTATGACAGTAATAAGGATCATTTTGGGACTGTCAGTAACTATGGAATAGACTGATTTTTTTTCCATCTTCGGTTCTGTGTCGACATTATTATTTCCGTTTACGCTTCCCAGCTTTCTTCATGTGGCTGTTGCCGATGACTACTCGTGGTAGTGTGTGTGTGTGTGTGTGTGTGTGTGTGTGTGTGTGTGTGTGTGTGTGTGTGTGTGTGTGTGTGTGTGAGGTGAGTGAGTAGGAGTGTGTGTGCGGTGTGTGTGTGTGTGTGTGTGTGTGTGTGTGTGTGTGTGTTGTGGTGTGTGTGTGTGTGTGTGGTGTGTGTGCGCTTGCGTGGGTGTGGGTGTATGTGTGTGGGTGTGTTTTGCACATCTGTGCGTTCGTAGCATTACCATACGTTTGAAATCGTGAAAGATTTATTGTAAATAAAGAAACGTACACTTGTTTAGACGATTTTACAATTAAGTGTATATTTCTAAGTATTGTAAAGCAAAATTAAATTTTTGAAGAAAGAATATGACGTTGAGATTGACGTGTTGGTGAACGCGCTTGCCTTCTGTCTCATCACTATCTGCTGTTGGTCTGTCACTCTGTCTCTCTGTCTCTCTGCCTCTCTCTCTCCTTTTTCTTATCCACCCACATATACATACATGCCTGTATGTACACTTAAGCGCACGTACCCGCCTCCCACCTGACACACACACCATCTCTCTCTCTCTCTCTCTCTCTCTCTCTCTCTCTCTCTCTCTCTCTCTCTCTCTCTCCTCTCTCTCTCTCTCTCTCTCTTTCATGTGTGTGCGTCGGCGCACTCACTAATAGAACAAATAAGTAAAAAAGAAAAATGACATGAACTAACCACCCACTCAACTCGCGGTCAGTGTATTTACCTATTATACTCCTCTAACTACCTGTCTTCTGTCACCTGCCTCGGCTGACTAATAAACTAATTATCTAAGTAAATGACTAATTGACTTATATAACAATCTATCGAGCAAACAGCGACTGATCGACAGACTTCTTATACGTGTAACATTTAACTATACGTTTGGACTTGGGGGTCATTTCAAACTGATACACTCACTATACCACTGATCTCAGTGCAGTTTTGCTGTATTCTGAGAGGCAACCCTGACATGGCCCCTGGAGCTTTGCTGTGTTCTGAGAGGCAACCTGATATGGCCCCTGGATTTTTGCTGTGTTCTGTGAGGCAACCCTGATATGGCCCCTGGGCTTTGCTGTGTTCTGAGAGGCAACCCTGATATGGCCCCTGGAGCTTTGCTGTGTTCTGAGAGGCAACCCTGATATGGCCCCTGGATTTTTGCTGTGTTCTGAGAGGCAACCCTGATATGGCCCCTGGAGCTTTGCTGTGTTCTGAGAGGCAACCCTGATATGGCCCTGGAGCTTTGCTGTGTTCTGAGAGGCAACCCTGATATGGCCCCTGGAGCTTTGCTGTGTTCTGAGAGGCAACCTGATATGGCCCTGGATTTTTGCTGTGTTCTGAGAGGCAACCCTGATATGGCCCCTGGAGCTTTGCTATGTTCTGGAGGCAACCCTGATATGGCCCCTGGAGCTTTGCTGTGTTCTGAGAGGCAACCCTGATATGGCCCCTGGATTTTTGCTGTGTTCTGAGAGGCAACCCTGATATGGCCCTGGATTTTTGCTGTGTTCTGAGAGGCAACCCTGATATGGCGCCTGGAGCTTTGCTGTGTTCTGAGAGGCAACCCTGATATGGCCCTGGATTTTTGCTGTGTTCTGAGAGGCAACCCTGATATGGCCCTGGAGCTTTGCTGTGTTCTGAGAGGCAACCTGATATGGCCCCTGGAGCTTTGCTGTGTTCTGAGAGGCAACCTGATATGGCCCTGGATTTTTGCTGTGTTCTGAGAGGCAACCCTGATATGGCCCTGGAGCTTTGCTGTGTTCTGAGATGGCAACCCTGATATGGCCCCTGGATTTTTGCTGTGTTCTGAGAGGCAACCTGATATGGCCCTGGAGCTTTGCTGTGTTCTGAGAGGCAACCCTGATATGGCCCCTGGAGCTTTGCTGTGTTCTGAGAGGCAACCCTGATATGGCCCCTGGATTTTTGCTGTGTTCTGAGAGGCAACCCTGATATGGCGCCTGGAGCTTTGCTGTGTTCTGGAGGCAACCCTGATATGGCCCCTGGATTTTTGCTGTGTTCTGAGAGGCAACCCTGATATGGCCCCTGGAGCTTTGCTGTGTTTGAGAGGCAACCCTGATATGGCCCCTGGAGCTTTGCTGTGTTCTGAGAGGCAACCCTGTTATGGCCCCTGGAGCTTTGCTGTGTTCTGAGAGGCAACCCTGATATGGCCCCTGGAGCTTTGCTGTGTTCTGAGAGGCAACCCTGATATGGCCCCTGGAGCTTTGCTGTGTTCTGAGAGGCAACCCTGATATGGCCCTGGAGCTTTGCTGTGTTCTGAGAGGCAACCCTGATATGGCCCCTGGAGCTTTGCTATGTTCTGAGAGGCACCCTGACATGGCCCTGGAGCTTTTCTGTGTTTGAGAGGCAAACCTGACATGGCCCCTGGAGCTTTGCTGTGTTCTGAGAGGCAACCCTGATATGGCCCCTGGAGCTTTGCTGTGTTCTGAGAGGCACCCTGATATGACCCTGGAGCTTTGCTGTGTTCGGAGAGGCAACCCTGATATGACCCCTGGAGCTTTGCTGTGTTCTGAGAGGCAACCCTGATATGGCCCCTGGAGCTTTGCTGTGTTCTGAGAGGCAACCCTGATATGGCCCTGGAGATCTGTTAAATACAAACAAGAAGAACTGGTGTATTCCTGTCTATTTGCTTTCAGTTCGTCTGTCTGTCTGTCCGTGTCTCTGTCTCTCCTGTGCTGTTGTTATCTATACTGACCCCTCTGTCTGACTATTTTTCCTGCATGGTTTTTTTTCCCATCAAAAGCATGTTTTCATATCTTACAAATAGCAGCATTAGAATAATACGATATGTACTGGTTTAAGATCATTCCCTAAAGCATTGTAGTGTGTTTGTCAATAAGTAACCATGCTTTATTATACAATAATTGTGCAATACTGAATTCATTTTCTTCTTTGTTATATGTATCTATAAGTTTGTTTGTTTGTCTGTTTGTTTGTTTTTTGGCGTGCTTTGTACCTAATTTTTGGTTGTTGCTGCGGTTGTTGCTATTTTTTGCTCCTGTATGACAATCAAAGCAAAATAAAATGTTAGAAAAAAAGGAAAAAAAAAGGAGAGAAAAAAAAAAGGTGGATTGAACTATGCACTGAACTCGTCTGCCGCCTTGATATGGTCTTGGTGGTCGGCAGGGTGGTAAACTGGTCGGCAGGGTGGTAAACTGGTCGGCAGGGTGGTAAACTGGTCGGCAGGGTGGTAAACCACACGACTGGACTCGACGCAGCACAGGGCACTCTCCAGCGGACGTTTATCTGGCATAGATCGGACGGTTGACCATTTTCAACAGGCGGATTAGCCGGTCTTTCAGGGCACCTAACCAATCACAGGGAAGTTGATATTTTTCGGCGAATCACGCAGCTTAACGCCATGATGAAGATGCAATGACAAACAAAGACGAAGAGGAAAGAGTCGTGTCTTCGATTCAGCTGCTGCGAGTTATGAACTGCTTCAACTTTGTTTAACTGACCGAAAGGGGGAAAAAATAACCTTGTCTGTAATGGCAACAGGTTAGAATTTTTTTCTCTCTCCATTCTTCTGCATCATAAGATGTATGTAATGGCAAACAGGTCGGATTTTGTTTTTTCCATTTTTCTGCATCATAAGATGTATGTAATGGTAACAGGTCCGAATTTTCTTTCTTTTTTTTTTATTTCATTTTTCTGCATCATAAGATGTATGTAACAGCAACAGGTCGGAATTTCTTCTCTTTTTTTTTCTTCTTTTTTTTTCTTTTTTCTTCTTTTTTTTTCTTTTTTTTTCTTCTTTTTTTCTGCATCATGAGATGTATGTAATGGCAATAGGTCAGAACTTTTTAAACCTCATTTTTCTGTATCATAGATGTTTGTCATGGCAACAGGTCAGAATTTTTTTTCCTGCATCGTATGATGTATGTAATGGCAGTAGGTCAGATTTTTTTTCATTTTTCTGCATCATTGATGTATGTAATGCATACACATGAACGCACACGTGCATACACACACGCGTACACGCCCACATACAAAACACACAACACAAACACACATAATATACATATGCAGATACGTGAGCATGTTCACGCAAACCCACAAATCCATGCACATGCACTTCTGCACACACACACGCGCGCGCGCACAGGCACACACGTGCGCGAGCGCACACACATACGCGCGACCGCACACACACACACACACACACACACACACACACACATACACGTGCATGCATACATACACCACAAGCGCGCTCATGCATGCGCGCGCACGCACATGCACACGCATGCACACACATGCGCTCGCGCACACACACGGGCCCTTGCCCACACTCCATATAAACACATAAGTACATTCACTACACACACACACACACACACATACAATGATTTTTAAAAAAAAATGCTCAACCAGTGTTAGGTAGGCGTTCTAGGTCTGACCAGCGCGTTGGGCTATATGCCTAGGTCAGACGGTGCCCTCTTTTAATTCTCTCATCTTGGTTATCGATTCATTTATTCATCAGCTTAAAATCATGCACGGTGTGGTCTCAAGATTTTGCGAATGTGTTGTGTAGCGTATGTAGACTGGTTTGCACGCAGTGACGCCTTATTGGTGAAACTGAAACTGAAACTGCATCACAATATGTATGTAATGGCAACAGATCAGAAGATTTTTTTTCTTTTCATTTTTCTGCATCATAACATGCTTGTATATAAAACAGTTCAGAAAAAAGTGTGTGTGTGGTTTTTTGTTTTTTGTTTGTTTCTTATGAAAGAATTTAAGTGTCTTGAATGCGTTGAATGAATGCGTTGTTTTTTTTTCCATTTTTTTACGTCATAATATGTATGTGATGGCAACAGGTCAGTAAAAAGGTTTTTTTCTTTCTTTCTTTTATTCTTTCTTTCTTTCTAATTTCTCTGCATCCAAATAGAAATTTGCTCATATTTGTGAATTTAAACGATCCGTACATTCGCACGATCCCACGGCTTAGAATTGAAAGGGAAACAATTCAGCAGATCTACCAAAGTCTGTGCCGGTGTTACTTCCTTGAAACTGTGACAAAGCATTCCGACAGTCTATACAGGATCATAGGCATTACATGCGATATTGAACATCTCTCCCCCAGCCCACCTACATTCTACCCACCCCCACCCCCACCCCCACCCCTTCCCCTCACTCCATTTCCGACATCTCCGTCCTCTCCTCCACCATCCTCCTCTTACCGGTGTAACAGCCCATTCTTACCCCCATCTGGAACTTACCCCGGGGTAAGTCTGGGCTAGCCTGCTTTTACCCCCGGGGTCATTCCAGGACTAGCTGGAACTTACCCCCCCCCCCCCCCCCCCCCCCTAGTTGGAACTGACCCCCCAGTCATCTACATTGTACAAGGTACACAGGCACTCAGGAGACACTAATAAGCTGTAAAAATAGTTAAAATCTTTGATATGCATTAAAGTAACCAATGGTCAGTGACACTGACCACTGGTTGTCTGCATTGCACAAGGTAACAAACACTCATGAGACACTGATGAACTGTAAAATATTCGAAATATCTGATTTACGTCATAGTGACCAGTGGTCAGTGGCACTGACCACCAGTCGTCTGCATTGTACAAGGGACACAGGTACTCGGGAGACTATAATTAGCCGTGAAATAGTTGAAATCTCCGATTTACGTCATAATGACCAGTAGTCAGTGGCATGACCACAAGTAATCTACATGTACATTGTACAAGGTACACAAGCACTCAGGAAACACTAATTAGCTGTTTAATAGTTAAAATCTCCGATTTATGTCATAATGACCAGTGGTCAGTGGC
>CM031614.1:76776514-76786010 GCA_018398815.1 Conus ventricosus
ACAATGTGCAGGTTATCACATTCTACGACTTCCCCCGTTTTGTCTGTGATTTTTATACGAAATGATCCGACGTCCCCACAAGCTAATTTTTAAACTGTAAATTGGGGAATTGTATAATTTCATAATCGCAATATGCAGCTTTCCCTGATGGAAGAGCTCTTAAAACAGTTGAGGACCTTCCATCATATAAGTTTCATCAGTGCTCAGCTCGTCCAAATGAACATAGAGTAATGAATGTAATGCAAGATCGAGCGGATTTTCCCCCTCAAAAGTAGTTTCACTGCGCAGAACTAAAACTATGAGTGGGCAGATTGCTAGTTGTAAAGCCTAGCATTTAGCTAGCTCTCTATCAAAATCGTATTTTGCTTCTTCAGTTTGAATGTTAATATTGTTTTTAGATTTGCATTGTTAAGTTTAAGAGTAATGTCTAAGTCACTCATTGCTTCTTAGTGAGCAAAACCCGTAATAACCATCAGGTATTGTTAACTGGTGAACTTCGTTTGTTCTCCTATCATATTTTGTAATCTTATTATTCTTCTTGGATTTAGTAATATTAAACCATTTGACTTTGTAAAATATTTCATGAAGCGCAACCATTTTGGTTCCACAATTGTTATCAATAGCATGTTTTAAATCCAAAGGACTGTCCTTGAGTTGTTATTGTTACAAACATTTTTTAAACGAAAATAAAAATGAGCGCGTTTAAATATAAATACTAAAGCAAAATATTCTGTTGGGCCGCACTACCATCTTAAAAATATAGCAACTGATACTCTTGACATTGCTGTGACCCAGACTGTCACTTTTCATAAAAAGGTGATACTCCATTAAGCAGATATCTTAACCCCCCTATTAAAAAAGACTACATCGCGAAAGTGTGGTTCAGTCCATCCGATGCAGTTTTATCAGAACCAGTTAAACTTTGCTGTGTTTTGTGCATCAACTGGGTGTGGAGTGTCGTATGCTAATCATTTAAATCATCCTGATCCTTTGGTGAGGTCAGTGTACAGATTTCATTTCTATTACACCTTTAGACGTATTTTGACTGAACTGCGAGCGCCATTACCAAATGACAAACGTTTAATCCTTACAGCAACAGAATAGACATGAAGGCTTTTGAAAGGATCTGTAACGAATTCAATATTAATGTTAAGACAGACTTTGACAAAAGTCGGATCTTAATCATGGCTTAGGCACTCCTTAATTGTGGGCGTGCACAGAAAGTATAACTATGACTGGAATCCTCCTTACACATCTTTCTCTTCAGGCACAGGTGTTCACCTCGGTCCATAGAGCAAGAGCATAAAACAGCATGGACAACATTTATCTTAGACATATCTGAGGGCTTAACTAAAGCGGGAATAGAACGAATAAACGACTCTATTCGTACTTACGTTTGGTGTTTTGCTAGGTTCGCAAGCACAAGCGAGATCAAGCATAACTGATTCTTCTACTGGCCTTGATGCACAAAAACAATACTTAGCAAATTTTAGAGGACGCCATAATTCTACAGTTGATTTACCTTCAAGTATAAAAAGGTACCAAAATGTTTCACAATTCGCAAGATCGAAAGTAGACTTTGCTGTTGGCACTGGTTTATACATGCTGCCTTCTGACCTTAAACTCCAGAAGGTACAATAATAAACTACAACAATGAAATCCTTGTGGCAGGCAATGAACAGAAGGTTGGGAAAAACGATATAAATTCTGAGCCAGTAATATTACAAACAATAAAAAAACACCCAAGAATAAGTCATCCAATCCCCGAGGTTCAAAGCCCAAAGACGGTTGAAGACTGGACTTTGTTCGCGATGACCATGAATATGAAAAGACAGCACTTGTTATTGGATTAACTGCCTTAGATTACTTGGTCTTTATCTTACTAAATAGTAACCCAACTATTAAGAAACTAACGCCCATAAGTGCTCAGCCATAAAGCCAACTACTTTGCCTGCAGTAGACAAAAGCCAGCTAATAACACTCCCTAATATACCAGTAAAGAGTCTATAGCTTTACTAGCTAATTTGTTTAATAAACTTGCAAGATGGTCAAGCTGTTTTTTTTACCCATGATTTCATCAGGCGATGGCGATGGAGGCACTAAACTTTGACCTCCACCGCCGCCTGTAATAGCCATCACCAGTGTACTTATTGCAAATCCTAAGGCTTTATAACGCTTGCTAATGTGACACCTGTTCGCTAAACAGTGTTTTTATTCTTCTGCTAGCGTTGTGTCTTCAATAAAATTCTTTGGATAGTTTCTCTTACTGATCACTTGAGTTCGTAATGGTCTCGATTAGCAGACGCCGCTTTTAGTCTTGCTGCTTCTTTCTTTTTCAAGATTTTTTAGTCTTCTGTTCTATTCTTTCTTTAATCATCACGCCCTAAGTTGGCGTCGTCAGCCTCAGCGAGTTTTTCTTTTTCTCTTTTTATATGCTCATCTATTTTATCCAGTATTGCTAAATTGTCTGTTAATTCGCCTCTAATTTTTCTTACATTCCGATCAATGGCCTCTAATTCTTGCGGGGGTATTGGGGGATCATTAAGTGTTTTTAATGCTGTTTCTTCTGAAAAAGTGGTTTCTGCTCTTCTACTACATTTATTACTTTGTCCGCTGCTGGAATTAATATTTTGAAGTTCTATGTTTTGGGGAACTGTTGGAGTTCTTGTTCCATGTTTTGAAGGGTAGCAACTGCTTCCCTATCTAATTTTGGTGGTTCAGCTGCTTTCCTCTTTAATTTTGGTTTTGGTTTAGGAATGCCAAGGCGATTTAGATCTTTTGCCTTAAGTCTTTGGTTAATTGTACTCAAACCTACAAACTTTGATGGTTTCGTTCATCTGTAAGCCAAAAAACGTTTCCCTCGTTTGTCTTTAAATACAAATGGTCCTCATCATCTGGTTCAAAATCATCAGGGGCTATAAATTGAGGAGGTTCTTGACCTAAACTTCTATAAAATGATATGACCTTAGGTTCTGTCATTTCATGCCACATTGAGGCCGTTGAGCGATGCTGTGTCAAAGGAGTTCTTTCATCCATGTCGGCGTCTACAGGATCAATATCATAATCTCCAAAGTCAATGCCCACCCATGTTTTAAATAATTAACTTTTTATTTGTTTTATAAAAATGTCACAAGTATAATGGCTCGATTCTTGACCCGCATAGAAAGCTGAAAGAACCCCATGGCGTGAAGGGAAATAAACGGAATATTACTGTTCCAAATAATCCATCTACTATGATGCGGATCAAATTCTTACTGTTAAATTTCCAGACCTAGGAGCGAATGATTTGATTGTGCCAGCTCTGCACGCTTACTTTCAAAATAGAACTCGCTTCAACAACAGACCCAGCCAGAACAGTTGTCCAAAATTTTGGGACGGCAAATCGTTAAGAAATTTCTAATAAAACTTGAGGGAAAGAAGTATTTTCTTTACACAATGCAGTACATATTTTTAACCTATTGATCTATGGCAAACCGCGAATGAAAGGGAAGATCTTGCGTTTCAAGGAATCGCAATGAAGAAGCACTAAAACTTAGAATAGGCCCGAACTCGCCTCAGGTGCTAAAAGCAGCAAAAAGGCTTTAGCTGTAATTATGCGTTTGGAAATCGCTTTTCCATTCCTTAGATTTTGAGTTGTTAAAAGCGCATGCCCCATACCTTCAAGGGGCATTAAAAGACAGATTGTCATACGAACTAACTTTAATGACTACAAACGTGTTATCAGATCAACAGACACCGAAGCAAAGTACAGCATTTCTGACATCTCGTTAGAGTTTGATGTTGTTAGCAACTCTAATTTAGCAAGGCTGATTGAGCAACAATATGAGTCACAATTAGTAATATATTACGAAAACGTGCGTCATCATTCAACATATCCTAAAAGCAGGCAGACGCTGTATGGAATTTTAATCTTAGTGTCGCAGCAAAATCGCTTAAAGGTATTTTATTGCTGTGTGAAGATGAAGAACCATTCGCAAGAGCAAGTGAAAAGTTTTTTAATCCAAAAATAACGAAAGTGCAATGTACAATTGATGGTAGTCCTAACCAAATCTATGCTAGCGGGCTTAGACCTTATCATCATTTTGACGAAATAAGAAAATTGTTTGGGGTGGGAGGGCAGAAGTCCAACAGCAGACCTTGCGTCTAAAGATCTACACCTTCACAGTGTTAGGCTTGATGATTATTTAACATCAAAATACGGTTTATGGATTGACCTAAGGTCAACAGAGGATAATCATTGCATGGAAGTGGAGAACGGTTAAAGACTAAACATTCAAATTGAGAAAGAAAAAGAAGCCGATAACCACTTAATGTACATTTGTTTTTATTAATTGATACACAGCTGAATATTGCAAAGAACAGATTAGACCAAATAGAATACTAAATTATTTTTTCATTTTTAAAAAAGCATGCCTACTCAGGTTTATCCAAATGGCCAGAGTCGCCAAGAGAAGAATAGTAAAACCCCCGGCATAAAACCTTTAGATTAACCAACATTACACAAATGCAACAAAAAACTAGAGCAGGGCCTTTCAAAATACAGCAAACCAAACGAAGGTATTCTGCTGCCTTAATGCTGTTACCTATGTTAATACTGGAGCATCGACTATAAGTGCTCTATCTGCAGGGACAAGTGTTGTCTCTTAGCAACAGGTGTTGGCGCACCCGCAGCTTTACCTCTAGCGGTTTGTCTTTAACTCTCGCCTGTGTTCATTAGCCGTAGGTGCAGCTAGCAAAAAATTAAAAACTAAACTCCAAAAGCACACAGCTATAGTTCAACTAATAACAGCTAACTTAGTTCCTTTAAGCTGATTATAAATAAAGCACTAGCTGACTCAACATCACGGATGAAGAATTTAATCGTTTACAGGCCGATTTTGATGACTACAAAAGACAAAAGTTTGATCTTCAAAGAAAGGCGAGGACAAGTTTTCTCAACAGCCAGACGCCGAGCAGATAAAAAAGGAATGCTTAAAAAAAGTAAACGAAACATTAAACTCTGCTCTAAACAGCTCACATTAACAACGCCAAAGGTGTTTATACTTTAGTTTATGAGTCTAAACACAAAAAGACCATCGATATTGATTAATTATTTTTTTTATTTAAATAAATAATTTGAGTTAGAAAAGAAACTCAGCATGGATAGATATATGAAGGACCAGACGAATTGTTTGAAGCAATGCAAGAAGATTTATCAAGAGCACTGAATGATATTGATTTAAAAGTCATTGATTCAGCAAGCGTACGGGCAAGTGTTGCTCATGCTAATTTCTCAAGTTCCAAGTAAACTAACAATAGACCCGCCAGTTAAAGTAATGTTAGCTGTTTTAATCGACTATGTAACAATAAATGAAGAAAATCTAGAAGTCTGGGTCTCAACTAAACAACAGACTATTCTTTCTCATAATGACTTAACACCCGGTTGGGCAGACCACTGCTTACACAGTTGATGTAGCCGCTGAAGAAGCTAAAATGAGAGGCTCTGGTTGGTCAGAGGGCGAAGTCCTAGAGATCAATTAAAACAGTCTAAGTATGCACCGATTGTAGGCAGGTCTTACATTCCACTACCTCGAGAGTTGGTTTCAAAAAAAGCAGTCTAAACATAAAGAATACAGACAACAAATGTTTCATGTGGTGTGTTTCTCGCAAGGCTGCATTACGTCCGCAAAAACGCAGAGAGAGTGTAACTATGGGATTACATTAATGATCCTAACTTCGATGGAATATCCTTTCCCGTTAGCGTGGATTCCATTGATCAGTTTGAAGAACAAAACAAACCAATAACTGTTAATATCTACACATGGGATGAGGAAACAAATCTACAGCCCATCAGAGTGTCTAAGAACAGTCCAACGATTGGCGACCAGACAAAAGCCATGTGGACTTACTTCTGATTTTTCGCCAGCAGGCTGCCGCATTACACATTGATACGAACAATGAGTAATTATTGCGGCATACTTCAAAGCATTACCATAAACAAGAATTCTGCAGAAAATGTTTAACAAGAATTCCATCTGTTCAAGCCGCGAGCGAACATATAAAACATTGTATTAACCCAGTTGACTGTAATACAGAACTAATTACGACGCCCCCCACCCGGATCTAAAGTTAGTTTTAAGAACTGGAAACGGATGCAAAATTCTCCATATGTTGTTTTACGCAGACTTCGAATCGCTCATTGTTCCTTATGAAGGGCCAGCGCCACAAAAACTCGAAAAACAGTCTTAATGATAATCATCAGATTTGTTCATTTGCCTTCATTATTGTCAGGTCGGATGGCGCTCATTCAGCACCAGAATTATATAGAGGACCAGATGCTGCAGAATACTTCTTAAAACGCATGCAGCAAGTGCGTAATGGCTGTTCTAATAATCTGAATTTATCTGAAATCATAATGACGCCTGAAGACCAACAACAGTATGACTCAGCCACACATTGTTGGATTTGTGGTTTAAAACTCAGTGAAGAAGCCAATCCAAAGTAAGAGACCATGACACATTAGTGGGAAGTTCAGAGGAGCACGCACAGTAAATGCAATCTTCAACTAAAGTTTGAACCAAAGACATGGAAGCTGCCTATATTCTTTCACAACTTGCGAGGCTATGACTCTCATCTTATAATGAAAGCAGTAGACGACGCCTTTAAGGTGTCATGCATTGCACAGTCATCAGAAAAGTACATGTGTTTCACTTTAAATAACATGTCTTTTTATGACCTATGCAGCACATGATGGGTTCGTTAGAGTCGCTGGCTATATCCTTAAAGTCCTGCCCAATAACGGAAGAATATTTGACCCAACTCTCGTTAGAAAGGGCGTTTACCCTTATGAGTACATGAACAGTTGGGAAAGGATTTGACGAAGATACACTTCCACCTAAAAGGCGCGTTCTTTTCTAGTCTTAGAGGAAAGGACATCAGTGATTCTGATTACCAGCATGCTCAAGATGCGTGGCAGAAGTTAGAGTGTAAAACAATGGGAGACTATCATGACTCCTACTTGATGGCTGATACATGTTTGTTGGCGGACGTCTTTGAAAATTAAGAAAGACCTGCATGAAACATTAACAGCCTGGATCCTGCGCATTATATTTCTGCACCTGGGATGAGTTGGGATGCTTTCTTAAAGTTTACTGGAGTACAGATTGATTTATTGTCTGACCTACCAATGATTCAGAGATTGAAAACGGATTGCGTGGAGGAATTAGTATGGCGTCGCATCATTACTGTAAAGCAAACAACAAATACTTGGACGACTATGATCCGAGTAAAAAGGTCTAACTATCTCATGTATTTAGATGCAAACAATCTGTAATGGATGGGCAATGGCGCAATCGCTTTCCATTACGCAACTTTAAAATGTACACAGAAGACAACCCGAAAAATATTCAAAAGGCATTAAAGTGTTGGGCAGTTTGTCGCCGGTCAACAGCGCGGATACATTCAGAAGTTAACTTAGAATATCCTAATGAACTCCATGACCTGCATAATGACTATCCATTAGCGGCAGAAAGTCTGAAGATGGCAAAAACAGAACCACCTAAACTTGTGCCCAATCTTCGTGGCAAAAAAAAATATGTCTGTCATTACAGACTTCTACAATTTTATTTAAGACACGGTTTGAAGTTGACAGCTGTTCATCGTATAATTGCTTTTGATCAAGAACAGTTCATGAAACCATACATCATGAAGAACACTGACCTCAGAACTAAATCCACAGATGCTTCAGAAAAAGACTTTTTCAAGCTGATGAACAACAGCTGTTTCGGAAAGACTATGGAAAATCCGCACAAGCGTAAAGATGTTAGATTGGTCACCAGAGAGAACGAAGCAATTAAGCTGACTTCAAAACCTAATTATCAGGACTTCAGAAGATTTCATGATCAGCTTTTTGGCATAATGATGAAAAAAAAGAAAGTCAAATTAGACAAGCCTGTATTTATTGGGTTTACTGTTTTAGAATTATCAAAGCTTTTGATGTTAGAATTTCTTTATGACTACTTTAAACCCTCGTATCCAGAGTCCAGAGTACTTTACACAGATACAGACAGTTTTGTTATAGATATCCCTACTGAAGACATCTATAAAGACATGGAATTAGAAGTAGCTAAAGGGCATGCGGGATGGTACGACACATCCGATTACCCTAAAGATTCGCCTTTACATTCAGTTACTAATAAGAAGGTTTTAGGAAAGATGAAGGATGAATTATCTGGAAAGGTGATCAAGGAGTATGTGGGGTTAAGGTAAAAAATGTACAGTATTTCGAGCCAGGAAAAAACCATTAAGAAAGCAAAGGGAATATCCCGCAGTGTTGTGCAGTCAAACATATCGCATGACAACTACAAAGAAGCATTGTTTGGCAATAAGACTTTTCATCATGACAACGTAAAACTACGATCTAATCTACATGAGATCAACACAACTGTTGTAACAAAGAAGTCATTAGATAGAACAAACACAAAACGTGTGTTTGTTAATCCAGAGTTTTCATATGCATATGGACATTATAGAACCGTCAATTAATTAAAGCGGAACTGTGTCTGGCGGGATTATCTGCAGTTCTTCTTTTACAAAAGATCTTTGAGGAGCTGGTTGTTTTGTTGTCAGTTTCTCGTAAATAATACACGGGCGGATTCATCTTTACAATTCTTTTTATTTCATATGGATCAACACTCCAAACGGGATCTGTTGCCCTGATGCGAGTGTCCCCTTCTGCTTCCCCCGGTAAATAAAGGTACCTTACTTTCAAACCAAACGGTAATAGTTTGCTGGTTGTACTGGAGTCTTCAGCAACATTTATTGTTTTTCTTTTGATTGCTTGTACTGGTTTTAGCCCTTTAAATTCTTCATTATTCATTGCGCGCAAAACTGAGGGCAGTCTTCTAACCCATTCTGTGTTGCGAGAATTGTCAATCAGCTCTCTGTGATACAGTATTACTTTGGCCGTAAAGTGTAAGATACCCGGAGCACGCCTGGCATTGTGACTGTCTCTGTAAGATGTTGAATAGCCGATGCACTCCTGACACCATGTTACTTTCGCCGTATATTGTGGGATTCTCTGTGCACACTGACACTATATTGCTTTGGCCGTAAAGTGTAGGATACTCGGTGCACGCCTGGCACTGTTACTGTCGCCGTAAGGTGTAAGATATCCGGTGCACTCCTGACACCATGTTACTTTCGCCGTATATTGTGGGATTCTCTGTGCACACTGACACTATATTGCTTTGGCCGTAAAGTGTAGGATACTCGGTGCACGCCTGGCACTGTTACTGTCGCCGTAAGGTGTAAGATATCCGGTGCACTCCTGACACCATGTTACTTTCGCCGTATATTGTAGGGTTGTCTTTGCACACTGACACTATATTACCTTGGCCGTAAGGTGTAAGATATCAGGTGCATGCCTGATGCTATGTTAATTTCGCCGTAAAGTGTAAGATATCCGATGCATGTCTGGCATCGTATTACTTTCTCATGAAACTGTAGGATACCCGAG
>CM031614.1:76793610-76803610 GCA_018398815.1 Conus ventricosus
GCACGTGGCACCACCCAGTCCGCGGTCTCAGCCGAGCGGGGCCTCAACCAGCACGTGGCACCATCCAGTCCGCGGTCCCAGCCAGAGCGTGGCCTCAACCAGCACGTGGCACCCACCAGTCCAGACTCCGGGTGAAGCCCCCGGGAGGGGGGGGGGAACGTAGCTGGGAGGAGAGAAGAAAGGAGGGAAGGAAAAAGGGAAAAGAAAGAAGGGAAGGGTACTGGAACCCCCGCCGTCAGTACAGTTGACCCATGCTGCTAAAATCTTAACAGCTACTCGCATGATGGGCGAGGGGAAATCTATCAAACGCCCAACAGCCCCAGCTCAACACAGACCTGAGCATAACCAGTAAACCAATAAAATTCGTTAAAGTCTTCTCACTGAAGCAGGTAAGGGACTGCATTAAATCAACAGGCTTAAAACAAATATGAATTATCTTCACCCTTCTCTCACTCACGTTTTAAAAATTTCCTTTCTTAGGAAATAAACCAACACAGCGACCATCGCTTAATAACTGCCCCACATTTGCAAATATAATTCAATGGCATAATTGTCCATTTTATAGCCCATTTCAAAATAACACAAATCTCCAACCACGCATTCCGAACGATAAATCATGCGAAACGCACACTCGCGACATAAAACTCGTTCTCCTTGCACACACAAACAGACGGTGGCCGAAGAATAAGAGTCCGGCGATGTGACAGGGGCGGCGAGCGAGGACCAAGCAAGTTCCAACCTGAATCCCCAGGTTCTCTCCCATCCCCCCCGACTACCGCATCACCAGATGCATAAACAGGAGAAAAAATTTTGGATATAATTTAGAATGGCCAGGGTTTAAAGTTTGGGAATTAACAAGGAAAAGGTCTCAAACAATATTTTTTTTACAATTTTGAAAACAAAAGAAAATTTGCGCAAAAGAGAAGAATAAGCGGCTAACAACACAAACCAAAACAAACAAACCACAAAAACTGATGCTTCCCAGCTACCCGTGGGTGACCCAGAAGAGGCGGGTCAAACGACTCTCTCTGCCTCTGTCCAGTCGAGAGGACGGGAAGCGCAGATGCGGAGAAAGGAAGAAGGGGATGTCCCTCTCCTACAGGCCGACTGTAGGAATTGAAGATACCGACTGTCCCCTCGATGATACGGTGAAGAACCAAGACCGGAGCGGCGCCCCCAGAGACATCTTCCGCTCGAGTGAAGAGCTAACCTCCCTCAGCGATGGCGGCCAACATGCCACGCTGCGTCACAGAGTGAGCATACTTCAAACTAAAAGAAATGAAGCACGTGCGACAGGAAAAAAAGACAGGCGAGAGGCCGATAGACAGCAAGTTCGAGAGAAAGGTACCAGCCACCCATGAACCTGCATTATGAATAGCACGGGCAGTGGAATTAGAGAGAGAGAGAGAGAGAGAAAGCAAACCGAAGTGAGCTGAACTACACCAAGGTGCAACCGCACCACAAGCCACATTAAGGGACGGATACACGACAACAGCAACGACAATAAAAAATGAGTAATTCCCCACCCTAGAGGGGTCAACGTCGTAGGCTCGTGACAAACTCGTGACAAAAACCCCCCTTCTAAAAGCATCTGTTTCTCTGAGATACAGTGCTCCTTTGAACCTTGACGCATGTGCAAATTCACAACAATGGGACCGAACCCAACTCTCTGTGCTCGACAGAGTACGAGGAATCCAAAAACAAAACATTCTACGATAAAATTTCATACAGGAAAATACATAATACTACATTTATCAAACAACTAAGCAAACCTTCCAACCATGAAGTAACAATCCGAACCATTGGTGTTTCACTACCGTTAAACATCACGAAGTGAAAACTGTCAGTACACCTGATACAAAGACCAAAAGGGGGATATAACCCTGGTTTTGAGGGGAAGTGTCCCTCTGACCGATTTCCAAGGGTGCTGACTACGGAGCTCGGCTAAGATAGTCAGCATCCGTATTACAGGAACCCTTGATATGAGGGAAAGTGAACGCATGACTCTGCAGTTCCACTGCCTAATCATGAGTCGACGACTGACTGGCCGGATCCGGTCCAAGCACTGGAGAGGATGATAAATCGCTCTCCAGTACAAACTTCCGGCCGTACTTCTTCTTGGGCACGCCAGTGCGTGTCCAAATCTGCCGGAGAGCCTCAGCAATAGCAGGGGTTATCGATGGTCCTAAGCGGGGCAGCCTCTGGGCATCGACTCGCAGATTCTACCACTACCGAAGTGTAGCGGTGACCGCGACCGGATGGAGGATTAATGGGTCTCACCAGGTCGCCCACCAACCTTGCTGAATGCCTCCCAAACCCGTGGCACTGACCCTGGGGGAAACACGCTCAAGCGACCCTTGGGGCGTTGTCCGTTGGCAGACAATCGCACTGCGGCAGTACTGCCTAACCTGTGAGTTCACCCCTGGCAAAGAAGTCTTGTCTTACTCGCTCGAGAGTCCGCTTGGAGCCCAGATGACCTGCCATGGGGGAATCGTGGGCCTGCCGGAGAACAGACTCTCTCAAGCTTTGGGGAACAACAAGCTGTTTGGGCCACACGATCTGCCTGAGTGAAAACCCTAAAGGGGATCCCCTTGTGGAGCTTGAAGCTCACCTTGGCGTGTCGGGCAGATGACGCGGAGACCTACCAGTTGTCGCAGGCGTTGGACACCAAGTCCTGGCCTGAAGAGGATAATGCTACCCAGGATCGGCCCTTGCCAAACCTCGTCAGAGATCGGCTGAAGAACGGGACGCAATTCCTGTTCCTGCTTCTTAGCTTTGGCGCGTGTGGTGACTCCCACACACGCCTGTATGGGCAAATCCGTAGACACGGACTGACTGCGTCCATCTGCGAAGGTGATAGTTTTCCCCTACGTAAGGGGAATACAGAGGTCGCTCCACCGCGATGGCCCATACTTCGCCACAGAAGTAGGGGGTGGAGATGGAATAAGTACAGAAGGACGGGTGGAGTAAAACCAGCCCCCAAAACCGCACACATCATAACTAGCGCCCCGCCGGGCCTTGGGGGGAAACTAAATCCTTATCCACAAAGAGTGTTGATGCTCCGAATCCCTGATGGTGTCGACCAAGGATGAACCAACAACAGAAAGAAACCCCGGACACTCTGTACCACCAGAAGCTTGGATGGACCCACGTTAGCCGAGGCGCGAGGATGCTGAAAGGACTAGCCCCTGACTACCAGCGGCTTTAGGGCAATCTTTCCTAATGTGGCGGGGACGACCACAAAGAAAACAAAATGGGTGCGAGGTCCCGATGAACTGCCTGCCTTGTTTCACCCCGTAGCAGTTTTTCGGCGCCTTAATTGCCACTAAATCCTGTGGGGGCTTCCTCTCCGTATCTGGGCGATGCCCATAAGCTCTGCGAGCTTCAGCAAACACCTCAGCGGTGTGAATCGCGCGCGAAATCCTGAGGTGCTGTCTCGCCTATCCGGATCCTCAACTCTGGGGACACAGTGTTGGTGAGCTGTCAATGAGGATCAGATCCTCCGCTCCAACCTTAGAAACTGAGGGCCAGTACCCTAGCGTTTTGCGCAGCCTATAAACCAAACGCACGAAGGTCTCGTCGTTATTCTTTCTTCATGGACCTGAACTTCCTCCTGTACGTCTCTGGGGTAAGGGGGAAACGCTTACGCAAAAGCCAACTGCACGTCTGCAAAAGACGCACCTTCATTTAGAGTGAGCACACACTCCCTCGCAGCACCAGTACCAGAAAAAGGTGCATAGCCTTTTGTTCCTCAGACAATTGGTATGAACTAGCAACCTTGTCAAAATGCTTAGGAACATACAATGTCCTCACTAGGTCTGAACTCGGGAAAAGCTTTAACTTTGGCCTCTAACTCTATCACCTGCCGGGTTTGATTAACCCCCTGACTTACAAGATGCGGGAGGGCCGCGAAAGAAGTTGTTCCATCTCCTCCCTACGCAGAGCCTCCATCCTGTCTAGTTCTTCCCTACGGAGGGCTTCCTGCCTGGCAGTCTCTTCTCTGCGCGCATAGCCTCTTCCCATGCAGAATCTCCTGTCTGTCAGTCTCCTCTCTGCGCAGAGCCTCCATCCTATCCAACTCTTCCCCACGCTGAGCAGCCTCTTCCCCACGAAGGGCAGCCTCTTCCCCACGCTGAGCAGGGCCCCTTCCCTCGAAGGGCCTCTGTCGGGCAGCTTCTTCCTACGAAGGGCCTCCTGTCGGGCAGCCTCTTCTTTACGAAGGGCTCCTGTCGGGCAGCCTCTTCTCGTCGCTGCTGCTCTAGGAACATCAGGACAGAGGTGATGTCCTGGGGGGGATTCACCACTCCCGACACTGGAGGTGACCCCTCTGGCCCGTCCCTTGGGTCTCGACCTTCCCCTGAGGAAAGTCCCCCGGGGCATACTCCTTACGAGGGGAAGCATGGAGAATAGGGGTTTTGGTTTCTGCGACTCAACAGAAGCCCCCAGTTGCTCGCTATACTCTGACGCTCCGAGCGGAAGTGCCAGTCGGGTCTCAGCAGGAAAATCCCCTAGCGAAGAAGAAGTGAAAGTACTCGCTGGACTATCGGCTACAGCACTGGAATAAGTGGAAGTCACTGTAGTCGAAGTGCTGGTACTAATAGGGGGACTACATTTAGAAGACCCTTCTTCTTCGACGCCCGAGTAGCCATACCACCAGCACCGGACGTTGCCATGACAACTATATCCTACAGTTATCAAATACAGGGGAAGACAAACCCCTTGAAAAACAAATATTTTTGGGGTGTGTGTATATGTGTGTATGTATGTGTGTGCGTGTGTGCGGACAAATTCCGGCTGGGTCCCACTCTGGCAAAACGCGCTCTACAACACGAGCAACAGTGCGGTGGGGGTACCGAAAAAAAAAAAAAAAAAAAACTATTTTCCGGCTGCCCCCACTCTGGCAACACCGCGCTTACAACACGAGCAACAGTGCGGTGGGGCTGGCCGGAAAAAAAAAACAGGCGACGGAATCCGGAGAGGGAGAAAAAAAAAAAATGACCACTAACGTCCGATACAACCCCCTGTACTCAATAACCCGGTAGAAAAAAAAAAAACTGGCTAAATACAAACAGGAATGGAAGACTGAGCGGCAACAGAAAGGCAAAACTTACGGCCGTACTGCGTGAGGTACCGGCGGAAGGAGGTCTGGACGCGGTCGACTCCCTCGGTCTCACCTCGACCCCCCGGTCACACCGGAAAATTCCTCAGGCCACAAAAGACTCCCTTCACGTTAGAGTCACCCAGCCAACCACCCACAAACAAACACGGGCAAACTAACTAAATGAATACAAACAGACGAACTAAACAGGTACTCCGCGAAACAGAGGACAGTCAGAGCCCTTCACATCCGGACGAAACCCCACATTGTCACGACCGACCCTGGAGGTCTGCCCTGACAGGATCGGTTAGATGGGAGTGAAGGGAGTGCCTGAACCCCACACGCCTGCAAGAGCCCACCGAGGGAAAGATTACGATACAACACCCCATTTATTCACACCAACACACACAGTCATAAATAAGCATTCCAAACACCACAACATGCACAATCACAATCAAGCATTCAAAGCACCCAAAATGCCACAATCACAATCAAGCACTCCAACACACACAACATGCACAATTATAAATAAACATTTTACCATACGACGTACCCAAACACAATTACAGCATTCCTGCACATATGAATATACACAATTATAAAGAAAACATTTCCAGCATCATCCCTTTCCCCCACCCTGGAGTGCCCTCCACCCCTGCCTCCGTCAAGTCTACTGGGAGCACCCTGTCGCACTAGGTGCTCGAACCGGGTTGGTTCTTGAAGGGAGTCGCTCGAAGCCGACACCCTCGACACGCAAGCAGGCAGTTGAAGAGCGCGTCCCCGGGGGGGGGGGGGGGGGGGGGGGGGGGGGGGAGGGGGGAAGAAACGTGGCGTTTTTTACTGGAGGTCCTGGACGGGGGGTCAGGGTCGGCCCCGTCAAGCCGGCGGGCTTTTCTTCCAGTCCGCGGGCCCAGCCAGAGCGTTGGCTCAACCAGCACGTGGCACCCTCCAGTCCGCGGTCTCAGCCAGAGCGTGGCCTCAACCAGCACGTGGCAAACCCTCAGTTTCCCCGGTCTCAGCCAGAGCGTGGCCTCAAACCATCACGTGGCACCATCCAGTCCGCGGTCCCAGCCAGAGCGTGGCCTCAACCAGCACGTGGCACCCCCCAGTCCAGGACTCCCGGGTGAAGCCCGGGAGGGGGTGGAACGTAGCTGGGAGAGAGAAGAAAGGGAGGGGAAGGAAGAAGGAAGAAAGAAGGAAGGGTACTGGAACCCCGCCGTCAGTACAGTCTGACCCATGCTGCTAAATCTTACAGCTACTCGCATGATGGGCAGGGGGAAGTCTATCAAAAGCCCCCAACAGCCCCAGCTCAACCAGACCTGAGCATAACCCAGTAATCCAAACAAATCGTTTAAGTCTTCTCACATGAAGCAGGTAAGGGACTGCCATTAAATCAACAGGCTATAAAAACAATATGAATTACTTTACCTTCTCTCACCCCACGTTTAACAAATTTTCCCTTTTTTAGGAAATAAACCAACACAGCGACCATGCTTAAAAACTCCACCACATTGCAAATAATAATTCAATGGGGATAATTGTCACTTTTATAGCCCATTTCAAATAACACAAATCTCCAACCCCGCATCCGAACGATAAATCATGCGTACGCACACTCGGACATAAAAAATCGTTCTCCTTGCACACCAACAGACGGTGGCCCAAGAATAAGAGTCCGGCGAATGTGACAGGGGCGGACGAGCGAGACCAAGCAAGTTCCAACCCTAAACACCAGGTTCTCTCCCATCCCCACCGACTTTCCGCAACACCAGATGCATAAACAGGAGAAAGAATTTTGGATATAATTTAGAATGGCCAGGTTAAAGATTGAATTAACAAGGAAAAAGGTCTCAAAATATTTCTTTACAATTTTGAAAACAAAAGAAAATTGCGCAAAAAAGAAGAATAAGCCGGCTAACAACAACAACCAAAACAAACAAACCACGGAAACTGATGCTTACCAGCTACCCCTGGGTGACCCAGAAGAGGCGGGTCAAACGATCTCTCTGCCCTTGTCCAGTCGAGGGACAGAAGCGCAGATGCGGAGAAAAAAGAAGTGATGTCCCCCTCCTTTCAGGCCGATGTAGAATTGAAGATACCGACCCGTTACCTCGATGATACGGTGAAGAACCAAGACGGAGAGGCGCTCCCAGAGACATCTTCCGCTCGAGTGAAAGCTAACCTCCCTCAGCGATGGCGGCCAAATGCCACGCTGGTCACAGAGTGAGCATACTTCAAACTAAGAAATGAAGCACGTGCGACAGGTAAAAAGACAGGCGAGAGGCCCATAGACAGCAAGTTCGGAGAAAGGTACCAGCCACCCATGAACCTGCATTATGAATAGCACGGGCAGTGGAATTAGAGAGAGGAGAGAGAGAGAAAACAACCGAAGTTGAGCTGAAAATCACCAAGGTGCAACCGCCCCCACAAGCCACATTAAAGGGACGGATACACGACACAGCAACGACAATAAATAAATGAGTAATTCCGCCACCCTAGATGGGTCAAACGTCGTAGGCCTCGTGACAAACTCGTGACACCCCACACACCCCGACACACACAACACACACACCCAAAAACACACCACACACACACACACACACCACCACACTTACACACACACACACACACAACACACACACACGCACACGCACATACACAAAACGCACACACACTCACTCACACACGCACGGCACACACGCACGCACACACACACCACACACACCACACACACAACACACACCACACACACACACCACACACACACACACACTACGCGCGCGCGCGGCGCACAAAACACACACACACACACACACACACACACACGCACACACAACCACGCGCGCACTTTCACACACACACACACACACAACACACACACACACACACACACACACACATGGGATATATATATTATATATATATATATATAATATATTTATATATAATATATTATATATATAATGCGCGCGCACGCACGCATGCATACCAACACACAACACCCCACAACACACACACACACACACACACACACACCACACACACAACACACACACACAACACACAACACACACACCCCAAAACACAACAACACACACACACACCCACACACACACACACACACGTACACACGCGTATAAAGAACTACATTGCTGTGTTTTGCTTTGAGTTTCCTTACGACCAGGAAAGTGACCATTCTGGTGCGAGGGAGACGATGCATACTTCACTTCACGTCTTACTCGGGATATGGTCATGGCGACCCGTGAATCCCGTAGAACTTGTGAATGTCTTCGTGAATCCATCCGAAAGTGACACAGGGGCAGTTGGAGACCTTTTAAATTTATTTTTTATTATCGTCTACTTTTGTTTTGTTTTGTTTTTTAAAGGGTGTCAAAACAGAAATCAAGTCATGGTGGTTTCAAATCTTATGATGGGTCGCAGAAGAAAAAAGAAAAAGAAACAAAAACGAATCAACAGACTCCCTTTTGTGCCCCTCTGTGACTCCCACTCATCCTGACCCTCCTCAATCCCGCAGGACAACACTACAACATTCCGGTGGCGCCCTCAAGTCGCGGGTGAAAGAAACAGATGGTTCAGGGAGAGGGGCATCGAGCTGAGGCAGGGTAGTAATCCCCGACTTTTTGCGCTGGTACCATTCATGAGATTCCCTTGTTGGGACACGGTTTGGCCTGTGTGTGTGTGGTGTGTGTGTGTGTGTGTGTGTCACTGCTTTGTCGTCCCCGTGAGGGACCTCCCATGTCGAACCCTTCGGTCTCAGAATGAGTTGGAACTCGCGCGCCAAAAACCCAAGCCAGGAGAGGACGAAATTTTCGTCAGTGTATCTTGAAAAATGAAACCACAAGAGACAGTACAATGTGATTATTGGAAGAGATGCAGTAGCCCGTATGTTGGGGTGAGAGAGAGGAAAGAGAGAGAGAGAGAGAGAGAGAGAGAGAGAGAGAGAGAGAGAGAGGGGAGAGAGAGAGAGAGAGAGAGAGAGAGAGTGAAAACTCTGTTTTACAGCCAGGACAAAAGACATGTATCTCAATACACGGTGAGCATCACACATGTTCATGTTATAAAAAGATCCACACTACAGGGACTACAAAAATGAACCAAAAGGGGGGTCCCGGGGGACTGCCGAACCACTTTGATTGCAATGTGTCCCTTGAATGTTCACTATGTTGTTGATGGGTCAAACACTTATGTTAGATTCTGGTGTAGTGAAAAGGTTTTGCACTTGTTTTGGACACGCTAAGTCCTAGTACTGTCAGTTTTGGTTTAAAACACATTTCTTCATACGCCAAATTGATGTCAGCTGTCTCGTTGGGCTTGTCTGAGATGAATAATTTGATGTGTTACGATTCTGTATGAACGACAACCTACTGAGTGTCGGGCTGTTCGGCAGTCAATTTGGAATTTCCCTCAGCATTGTGTGTGAATGATCCCCCCTTTTCTCCTTCAGTGGGCATGTGACTGAATTAGGAGTCTTTATCATGGGACACAATGATTCTTGGAGAATGGAACAGTCGGTGACGTCACTGAAACAAGGCAGAAGAAGACAAACGAACACACGCGACAAGTGACGTCACTGAAACAAAGGGAGAAGAAGACAAAAGAACACACGCGACAAGTGACTCAAATGAAACAAGGCAGAAGAAGACAAACGAACACACGCGACAAGTGACGTCACTGAAACAAGGCAGAAGAAGACAAACGAACACACGCGACAAGTGACGTCACTGAAACAAGCAGAAGAAGACAAACGAAAAACACGCCACAAGGAGCAAAGTAACGCTTTTTGAAAACTCAAGATGAATCAGGACAATACCATTTCCCAACATGTTGTCAAACATGATAACAAAAAGGAAACAAAAAAACAGGAAACAATACTCCCCAGGT
>CM031614.1:76808610-76818610 GCA_018398815.1 Conus ventricosus
TTCTTCTTCTTTTTCTTCTTCTTCTCATCATTATTATTTTTTTTTTTATTATTAATATTATCATTGTTATTATCATTATTATAATTATTATTAATTTCATTATTATTATTATTACATAGTAATTATCACAATAATAATCATTGTTATAATCATAATGATGATATACTACTACTAACAAAAGACGTTAATTTGTCGCATGGAGTGTGTATGTACATACGGTTTAGGAGCGTTGCGGCTGTTCACGTGTTCTTTTCTCTTTAGAAGTACGGTTATTTATATTTACTAAATTTGATTTTTCTTTTAGACACCGGCAACCATGAAGAGGGGTCGGCAGTCAAGTGGTTAGGCTCTTTGCTTGCGAAGCTGACGGCCGTGAGTTCGAACCTCTCGTTGCATTTTTTTCAGCTTGAAAGCTCTCTCTGTCCATCCAGCAGTAAATGGGTATGTACCAGTTCAGGGAAGGTGAAAGGCGGCAGAAGGAGAGGGATGGGCTCCGCATTCCATCTTGACGTGCCCTAGATATGGCGACTCTCTGACATTGAATTTGTCCAAAGGCCGACAGGCTGTAGCAACTCTAACCTCTTTTCCTTTTTCGACTTTTCGAAAAAATGGTTATGGAAGTGTAATGTGTTGAGAATAATTCGTGACCCTCTCTCTCTCTCTCTCTCTCTCTCTCTCTCTCTCTCTCTCTCTCTCTCTCTCTCTCTCTTCTCTCTGTGTGTGTGTGTGTGTGTGTGGTTAAAATCAAACGTGCGTCAAAGCGTACGAGGAAGGCGAGATCTCTTCGTCGAATCGAGCATGTAGCGTGACGTAACGCACTAGAAGTCATTAACCCGTGCTCATTGCATTAACATTCACAGATCAGTGGAACATCAATGTTAACAGAGGTTTACTGTTCAACATTGAACAGATACTGCATTACCATTCAGAGATCAGTCAGACATCAATGTTAACAGAGGTTTACTGTTCAACATTGAACAGATACTGCATTAACATTCACAGATCAGTCGAACATCAATGTTAACACAGGTTTTCTGTTCAACATTGAACAGATACTGCCACGAAACGCTTGACCTTTTGCTGCTTCAAGACAGACGCAGTTGTTCACAAGAGAGCGCGAATTTAAGACATCACCCACCCACCCACCCCCAAAATATCAAAATATGATAATAAATAAATAAACGAAATGGAATAAAAATTAATAGAAAGTCCGTTGGCTGAGGCGGAATGTACGAGAGAGAGAGAGAGAGAGAGAGAGAGAGAGAGAGAGAGAGAGAGAGAGAGAGAGAGAGAGAGAGAGAGAGAGAGAGAGAGAGAGAGAAGAGAGAGAGAGAGAGAGAGAGAGAGAGAGAGAGAGAGAGAGAGAGAGAGAGAGAGAGAGAGAGAGAGAGACAGACAAACAGACAGGCAGACAGAGAGAGAGAGAGAGAGAGAGAGAGATCCACTACACTTTCTTAAATTCAATTCGAATTTGCTTGGAATGAAACCGTCCCGTCACCAGCCACTGGATTAACCAACGGAGCGACCTTTAACTCTGTGTCGCCTTCGCTGCCGGCTGCTCCTTGCTAGGGGGGAAGGAAGTGAGAGCGAGCGACGGCGTCCCCCCCACATCCAATCTCCCCAGCCCCTATCATGTTCAGCGAATTCCAACACCGCCATTATGGGACGATCCGTCATGTGACCGTATCCCAGGGGCCTTTTTTTTTGTGAAAACCGACCCCACCTCTGGGCTGACACCGGGGGAATATCATTATTCGCGCCAGCGCTCCGGATGAATACGTTTGTCTCCGCAGCGTCTGTCGCATGTTGTGGCTTTTTAAGGGGCGAGCCGGTTTCGCGCTTTCTGGTCCTCGAATGTAGCCCCTGCTTCTGATCGCGGCGGGGACCCCGGGGCGGTACTCGGGGGCCCCTGTATCTTTGTCACTCGCCTGCCAAATTCCACTCTGGATTTACAGGACCCCGGCCCCCGAGAGAGAGAGAGAGAGAGAGAGAGAGAGAGAGAGAGAAGCGCTCTGGTGGGAATAATAATGAGGAACGAAGGGGAAGAGAAAATGGAGAGAGTGGGTTGGCTGTTGGATGGGGATGGGAAGGCGAGGATGTAAAAGAGGTATGTGAGGAAGGGGGGGGGGGGGTTAGGAAGGAAGGGAGGGATGGGGGTGGGGGTGGGGGACTCCTAAGAGAGAGGAAAACGAAAGAGGTTTCTATGTGTACGTCGGTGACGGGATTTTTATGGTCGCGTTTTCTCCCATGAAACTTATGTTTTGACGAGGATGAAATTGCATTCGATTTTCGTAAAGTGCAATGGAGATCTGCAAAGACAGGGACTTCAAAGATGAAAGTATGAGAGGGAGACTTTTGCGCTTTCGAGTTGATCGGATGAGAACTTACGAGAAAAAATAATTCTCGCTCACTTGGTTTAAAAAAAAATAAATAAATAAAATTTTTGTTGCCAAGTCTTGCTGTCTTTACACAGCGACGTTATGTTTCAAAAAGAAAATTAAAGAAAAAGAAAAGAAAGAAAAAAAAAGGAAAGGAAAAGACAACATGAAAGGAAAGAAAGAAAAAGAAAGAAGGGAAAAGACAACAAATAAAAAAAGAAAGAAAAAAAAAAAAGAAGAGCAGCGACGTGCTGTGGTTGACCAGGAACCCCACGCCACTATCACCACTTTGACGTCACACAACCACACGACGTGAAAAGTGACGTCAACGTCATGCCAGCCCCAGTCGCCAGACAGTGTTTCAAGCCGAAACAAGCGTGCGTTATGATGTGTCCCCTGTGTGACATACTTCGTACTAAACAGATTTCGAAGCCACTTCAGTCGCATACGCTTTAACCTGGCGAAATCATGTTTCCTAAATAAAAAAAAAAATTAAAAAAATAAATAAAAAAACGTGGTATTGGAAGAACCAATGAACGGCAATGATGAAAGTCACGTGACCCAAAACAGCAGACAAAACTGGACAGGGCCGCTTTACAAAAAAAAAAAAAGAAAGAAAAAAAAAGAAAGAAAGAAAAGAAAAGAAAAAGAAAGAAAACACACACACACACACACACACACACAACCGCGCCATGAAACGTTGCATTTGCTTACATCAAGGCCACGTCTCATGTCGCAAGAGAGCGATGGTCTGTGAGTGTGTGTGTGTGTGTGTGTGTGTGTGTGTGTGTGTGTGTCTGTGTGTAGACCGGACATCAAACTTGGACATTCCCTCCCTTGCCCTCCACCCCACCCCTACCCCCATCTCAGCTCCCCCCCCCCCTCTCCCCCCCCCCCCCACCTCCCCCCGTGACCATTTCTCGGCCACTCCCCCCTCCTCCCCGTCCCCCAGCTCCGGCCCCTCCCTGCCTGTGTCTCTGCTAAGGTTGACCAGGGTCGCGCGTGTCTGACATGAAGACATGGCAGGTTACAAGTGGCCCTAGCTACTTCAATGATGACATCTGCAGGAGACCCCCCACACGGACACACAGCTGGGTTCTCTCTGTGTCTAGGGGGTCTTGGTTGCCGTTACCTCTCTGATACCTCGCAGTGGGAAGAACTGACCCTCACCTTCTGCACCGCTGCTGCTGGTCCTTCTACCTGTGTCTAGGGGGTCTTGGTTGCCGTTACCTCTCTGATACTCGCAGTGGGAAGAACTGTCCCTCACCTTCTGTACCGCTGCTGCTGGTCCTTCTACCTGTGTCTAGGGGGTCTTGGTTGCCGTTACCTCTCTGATACCTCGCAGTGGGAAGAACTGTCCCTCACCTTCTGCACCGCTGCTGCTGGTCCTTCTACCTGTGTCTAGGGGGTGTTGGTTGCTGTTACCTCTCTGATACCTCGCAGTGGGAAGAACTGTCCCTCACCTTCTGCACCGCTGCTGCTGGTCCTTCTACCTGTGTCTAGGGGGTCTTGGTTGCCGTTACCTCTCTGATACCTCGCAGTGGGAAGAACTGTCCCTCACCTTCTGCACCGCTGCTGCTGGTCCTTCTACTGTGTCTAGGGGTGTTGGTTGCCGTTACCTCTCTGATACCTCGCAGTGGGAAGAACTGTCCCTCACCTTCTGCACCGCTGCTGCTGGTCCTTCTACCTGTGTCTAGGGGGTCTTGGTTGCCGTTACCTCTCTGATACCTCGCAGTGGGAAGAACTGTCCCTCACCTTCTGCACCGCTGCTGCTGGTCCTTCGACCACCTGTCTCTGTCTGCCTGTCTGTCTGTAGTGTGTGTGTGTGTGTGTGTGTGTGTGTGTGTGTGTGTGTGGTGCGTGCGTGCGTGCGTGCGTGCGTGCGTGCGTGCGTGCGTGTGTGCGTGCGTGCGTGCGTGCGTGCGTGCGTGCGTGTGTGGTGTGTGTGTGTGTGTGTTGTGTGTGTGTGTGTGTGTGTGTGTGTGTGTTTTTCTGTCTGTCTGTCGTTCTGTCTCTCTCTCTCTCTCTCTCTCTCTCTCTCTCTCTCTCTCTCTCTCTCTCTCTCTCTCTCTCTCTCTCTCTCTCCTCCTTTCTGTCTGTCTGTCTCTCTCTCTCTCTCTCTTCTCTTCTCTCTCTCTCTCTCTCTCTCTCTCTCTCTCTCTCTCTCTCTCAACATTTTTGTCTTAAACAAATATCTAACTAAACAGCGATAACATAATTGTCCTTATGACCTTTAATTTTCATTATGTTGTAACTTTCACTTAGACTCTCTTATTTTTCCATCTTTTAAAAAATCTTTACCAAGTCATCTTACAAAGACAGCGTCCACAGTAGCTTAACCCCACCTGTGTCCGTGCAGTTTTCTATCCTTTTCTGATTTCTAGCCAACCACAGACGTCAGCCAAACTGTAAGGACCAGTTGCTAAGTTTCTTTCACGGGGCATTTGAAAGAAAGTCGCCTTTCGTTACCAAGCGACACATTTTAAAGGCAAGAGACCGAGTACCATTTATAGCCAGCCAGTCACGCTTTGCCAGACAAATGCTGGGTTTTTACCAGGCATTGTGCCAAAGAAATCGTCTTGACAGATGTCATGGCGTGAAAGTTGTCAGTTGTCCTAGTGTCGAATCTGGATTTCTTCATATGCAGCTGACAGTGTTGTAGTCACATAGGCTGCTATCTGCTTACAAAAGAAATCTCAAAAGGTATCAGACATGCAAGACATTAAAAACGAACAAAAAATACTTTTATTTACGAATAACAATGACACGTAATTTTCTTTTTGTGTTCAAAGGTATCAAACACACCAGTGTTAAATTAATACATCTTTCTTTAACGAAACACAATTTTACATAATTTTCTTTCTGCGTTGAAATGTACGCAAGAGATTCTTTTTTTTTAATCTTCTACGAAAACCATTGATGCATAATTTTTCTTTTTGATCCTTAATCTTTTTTGAAGGCTGTGTCTAAACAACGTAGGATCTTTGGTAACCTTCTGCTGGGACACCAAGGAAGGTGTTTAGATGGACGGCTTCTTCCCTCGTGTACTAACCCCAACCCCACTGTCTGCAAGGAGGTTATTCCCCCGTCGGTAAGGTCCTCTGAGCTAGGTGTCTGCAAACAAGAATTAACCAAGCAACCATGAAACTATCTCCGCCCCCCAGCACTGCAACAAGCGTGGACCAGTGGAGAGAAAGTTTAAGGAATTCGGTGAGTCGTGTACCGCGAAACATGCACGCACGCACGCAACGCCCTCCCCCCATCTTCCCCCACACCCCACCCCCGTCCCCCTGTCCACCCCCCCCCCCCCCCCCCCAAACAAACAAACACACACACACACACACACACACACACACACACACACACACACACACCACACACACACACGTATAGATAGATGGAAAAATGGATAGCAAGACAGCAAGGAAGGCAAGTAGGTAGGTAGGCAGGCAGGCAGGCAGGCAGGCAGGCAAGTAGGTAGGTAGGTAGATGGATGGATGAATAGATTGATGGATGGATAGATAAACAGACTAGATTAGATGGCTAGATAGATGTGAACTGACAAGTGATAGACATATAGGTGGAACGATGAGGAGACAGATAGGTAGATGGATAGATAGATAAATAGATGGATAGACAGATAAAAACTGACAAATCATAGAAAGATACACAGACAGACAGGCAGACAGATAGATAGATAGATAGATAGATAGATAGATAGATAGATAGATAGATAGATACATAGATACATAGATGGATACATAGATAGATAGATATAAATTTACCACAAAAGAAATTAAACGACAAACACATCTGAGTGGGTTTGTTTTTTTTCCGTAGTATTTGGACCAGTTGTGTCCTCTTGAGGAAGGAAGCTTTCACGAGGCTTCCATGACAAAAGGTAGCCCTTCCGATCCAGAGATCAACTCGTGAGAACAAACTGGACACAACTAAAATCTCTCTCTCTCTCTCTCTCTCTCTCTCTCTCTCTCTCTCTCTCTTGTGTTTGTGTGTGTGTGTGTGTGTGTGTAACGGAAAGGCGAACAAAGCCCTGTGATTGGTACAAGCTCCTGGCGGCCTTCTCTCGCCCCCTTGCCGGTCTCACACGTCGTGGTTACTCGGGCGTGGCGAAGCGGAGCAAATCTTCCGATGCGTCGCTACGCTTCATTGACGACCATGTCAACCACGATCCGCGTGCCACGCCGCCTTCAACCGAAAAAGTGGGGGAGGGGGGGGGGGGGGGGGGGGGGGGGGGGGGGGGGGGGGGGGGAACGAGAAGGGCAAGGGAGCTCACCCGCGCAGGTCCTTCTTCGCGCAGGTCCTTCTTACGTGTCTGCCCTCATGATTGGCCAAGCGACCAACCCGATTGGGTGATTACACGTGTACCCGCGTTCGCTATGGAGTTGTTACCCTTTTTAAACTAAGGTTCGTTCAAGCAGTACTGTGTTTGACTGCTGACACTGGACAGACCGTTCAGACAGAACTGTGCCTTTGCTACTTTGCATGGCATGTGCCGTTCAGCCCAGTAGATGTTTTACTACTTTGGCAACATGTATCAGCAGCAGCTGCTGTCATACCGCAGTTTATTGCATGTGCTGGTCTGGCAGTTTTGCTATTCTTCACTGCATAAGTCTTTTAGCCAGTAATATGTTTTACCCTTTTAGCCGGTAATACATTTTACTCTTTCAGCCAGTAATATATATTACACTTTCTGCCTGTAGTACATTTTACACTTCCAGCCAGGAATGTATTTTACAACTTCAGCTAGTAATAATATTTTACATTTTCAGCCAATCATATATTTTACCCTTTCATCCGGAAATATATTTTACACTTTTAGCCAGTAATATATATCAGTACTATTTTGCTACAACACGTGCGTCGTTCTGCCAACCACGACTAACTTCTGGCAGGCAGAAAGTGAAAGGTCAAAGGATAGCACCTCGTGACCATTTTGCTATCGGAGAGAGTCAACTGTTAGAGGCTCGGGGCAACATGTTATGAAAGATCTTTTTGTCTTGAACACGTTGAATGTTCATAGCCTCATGTCCGAAAGGCAGTGACCTGTCAGAGGGTCACTGTGTCTGAGGTATAGCCTCATGTCCGAAAGGCAGTGACCTGTCAGAGGGTCACTGTGTCTGAGGTATAGCCTCATGTCCGAAAGGCAGTGACCTGTCAGAGGGTCACTGTGTCTGAGGCATAGCCTCATGGCCGAAAGGCAGTGACCTGTCAGAGGGTCACTGTGTCTGAGGTATAGCCTCATGTCCGAAAGGCAGTGACCTGTCAGAGGGTCACTGTGTCTGAGGCATAGCCTCATGGCCGAAAGGCAGTGACCTGTCAAAGGGTCACTGTGTCTGAGGCATAGCCTCATGGCCGAAAGGCAGTGACCTGTCAAAGGGTCACTGTGTCTGAGGCACGGCATGACGGAGAGGCGGACCCCATCCCTCTCCTTCCGCCGCCTTCAACCCTCCCTGGTCTGAATCAGGTACCCATTCACTGTTGGATGGACAGAGAGCGTTTTCAAGCTCCCAAAACAATCCGACTCCACGAGTGGTTCCAACACACTTACCGTCAGCTCTGCAGGCAAACAACACTCAAAGCATTTCATCGCGGGCTATCCCTCTCTTCGACGTACGGAAGGTGGAATCCATGCTTCTCTTTCTGCCGCCATATCCTTTCCTGAACTGGTTCATGTACTCGTCGAGTGATTCCAATTCCTGGTCGTCAGTTCTGCAGCTAAGTGTTGTAACCATTGGATGGCGGTCCTTTCAGGAAAGCTATAGTGGCGATTATCTACCTAGCGGATTAAAGTTGGAACGAGCAGGAAAAGGTTGGAACGAGTGAGGGAATGTTGGAATGTGCAAGGGGAAGGTGGAACTGGTAGGGGAATATTGGAACGAGCAGAGGACGGTTGGAACCAACAGGGAAAGGTTGGAACGAGTGGTGGAAGATTTAAAGGAGTAGAGAAAGGTTTGAACCCATAGACAAGGTTGGCATGAATAGGGAAAGAATGGAACGAGAAGGGAAAGAACGGAACGAGTAGGGAAAGAATGGAACGAAAAGGGAAAGAATGGAACGAGTAGGGGAAGAATGGAACAAGTAGGGAAAGAACGGAACGAGTAGGGAAAGAATGGAACGAAAAGGGAAAGAATGGAACGAGAAGGGAAAGAATGGAACGAAAAGGGAAAGAATGGAACGAGTAGGGAAAGAATGGAACCAGTAGGGAAAGAATGGAACGAGAAGGAAAAGAATGGAACGAGTAGGGGAAGAATGGAACGAAAAGGGAAAGAATGGAACGAGAAGGGAAAAGATAGGAAACGAAAGAACATAGGGAAGAATGGAACGAGAGGGAAAGAATGGAACGAGTAGGGAAAGAACGGAACGAGTAGGGAAAGAATGGAACGAGAAGGGAAAGAATGGAACGAGTAGGGAAAGAATGGAACGAGTAGGGAAGATGGAACGAGAAGGGAAAGAATGGAACGAGTAGGGGAAGAATGGAACGAAAAGGGAAAGAATGGAACGAGTAGGGAAGATGGAACGAGAAGGGAAAGAATGGAACGAGTAGGGGAAGAATGGAACGAGTAGGGAAAGAATGGAACGAGTAGGGAAAGAATGGAACGAGAAGGGAAAGAATGGAACGAGTAGGGAAAGAATGGAACGAGTAGGAAAGAATGGAACGAGTAGGGAAAGAATGGAACGAAAGGGAAAGAATGGAACGAGTAGGGAAGAATGGAACGAAAGGGAAAGAATGGAACGAGTAGGGAAGAATGGAACGAGTAGGGGAAGAATGGAACGAGTAGGGAAGAATGGAACGAGTAGGGAAGAATGGAACGAGTAGGGAAAGAATGGAACGAGTAGGGAAAGAATGGAACAAGTAGGGAAAGAATGGAACGAGTAGGGAAAGAATGCAACAAGTAGGAAAGAATGGAACGAGTAGGGGAAGAATGGAACGAGTAGGGGAAAGAATGGACGAGAAGGGAAAGAATGGAACAAGTAGGGAAAGAATGGAACGAGTAGGGGAAGAATGGAACAAGTAGGGAAAGAATGGAACGAGAAGGGAAAGAATGGAACAAGTAGGGAAAGAATGGAACGAGTAGGGAAAAAATGGAACGAGTAGGGAAAGAATGGAACGAGAAGGGAAAGAATGGAACAAGTAGGGAAAGAATGGAACGAGTAGGGAAAGAATGGAACGTGCAGGGAAAGAATGGAAGAGAGGGAAAGAATGGAACAGTAGGGAAAGAATGGAACGAGAAGGGAAAGAATGGAAAGTAGGGAAAGAATGGAACGAGAAGGGAAAGAATGGAAGAAGTAGGGAAAGAATGGAACGAGAAGGGAAAGAATGGAACGAGTAGGGAAAGAATGGAACGAGTAAGGGAAAGAATGGAACGAGTAGGGGAAGAATGGAACGAGAAGGGAAAGAATGGAACGAGTAGGGACAGAATGGAACGAGAAGAGAAAGAATGGAAGAGTAGGGAAAGAATGGAACGAGAAGGGAGAAGATGGAATGTGTAGGGAAAGATTGGAATGAGTAGGGAAAGGTTAGGACGAGTAAATTAAATGCAGAAAAAGTAAGAAAAGGTAAGATGGGATGAAAAAAGATTGAACGAGTAATGGAACCGTAC
>CM031614.1:76821110-76831110 GCA_018398815.1 Conus ventricosus
TCGTGGGATGACGACAAGTTTTCACTATTATTTCACGTCGGCTTGGTACGCTTAAATCGGGTTTCTGGGTGCTTTTACCGTGCACTTTGAAACATTATCTGTAGATGATCAGTTCCATTCACATTGTGTATAGCCCCGCCGACCACGGGAGACCATATCAGGTCTGCTGTCCGGCCGAAGGGTAGACCACTTTTGGTTGCTGCTGCTCGCATCATCAGTATCGATGAAAATGACCACCACGACGACGTTGATCATAACAAATGATATTTGGTGTGTTTATCTGTTTACTGCTCGGCAGGTGGATGTTTAGAATACAGTTACGTTCTCCATTCTCACCAAGTCGCAGAAGATGTACCCTAAATTCATGCTCGACATTGAAAACATGACCATAACCGTTGCGAACCAGAGTCAAATACTTTATCGTACAGCTTGATTAAGAAAAATTTGTTATATTGAATATATGTTGACAGTAATTACAAAATCTCTCAAGTATACAATTGAGGAAGGGATGGGGGTGGGGGGTGGGTTAGAAAATATTTTCATGGACTGAACAAAATCTCACAGATGTTAGTGTGTTCTTTCTTCATGCACCCCGTTTGATTTGTCTTCGTTTTGTTTTTCTTTTTCTTTCGGTTTTTTTTAAAATATTAATTTTATCTTACAAATGACTCGTTGGTTTGGGTGACCTTGACACTGATACGCCAGTTTGGCCCTACCTTCCATCCCCGTCCCCACCCCCCCACCCCCCACCCCCAACCAATTTTCCAGTACTGTGATGATCAAGATCGACTTTTACGATGACTAAATGACTTTCATTATCACCCACAAATAATATTTATGAGCAAGGATTGACCCATGTAATCCCTCCACATGACCTTCATGACCTCGGATCGACCTTGACGACATTCCCCCACCCACAAATACCATTCATGAGAAGAGATTGACCTTTGTGACCCCTCAATGACCTTCATGACCTCGTATCGACCTTGACGACATTCCCCCACCACAAATACCATTCATGAGAAGAGATTGACCTTTGTGACCCCTCAATGACCTTCATGACCTCGGATTGACCTTGACGATATTCCCCCACCCACAAATTCCATTCATGAGAAGAGACTGACCTTTGTGACCCTGAATGACCTTCATGACCTCGGATTGGCCTTGACGAATTTACCCACCCACGAATAACATTCACGAGCAAAGATTGACCTTGTGACCCCTGAATGACCTTCATGACCTGGGATTGACCTTGAGACATTTCCCGTAATGACCTTGATGACCGTTAACCTGTCTTGCTGTTGTTTTAGAGCCGATGGTTGTGGAGCCCTTGGTTTAATACCACTTCCTCGCATTTAATCCCTGACAAATACTCCGAGGAAGGCCTGGTAAGGCACTAACGCTGGACATGCGCAGTGGCTATCCCGGGCTCTGACGTCATGGCTCGCTGGTGGTCACGTGACAGAAGAACCTATCGTGTTCCTTTGTGTTTTCTGCTTAAAAAAAAAAATTTTGGAAGTGTCGGTTTCGCTTCTTTTTTTTTCTTTCTTTCTTTTTAAAAAATGTTTGCACGCATGTATCGAATATGTACTGGCTTGTAAGAATTTGACCACGAAGATGCGTTTGAAAATGTCTGGGCTTCTGAATATGATTTCACAGATAAAATTCTCAGATAGAGCCCACACCGAACCACAACCAAACGATTTCAACAGGTATTACAGAACAAAATAAAGATTGAAACAAGTTTTCTCACCGGGTTAATCAAATTCAGTTAAAATGAAATGAATTTGTCCCTGCGGGAAAAGATTGTCAGCTTATGTGTGTGTGTGTGTATGTGTGTGTGTCTGTGTGTAACCATCAGCTCGAATAATAGTGTCTGCACATGGTAAAACAGATTCGTTTCGTGATCGCTGGATAGTTTCGATGGACGCTTCAGAAGCTTTATCTGGAGCAGTCTTTCCTTTCCGGCTTTGCCGCTGTGTAAGAGTAATCGCCCGTTCAAGATTGTCACTGTTATGCTACCGGAATAGGGGTTCTCTTGTCACTGACCAATCAGCGGCCACCAGAGTAGATCGTCAACGTTTTAGAACAGCCTTTAGTTCGGTGTTCTGAGCACCACTGAATCCTCTCTCTCTCTCTCTCTCTCTCTCTCTCTCTCTCTGCTTGCGCTAGTTCACAAGTGCATGTATGCATGAACACTTTCCCAGTCCTCTCTTTTAAAAGAGGATACTGACGGAAATGTGGTAAGTTCATTTCTTCATCTTCGTTCCTTTCTGACTTTTCCCTTTTTTTTTTCTTTCTTTTTTTTCTTTTTTTGTTTTTTGTTCTTTCCTCCTTTCGTTCTTTCTTCTTTCCATTTTTTTTTTTTTTTTTCTTTTTCCCGTTCTTCCCCATCTTACCCAGTACCCTCATCCAATTCGTTTGTGCTATTCTGTTGCGTTTTTTTTTTTTTAAGTGTCTTTGTTTGCCTTTACCTGCCTGTATAAAGAATATTGGCAAAAATTGAAATAAATACATGCATAAGCGCTCACATCAGATGTTCATACATTTTCCCCCTAAATCTGTTACTGATAAATGTTTCTATGTATTGAGAGAATACTTTGGGGGGAAAAAGATAAATCAGCTTAATCAAACGAGAGAAGTAAACAGAACGAGACTGTGGTGTTGTTTGAAGTTTGTATAACAGGAAAGAGAGCTTGCAGGTGAAACCTATAATGATGAATAGATTACTGACCTGTTTGAAAGGTGGATGGATAAGGACTCTTGTGCCTTTCCTGTTGTATTCTAAATACATGGAGGAGAAAAAGAGCTGTCAGAAAAATAAGAAAGAAAAGAAAAAAAAACAGACTTGGTTCGAGCATTTCTATCTTCTTAAAATAACATTTGCTTGTGAAGGATTTAAAATTGTCTCCCTGTCTCCGGTTTTTTTTTTTTTTCATGATCTTATTTCCTTTTATTGTGTGAGACTCTTTTCTGATGTTTTCTATCTTTTATTTCTAGTGTGTGTATTTCTGGGTTGTTGTTTTTTTTCTTTCGTAAATCTTGTTTCATGTATTTTCAGATACTGTCTCACCTATACCTCCCCCCCCCCCCCCTCACACAAACTCCTTCTTGCATGTGCTCTCTCTCTCTCTCTCTCTCTCTCCTTGTCGGAAGCTGTTTTAACGGATGTGGTACCTATTTTCATGGGTGGAAATTTGACAGAGCCCGGGATAGTCCGCCATGTGTGTATGATGAATGACACTCTAATTATGGTAATCTTCATTCTGTGCATTAACAGTTTTTGTTCTGCTTCTTTTTCTCTTATACTTCCAAATGCAGTGACATTTCTTCTGCGAGTGCAATTCTCGTTAGGAAAAAAAAACCTGGAGAAAAAGTATCCTACTATTTAATTCCAATCAAAACGAAAGAGAAAGTACGCTTCTATTGATTACATGTTGAAAACAGATTAAAATGATGTTTTCGTGTGTGTATGTGTGTGTGTGTTGTGGTGTGTGTGTATGTGTGTGTTTGGGGAGGGGGGGGTGCATGCGTGCTTTCGTGCGTATGTATTCGTGTGTCCGCTAAAGCCTATGTCGATATTATCGAAGAACATTATTATTGTCGTTTACGGACATCGTCAAAATAAAAGTGGTTCCTTATGGGAAAAAATATTTATACAGAAAGAAGAGTAGAAGAGAAAGTCATTGCATTTAGAAGTATATTCATAACGCCTTTTTTCTTGTTTTCTCTTGTTTCTTTGCTTTTTGCATGTAATTTTGAGACATATTGTGTTATGCTTTTAAACTGAGATGCCCAACATGCCAAAGCTCTGGAAAGATGTTTCTTCATTTAATAGTTCTTCGTCGTGCACAGAAAAATTCTTATATGAATTTAGAGGTAGTGAAACAGATTTCGACAGCATAATAAAAACATTATTGAGAGTTTTATATAAAAAAAAATATGAGAAAAGAAGTCTTTCACTGAGCTTTGGGATGATATTGAAATGCAAATGCACTGTTGTGTTTATTAATACATCATTATTTGCTTGTTACTATAATTTGATTATCAAGCTTATTTAACGTGCTGCACGATTTTATTCTTTGAACTGATCGTTAAATTGCAGTAATATTAATTTTGCTTCATGATTTTGTTGTGTTGATTGCATGTGTTCTTTGGTCTAAGCCGCTGCTGTACACCACGAAGGTATTTGTGTCGCTGTAACAAGTGTTCAGCTTGTTTTCAAATGCACGCATCGTTATACGTTTTAAACTTTTTTTTTTCAAACCTTACAATTTAACTAGCATGCTTTGAGATGATGTGCGCAACTTGATGACGTGCTTTGCCTAATAATACGTCACTGACCTGCATGCACGCGGAGAAGAAATGAACTCGCGAGATGAACCGCACCGTGGTATAAAAGCATTGAAAGTCTTCAAATAAGCACGAGCACTAACTGGCTTGAAAAGGTCCTAACTATTGCTGTGCTGTGCTGTGCTGTGCTGTGCTGTGGTTGGTTCAGCATGCCCTCCTTCATGACCCTGCATGCATGGGATGACCTTGAGCTTGACATCACTGCCCCGAGAGCCCACCCCCCTCTCCTTCGCCACCCCACCCTCACCACCCCCGTCCCTCCACCTATCCTTCTTCTATATTTGTCTTCGTACTTTCCGTCTCCCCTCAATCCCCCACATCTGCACGCTCTCCACCCCCCCCCCCCCCCCCCCCCACAGCCCTGAACTCGACATTCGTTTGTCGTTTTCACAGTGCATCGTGCACGTGCGCACTTCAAAATAGTATGCTTGCTTTTTTTTTTCTTTTTCTTTTTTTAAAGAAAACTTCCCTTTCACTTTCTCCTCCCCTCCCACCCTCCCCTCCCCCCTCTGCACCCCCAACCCTCCCACTCTCCCCCCCCCCCCCCCTTCCCATTTCACCAGACTTTGCAGATTTTCCCCGCTCATATTCAAGATGGCGTACTGTTGTTTCAGTTTCTGTTTGTTCGTTTGTTTGTTTTCCGACCACCCATTCTGAAATATAGGATTTGCTATGAAGTTGTCATTGTCTAGCCACCGTGCGTTTTTCCCTCACTGGCACTCCCTGTTATCCAACATGGTGTACAGAGCAAACCGCTCCAATGCACTCGCATCCAGAACTCGTCATAGCATTCATCGTTGTTTGTTGTCTTTCCTCTCTGTCCCTCCCTGCCATCTTCCTCCTCCCTGGACCAATCTCACCCATAACGCCATTCTCTTCACCGTGCTCCCCACCACCACCACCACCACCACCCACCTTCCACGACTGCCCACGCCTGCGTCATCAACTGGACTCGTCCCTTCGCTGACGTGTGTGTGTGGTGACGTCACCAGCTGTTTGGCGGGAACTCGGACAAGGACACGGAGCGGACCCACTACCTCAACTCGCCCTTCGTGGCGCGTTAACGTGCGCTTCATCCCCGTGGAGTGGCGCAAGAAGATCAGCATGAGGGCGGGCCTCCTGGGCTGTCCCTTCACAGGTAAACCATTGGGGGTGGGACTTTGTTCTGCTTTGTTCCTTTGTTGTTCGGGGTGGGGTGGGAGAGGGTAAAGGGTGGTGGTGTGTCAGCGAAGCTGCAGTTTGACCAGCAAGGCTATATCCTTGTTCCCGAGTCCCCTTTACTGGCGTGGTTATCCAAACAAAATCTGAACACAGATGGTAACCGGGACCCACCACTACTCACCTAAATGCTATAGTGTCGAGCCTCCCGCCCCCTCCCCACGCCATCCCACCTTCTTCCCAGTTCTTTTTAACCTGAAAAACGGATGCCATGTGAGAATCATATTTTCCATACCCTGTGAAGATCATACTTCCAGAGGACAATAAACCTTCCTTGTGCCTCTTGTCTCCACGGTTGCGTCAATTTCTCACCGGAGGAACAAAACAAAACAAACCTGAATACAAATGTAGGTGTATATAGAGCATAACTAACATGTAGATATCGATCATCAACTCAAAAAGTGCCAACAGACGATTTTACACTTCCTAGACGCAGAGAGAGAGAGAGGGTAAAAACAATATCAGCTCTCTAAGCCAAACGCTTTAACAATGGGTGAGAAACAAGGTTTTAAAAGACGAAGTGATGTTCTGATTGTACTGTGAATAGGTTCTCCCTCCAAAAGTGAACACCAACGATTTGATTTCGTTACGGAAGGGACACCAACCACATTTTCATTTATACGGTGATCCCTCCCCCCCCCCCCCCCCCCCCCCCCCCCTCCCCATAAAGTCCTCCCAAACAGGAGACTCCTTTCCTTTAAAGATATTTTCTGAAGCGTATTTCTCTCTGCACATATAATTTTATCTCCTGATAAAGTCTCTCTCCTGTACGGACTTGTTTCCCTGCTGGGAAGATTTTGTCCCTTGTTCAAAGTACGTCAACTTCCTAACAGACACGCCCTCTCTGTAAACACCCCGTTTGAAAAGAATTCTGAAAGCCATCGTTGAGACGTTCCACTATGATAAGCAAGGAAGGAGAGAGAGAGAGAGAGAGAGAGAGAGAGAGAGAAGGCTGACGAGGAGGAATATTCAGTATGGTTTCTGCACCATCTCACAGTATCGCCTCCATTGGAATGTTGAGGTGCAATAAAAAGAAACTCATGTCGTTTGGGGAAATGAGAGAACGAAAAATAGGTGATCGTTCCGCAGAACAAATTAACCAACAGTGTGTACTAGTTAGTCATGAAGTAACTTGCTCTTGATCGTGTTTTTTTTTCATCGGTCGCTTTACTTTTTTGGTTCGTCAGCTTCACTTGTTTTTTAACTGCCTAATTCGCCCCTCGCCCTTTCCCAGTACCTGTTCTCTTCTTTTTTTTCTAACGTTAAAGACGTTTCAGCTGTAGTCTTAGTGTTAGACAATTCTCATCAGACTTCTTCCTCCACTCCCACAAGCGAAAGGCAGCAGCATAACAAATCAACCGCAGGAATACTCCGTTGGAGATCGCAGGGTAGATTCGCGCTGTTTTGTGTTTTCTGGAATCTTCAGCCGACGACAGTCACCCATTTAACGCACGAAAAGTCTTGACCATACATCTCGTCTGAAGTTATTTCTTTCTTTTTTTTTTACCATTCAGAGAAATGAATTTCTATCGCTTTTTTTAAGCTTCTAAAACTCCCTCTAAATATCATCAAAATTGTTCGTTGAGGGAGAAGAAAAAACAAAACAAAACAAACACGCCATTCTGAAAATTTCGTTACCTGACAACCCCCCCCCCCCCCCCCCCCTTGACAGTTTAAAAGCCTTGCAGGTCTTTAATGAGTGCTGCGATTCTGATGCTAATGTGTGGGGAAGAATGAGAGTGGCATCTGTGCCAGGCTGTGCCGGTGCTCGTTTTGCAGGATCGGTATGCCTGTCGGTGTCAGTCAGTGGAACCAGGTCGCAAAAGGTACAAGGGCTGACACCGGTTGTCTGAAATTCTCAGTCACCACCTGGGAGAGTGTGTTGGGAAACTGCTGAGCAAAAAGATGTGATGACGCAGGAATGGTGGTGTGGATGCTGTTTCTGTCTATGCCTTTGTCTGTCTGTCTGTCTGTCTGTCTGTGCTCGTGTCTGTCTGTCAGGCTGGCTGGCTACCTGGTGGCTGCCTCTCTCTCTCTCTCTCTCTCTCTCCTCTCTCTCTCTCTCTCTCTCTCCTCTCCTCTCTCTCTCTCATTTACAAATCGTGTCGTGGAATAGTAACGGCTAGTATGAAAAACTGTTAACAAGGCCAGTACCTTTACCACTGTGAAATAAAGAATCATAGTCGTTGTCATTCTTCTCTCTCTCTCTCTCCTCTCTCTCTCTCTCTCTCTCTCTCTCTCTCTCTCTCTGTGTGTGTGTGTGTGTGTGTGTGTGTGTGTGTGTGTGTGTATCACTGAGTCTCTATTGCCGGCTGAGCTAACACAGACCCACTTGTCTGTGTTTGACTGCCCGTTAAGTTTTATGCAAGATGGCGAAGTGTTTGAATGCGTGGTGTGACCTCTTATTCTCCTTCACATTCTCCCCTTTTGTCTTTTCTTCTTCTTCTTCTTCTTCTTTTCTTCTTTTATCCGCCTCGACTCCCACTTCTCCTCTTTCCTTCTCTTCCATTTGTCTTCTTCTCCTTCTCCTTCTTTTTCTTTTTCTTCTTCTTCTTCTTTCTTCTTTCTCTCCTCCTCCTCCTCCTCCTCCTCCTCTTCTCCTTATTCTTTCTCTTCTTCTTTTCCCCGTCTTCCTTCTCCTCCTCCTTTCCTCCTCTTCTCTTTCTTCTTCTTCTTCTTCTTCTTCTTCTTCTTCTTCTTCTTCTTCTTCTTATCTTCTTCTGTATTCTTCTGTCCGTTTCTGTTTCATCACTTTCTTTCTTTTCTTTGTTTCTCTTTTTTTTTTCTTTCCTTCTTCTTTCGTCCTCTTCCTCCCCTTCTCTTTTTTCTTCTTCTTCTTCTACTTTTTCCTCATCTGCTCGTCCTTCTTCCTGTTTGTTTTCCCTCTTATCTTTCTCTTCTTTTTCTTCTCTTCTTCTTCTCTCTTCTTCTTTTTTTTTTGTTCTTCTTCTTTTTCTTCTTCTTCTTCTTGTTTCTTCTTCTTCGTCTTCTTCTTCTTCTTCTTCTTCTCCCATGTTCCACAGTCGGAAGGGGCGCAGGGGGAGGACATTTCATTCATTCTTGATTCTCATTACCATCTCTTTGCTTGTCCGTGCAGCGGAGAGGAAGTGGGGGGAGGGGGAGGTAAGGAAGGGCGGGGGGTGAGGGTCAAGGGACAGAGGAAGGGAAGGTGGAGAACGGAGGCAAGGGGGGGGGGGGGGGGGGAGTGGAGAGGAGGTGTTGGGGATGGGGGAGTGGAGGGGGAGGGTGTAAAGGTAAAGTGACAAGAAAGCTGGTCATCCGTCATGTCGCCGTGGGTGGAGTAGCATGTGGCACAAAGCTTTTGATTCCAGTCCCGGGTAACCTTATGTACGACATGCTCACACAACAGTAAAGTGTGTGTGCGTGTGCGCGTGCCTCTCTCTCTCTCTCTCCGTGTGGACGAGGGCAGCAAGTGTGTTTACGTGTCTCCACATGTGTATGTGCGCGCACGTCTGTGCATTAGTGAAGGAGGGGGGGGGGGGGCGGCTGGGGGAAGGGGGAGGGCAGGATTAGATGGCTTAGAACAGGAAGATAGAGCGCATGCGTTTGCTTCTTCACAAGACACTCTACGCTTCATAGCAAACGAGTGGACACTGAAGATTGTCCCACCAGACGCGTTTCTTGCTCACGCGCTCATATTCGCGCTCGCTTTTTTTTCTTTTTTTCTTTTTTTTTTGTCTCTCGACAAGGGCGACTACCTGGGGAAGCGAGCGCAAGAGCAAAATTAATGGGTCGCCCAGCAGAAATTCAACACGCTCAACTTTTTTTTTTTTTTTTCTTATGCGGAACTTTTCGCCAATCAACCAATCAGAGCAAAGGTGAAGGTCGTGTACTTCACAGCTCTACAGTGGACTCGGCAGCGTTGTGTTCACCAATCAGATGACGTTACTATGTTTGGTGGTGGGGAGACAAACGTAATGGCTAAACGTAGTTCGGAAAGACTTCCTCTGTGACCTTTCGGCCCTAGAGACAACATTTAGCATGTTTTGTGACGAAGGTTAAGTGCGTTTTCAATGGGAAGAAGTCTGAATTAGGAACTAGATTGTTTGATAAATTTTGTCCTTTTTTATTTTATACGTATATGGAAAGTAGTGTAATTGGAAACTGGATTGTTTAATACTTTTTTTTTTACTCTGCCATATCTATCTATCTATCTATCTATCTATCTATTGTGTGTGTGTGTGTGTGTGTTGTGTGTGTGTGTGTGTACGGTAAGGTAAGGTAATGTTGCTTATAGCCCAGCCGACCGTAAAGGGCCATATCAGGGCTGTCGCCACGTTGAAGTTAACTCACAAGTCATCCGGAAAAAAAAACCCACACCATTCACCGATCTCTTTGAAATACACCATCTAAAAACGCACCACAAACTTCGTTAAAAATCTTTCTTCCGTAAAATCTTAGACCAGAT
>CM031614.1:76833144-76845644 GCA_018398815.1 Conus ventricosus
TTTTAAAAAAAAAAATTTTGATCAAAAATTTAATTTTTAAATGGCGATTATAAAAGAGATCATAAATAGACCTGAGTCTATAAAAGACATTTCCATAGACCCAAATTGTAATCAATGCGGTTGCTTCGGATGTAAAACCTTCCTTAAGATCTATGCAGAGAACGCTGAGCAAGACATCCTCAACGATGACGCGTTTTTTTGAGGCGTGTGTGTACTATATTAGACATCTACTATTTAAGATAAAAACATAGCTTGTATTTTTTTGATAATTATAAGATAACTTAATAAGAACTTGGTTGTACTTAAAGGATGACTTAATCAAGAACTTATCAAGAACTTGATCAAAAACTTATTAAGAACTTAATTAAGAACTTGATCAAGAACTTATTAAAAACTTGGGGATAACTTGAGAATGACTTAAGGACAACTTAGAAGTAACTTAAGTAAGAACTTGAGAATAACTTGTTAAAAACTTAGAAGGAACTTGAGTGTGTGCATGCGTGGTGGGGGTGGGGCAGGTGGGGGTGGGGGTGTGCATGCGTGGGGCAGGACAAAACAAACAACAAACAACAAACACACAATAGACAGTCCAGGGTGGGGGTGGGGGACGTGCGTGCGTGGGGTAGGCCAAAACACACAACAAACAAAAAGTAGAACTCCTAGGGCCACTTCTTGCTTTGTGACTAAACAGGCTGTGTCTCGCGCAACCTCAATCAACCCCAAGTGATCACATAGGGTCGTTTGGCCTAGTTTGCCGCTGAGCTTTGCAGGTGCTGCCGCGCTTTGCAGTCAAGCGATCACATAGGGTCGTTTGACCTAGTTTGCCACCAAGCTTGCAGGTGCTGACGTCATTGGCGGCAAGCGATCACATAGGGTTGTTTGACCTAGTTTGCTGTGCCCCTCAAGTTACGCAGTAATTGCTGTAGCCAAGCTTTTATGGCAGCTCTAATCGCCAGTAGTAGTACATCCAGCATTGTATATTTAAAGCATTTATATGAAGATAGTGCTAGCCACACACTACTCCTCTCCATACTGTAGATGTACTAAGGTCTGCCTAACCCTATCTAGTTTTGCCAGAACATTCGAAAATCGCCATTCAGTTGCATAAGGGCACACTTAAAAGGCAGATGAACTGGTTAGAATTAGAAAAGTAGAAAAGTATACACATCTTAATACACAGATCAGCCTGCCACATAAACACTGAATCTGTAGTTAACAATCAATCAAGTCTAATACAAACTAAGAACATTTTTACTTGGAGGAACAGCAAAAATGTTTCAAAATAAGTTTTTTAGCATACAAATCAGCCGTGTTTATTACCTCCGCCTTAAGAAATGAACGCCATGTTTTTTAAACATGGCTTTAGCTGTCCCAAGCCAGCTCCCAACAATCAACGCGTGATGGTTTGTTTTGCTTCAGCCAACTTTCAACTTGAACCAACAAACCTTTAAGATAGTCGTTCATTTCCAAAGCAGTTAGTTCACTTTTTGTTTTCTATAAAAACAATCTCTTCCGGTTCACAACATGCTTCGCCTAATTCTTTCAACAAATACTCTAACATGCAGTTAAAGTAAAACTTATGGCCTCGAATAACAAACCTGTTCTTCAGGAACGGTTTAGCCATTTTAAAATAACACAATGAAAACACAGTGGGTCACACAGACGCAAACAAAACACAGCCTGTGCAGAGATCCAACAACAATGACGGGCCCCGGTCGTGTCGCGTGACAGCGCGATCCGGGTTGTCGACCGTGGCAATCTCGAAGTTCGTTGCCAGGGTTGCAACCCGCCGAGGTGGTGCGGTGACCACAGCACAGGCGAGGCTAGTTGGCAAACTGCCGCGAGCCGTAAATTAAGTGATCAGTTTCAGACCTGTCTGCCTGTCTGTGCAAAGTTTGTAGGCAGAAATAGTTCAGAAGAAGTGTGCGGATTTTATGCATTTAATGGTGGTGTGGGAGAGAGAAAAGAAAGAGAAAGAGTGTGCGTGGGTGGGTTAGTGTGTCTGTGTGTGTGTGTTGTGTGTTTGTGGTGTGCCCGCCTCTCTGTCTGTCTTCTTCTCTCCTCTCTGTCCTCTCTCTTCTCTGTCTGGCGCCGGGGATTCTCTTCTCTCTCTCTTCATCCACAGAAAAGCGCTTTTAGGCCTCTTTTCGGCCCAAAAACTCGAGGGAAGCAAGTGAGTTAGCATGAAGGTGTTTCCCTGTTCTCATACATCATGTCTCTGTTTCCGCATTCTGCGCCTCTGTCCTCTCGACCGGACATGAGGGTAGAAGAGTCCGTTGACCCGCCCTTCGGGTCACCCACGGTAAGCTGGTAAGCTTCAAGTTTCCGTGGTCTGTTTGTTTGGTTGTTGTTGTTAGCGGCTTATCTTCTCTTTTGCGCAATTTTCTTTTGTTTTCGAAATTGTATGAGAAATATTGTGAGACCTTTCTCTCTGGTAATTCTATCTTTAACCTGGCCATTCTAAATTATTTCCAAAAATTCTTTCTCCTGTTTATGTATCCGGGTGAGATGCGGTAGTCGGTGGGGAAGGGAGAGAACCCTGGTGATTCACGTTGGAACTTGCTTGGGCGCCGCTCGTCCGCCCCTGTCACATTCGCCGGACTTTTATCCTAGTCGGCACCGTTCTTGTTTTTGTGTGTGCAAGGAGAACGAGTTTTTAGGTTCACGAGCGGCGTACGCATGATTTCGTTCGGAGGCGTGGGTTGGAGAATTTGTGTCTTTTTGAAATTGTTTTATAAAATGTGACAGTTATGCCATTGAATGATTATTTGAAAATGTGGTGGCATTATTAAGCGATGGTCGCTGTGTTGATTTATTGTTTCTAAGGAAGGAAAAAACGGTAAGCGTGAGTGAGAGAAGGGTGAAGATAATCATTTTGTTTTAAAACCTGTTGATTTAATTGCATCTTTACGGGCATCGGGTGAGAAGACGTTGATCAATGGTTTTAACTGTGGGCGTTTGAATACACTTCCCCTCGCCCCATCATGCGAGTGGCTGTTGAAGACCTTGACAGCAAGGTCAACGGTACTGACGGCAGGTCCAGTACCGTCGTCCCTCCTCCTTCCTTCTTCTTTCGCCTCCGTCCGCTCTACTCCAGCTACGTCCTCCCCCCCCTCACCCCGGGCTTTCACCTGGAGCACGAAACTGGAGGTTGCCACGTGCTGGGCGAGGCCACGTTCTGGCTAGACCACGGTACGGATGGTGCCACGCGCTGGTCGAGGCCCACGCCTTGTCGGGACCGTGGGACGGCTAGAACGAGCCCGCCCGTCTTGACTGGCCGGCCTGGACCCACCGTCCACAGGACCGCCATAACAGCCTACGTCGGCCTCCCCCCCCCCCCCCCCCCCCCCCCCCCCCCCCCACCGGGACTCCGCTCTCACTGCCGCTTGGGGAGTCAGGGTGTCGGGCTTGGGCGGACTCCCTCGAGAAACCAGCCCGGCTCGGAGCACCTAGTGCGACAGGGTGCTCCCTGCGGACTTGACAGGGGCAGGGATGTGGACGCACTCCATGGTGTGAGAAAGGATTGATACTGGAAATATTCCTTTATAATTGTGTATATGTCATATGTGTTGGAGTGCTTGATTGTGATTGTGCATGGTGTGTGCGTTGGAGTGCTTGATTGTGATTGTGCATGTTGTGCGCGTTGGAGTGCTTGATCGTGATTGTGCATGTTGTGTGCGTTGGAGTGCTTGATCGTGATTGTGCATGTTGTGTGCGTTGGAGTGCTCTATTGTGATCGTGCATGGTGCGTGTGTTGGAATGTTTATTTTGCTGGTGTGAATAAATGGGGTGTTGTATCGTAATCTTTATTGTGTGGTCTCTTGCGGAGCGTGTGAGGTCAGTCACTCCCTTCACTCCCACCTAGACCGATCCTGTCAGGGCAGACCTCCAGGGGTCGGTCGTGACACACACACACACACACACACACACACACACAAAACACACACACACACACACACACACACACACACACAATGCATTGGTGAATATGAGTCAGTTTCAGAAGATGAAAATGACAGTGGAAAAAAATAAGAGGATGGAGGCCCCTCTGTTACAAAAAAAAAAGAAAAAGAAAATTTTTTAAAAGGAAAAGATTAGAACAGAAGCAAAAGAAAAAAAGTGGCGGAAAAGGAGGCTGAAGGAACCCCCCCCCCCCCCTCCCAAAACAAAAAATAAAATAAAATAAAATAAAAATAAATAAATAAATAAATAAATAATAATAATAATAAATAAATAAATAAAATGAATAATAAAAAATAGATAAAGAAATTTTAAAAAAAGCTTAAGCAGTATCTAAGCTTAGACATCTGATTCAAGAAACGATGTAAGGCAAAGCCGATTTGTTTGTGTCACAATCTTACGCTGGTATTCTTCTTCTTCCTCCTAGTCTTCTTCTTCTTCTTCTTCTTCTTCTTTTCTTCGTCTCCTTCGTCTCCTTCTTCTCCGTCTCTTCTTCTTCTTTTTTTTCTTCTTTTTCTCTTGCATTTACTGTAATGAAGAAAAAGAAAAACGTATAAACATCAATACACACGAGTGTTAATATTTCTCAGGTTTTGCTCCTCGAAGGACAGCGAGAGCTGGTGCAGAAAGTTAGGATTTCAAACTCCTAGCGTTGTTGCAACATTGTTGTTGTCACATAGTACACACACGGTTTAGTGGTTGTAGGGATCGTGGTTGAGAGGTTCTTCTGCTGAGCGCCCCTTCAGGTGGAATGAGCGGAACACGCGCCCAGCATCCCAAACACCGCGAGGAACAAGGGGGAGATGCTGACTCTTGTCAGATCGGAATTAGATGGGAACATGAGGGCCGGAATAGCTCAGTTGGTAGACCGCCGGACTCGTAATCCAAGGGTTGCGGGTTCGAATCTCCGCCTGGCCGTTTCGGTACAGTGGAACTTTTCCCTCGGAGTTAACATTGGTTCTGACTCGATTTCCCATACAGTCCTTCGAATGAGACTCTAAACCGAGGTTCCGTGTGTGAACGCACGCATAACGTCTTGCACACACGTAAAATCCCATCACCAACTTTCGGAAGAGAAAAGGCCAGTTTAGCCGTTGGTATGGATGACACGTTACACATAGCATGCACCTTCCCCGAAGATGGAGTATAGCTGCCTTAATGGCGGGATTAAAAAACGGTCATGCTCACAAAATTCCACTCCCTTTGTAGGATAGATGGGATTAATACTTACCTCTCCATATAGGGAGTGTCCGCAGGAGTATCAGCCTGCGTACGCAGAAGATGTGAACATCATCAAGACCTGTAACCCACACGTGAAGGATTTGGAGGGGAGGGGAGGGGAGGGGAGGGGATGATCTGAATTGGGAGATACTTTGGAACTGGATTGAAAGATGTAATGTACCATCTCTTCTCTCTCTCCTCTCTCTCCTCCTCTCCCCCCCTCCCCCCTTTTCTTCTCTCCTCATTACTGCCTCTGATGTAAAAAGAGAAAGATAGATAGACAGACAGACAGAGACAGACGAACAGCGAGACAGAGAAGATAAGGGGGAGAATATAACAATACGGGTATACAGCCGCGGGCGATGGTGAGCGAGTGAAGCATGCCTTTATGCTGACATTGCAGACTGCAAATCGTCCTCTGCGATTGTTGAAAACCGCCTCTAGAATATGCCTAACCACATACATACACACACATACCTTTATGCTGTTATTGCAGACTGCAAATCGTTCTCTGTGACTGTTGAAAACCGCCCTGAAATATGCCTAACCGCATACATAAGCACGCACGCACGCACGCACGCACGCACACACGCACGCACGCACACACGCACGCACGCACGCACGACACACGCACGCACGCACGCACGCACGCACGCACACACCACGCACACACACAGACACACACACACACACACCGGACGTCATTATCAGTGAACCTCGATTAGAGTTCGCCAGAGCTGAGAAGAGCATGCTCACTTCATAATTATAATGACGGTGTTAGCTGCTTTTTGGCTTTGTACGAGGCTTTGGTGAAGAGGTTAGCAGTGGGTTACACAACATACCAACACGCGTTTATTATCCTGTGAGGATGGGAATGTGTATGTGTATGTGTATGTGTATGTGTATGTGGGGGGTGGGGGTGGATGGTTGGGTGGATGGCTGCACGCCCGCGCGCGCGCGCGTGTGTGTGTGTGTGTGTGTGTGTGTGTGTGTGTGTGTGTGTGCGTTTGTGTGCATGCGCGCGCTGTGTGTGTATGCATTCCTTATATGGGTGCATATATGTGTAATTTGTGTGAGTGTGTGTATGTGTATGAAAGGGGAGAGAGAGAACTCAGAACTCACAAAACTATTATTCGATCCTGGATTGAGATTTTAAGCAGATCCCATTCTTCCAATCAGTTCTTGCTAAGCTAAATGATGCAATGAGATTTAAAGACAAGAAAATGAAAAGAAATATAACCACAAAAAGGCACACAGGATTATAGAGTACATGATTCACACAAACACACGCGCATTTGTATGCAAAGGTTTGACAAAAGCATGCATATATATACGCAATCATAAGATGCAGACACAAAAAGAACAAAATGGGGGGGGGGGGGGGGGGTAGTGTGGGCAGCGGTTGGGAATGGACGTTCAAAGGGTAGTTAGATAACCATGCAATATTTGTGATTGTTGGTGGCGTTCGCGACCAGACGAGGATGATGATGGTGATGCACAATATTTGTGATTGTTGTGGCGTTCGCGACCAGACGAGGATGATGATGGTGATGGCACTGGCATGAGACAAACTACAGTATTCTAAGAGAAGCAGTTTTCCTCACGAGGAAGGACAGTTAGCGGTTTGTTTCATTTCTGGACATAATAGTACGGTAACAACGTACACATCTGAAATTGTTGAGAGAGAGGGAGAGAAACAGACAAACACACACACAGAGTTAGAGAGAGAGAGAGAGAGAGAGGAGAGGAGAGAGAGGGGAGAGAGAGAGAGAGAGAGAGAGAGAGAGAGAGAGAGAGGGACGGTTTAAGGAGTGAAAGACTGGAGATTGTATTCACAGGCAGGTCAGTGCCAAGAGGTTGAGAAGAAAAGGCAATTTGACACAAAGTAGAAGGCAACACAGTAACAATCAGCAGACATCCCGGCTAAAATGTCAACTGTAAACTCATCGACACAGACAATAAGACAGAAGAATGTATGTTCGAGGAAGAAACATTAAGGGAGAAAGGCGGATTCCAGATGTGGGCGAGAATATGAGACACTGGCAAACAGACAGACAGACAGACAGACAGACAGACAGGCAGAGATCATACAATGGTATCTCGAATGCATACACAAACCTGCGAGCTAGCACACACACACACACACACACACACACACACACACACACACACACACACACACACACACACACACACACACACACACACACACACACACACACACACACACACACACACACGTACGCACATGTACAAACACACACACACTCACACACACACACATACACTTGTGGTCTCAAACACTTACATTCAAACTGATACGGAGACATGTGAAACTGATACACTCACACACACGCGCGTGCACGCGCGCGCGCGCACACGCACACACCCACACACACACACCACACACACACACACACACACACACACCACACCACACACACACACACACACACACACACCACACATCACACACACACACACACACACACACACACACACACACACACACACACACACACACACACACACACAAACACACACATACACTCTCACACACACAAACACACACACGATCTCTCTCTCTCTCTCTCTCTCTCTCTCTCTCTCTCTCTCTCTCTCTCTCTCTTCTCTCTCTCTCTCTCTCTCTCTCTCCCTCTATCTCTCTGTATGCCCATTGTCTTCGTGTCCTGTTTGTGGAAACGTTGTGTGGTGTGGCTGAATGATGAAATATGTCCCCTACCCCCACCCCCCCACCCCCACCCCCACCTTGTCACACCTGTCTCCCGTATTAATTCACTGTCTTCCTGCCCTGTGTGGTGACTCTGCTGGTATGTTGCCTACAACACTGTCACTTGTTATTTGTCAAGGAGATGGATACAAAAAAAGGATGGGGGGGGGGGGGGGGGGGGAGAGAGAGGGGGGGTGTTTGGTACAAAAACGCCAGCGAGTATGCGTGCATGGGATTCGTGTGTGTGTGCGTCTGTCAGTGTGTGTGTTTGTGTGTGTGTGTGTGTGTGTGTGTGTGTGTGTGTGTGTGTGTGTGTGTGTGTGTGTGTGTGCGCGTGCGTGCAAGCACGCGCGCGCGCGCGCGCGCGTGTGTGTGTGTGTGTGTGCTTCTCTTTGTTTTTGTGTCTATGTCTGTATCTGTCTTCGTGTGTGTGTGTGTGTGTGTGTGTGTGTGTGTGTGTGTTGTGTGCGCGCGTGTGTTTGCCAGCTGGGACCGTACATGCGTGCGCGCGAGCGTGTATGTGTGAATGTTCTCTCGCGTGCGCGCGCATTCGACCGAGCGTTCGTATGTATGTGGACAAACTGCGCGAAAACAGATTTACGGTCCACGCAGGTCGGTAAACAAGCTAATGAATGGTCCGATGGGTGGGAGAGCTAGACCGTCCAGAGTGATTCATGTTGGCTATAGTTCATGGGGTGTCCACCAACAGGAGTTTATGGTGGAAAGATAAACAAGACTGTCTGGCGCATCCATCACTGCTGTTCTCTTCTTCTGGGCGCCTCGTCATCTTGAGTATAGGGCACTGTGTGTTGATTTTGGTTGTTATGCAATCACCCTCACGGACTGACAAGTACAAGCTAAAAGTAGAGTATGATATGATTGAAGATGACTCTCTCTTCTTCTTCTTCTTCTTCTTCTTCTTCTTATGTGTACCGCCTACTGGTGCAAGTGACCACAATGCTGTTTGCGTAACTTGGAACAAAAAAGGGTTTTAAAGTTCCAAAAGCAAGTCATTTGGTAATCACATTTCGTTCATTCAAAAACTTCAACTTACACGCTTTTCAATCGGATCTCATTTCCTCGCCTTTTGCAAACATCTATAGCTACACCGATCCAGATGATGCCCTTGCCTTTTGGACGAGAACCTTTCTGAATATTGTCGACAAACACATCCCATTGATCCAGAGGCGAGTCAAATCAGATATCCTGCCTGTCTGGCTCACTCGGGATATTCTGAATGCCATGGACGAGAGGGATGATTTAAAAAGTGTAGGCTCTGACAAAGAGTATAAGAAAAAACGGAACATTGTGAAGTACATGATTAGAAAGTCAAAATGTGATTCTTTTAGAAAGTTGGTCCAAAAATAAAAAACAACGGATCCTCTATTTGGAAAGCTATTAATAAACTTACCGACCGTGTTCATCAAGACAGGAATGTTCCATTCCAGTAAGAAACACTAAATGATCATTTTGCCAATATTGGTAACAAGCTAAACATAGGGAAAGATAAAACTAGCATTTTTGATACTGCGAATTTACAGAAATTTTGTGATGCAAAAAAATATACACGCAAAGTTTTCTATTCCCCTAATATCTGTTAATGAAGTGTTTTTATATCTATCAACTTTGAAAAATAAAAGTTCATACAGCTTTGATGGAATTAGTCCCAAGATATTAAAACTATCTGTACCATAATTGTAGATTCTCTTACATACCTCTTTAATCAATGTTTATCTAAACATTACTTTCCAGAAGCATTTAAACATGCAAAAATTATTCCCTCTGCACAAAAAAGGGGAATTTAGATGATCCAAATAACTACAGACCAATTTCGCTGCTATCGTCCGTCTCAAAGCCATTAGAACGTCATATCCATCACCATCTATCATCTTTTATTGAGAAACATAAACTGTTGTTTATCAATCAGTCAGGATTTAGGAAACTACATTCATGTGAAACGGCTTTGTGTCGGATCACAAATTTGTGGCAAAAAGATATTAACAACAGAAAAGCAGTTGGTGTAGTGTTTATTGATTTAAGAAAGGCTTTTGATTAATTAATCACAATATACTGCTAAAAAACTTAATGTTTACGGCGTCGACAACAATACGGAATCATTTTTTAGATCTTATTTGTCGAACCGTACGCAATCTGTTTTTTCACGAGGTGTTATTTCTTCTAAGAAACTGTTGCCAAGAGGCGTGCCACGGGGATCAATCTTAGGTCCCCTGTTGTTCTCCCTCTACATAAATGATCTCCCTTTATCAATTCAAAATGCAGTGTGTGATTTGTTCACTGATGATACATCTTTACAATACTCAAGTCATAGCATCGATGAAATTAATTATCATTTAAATGAAAAGCATGAAATCAGTGGAAGACTGGTGTGATTCAAATGACATGCTTGTTCATCCTCATAAAACCGAGTCTATGTTAATATGTGCGCGTCAAAAAAGACAAGTCATAAAAGAAGCAAAATTAAAAATAAATGTACAAAGATAAAACAATAAAACAAGTTGCAAAGCACAAATTATTAGGCTCGTCATCGATGAAAATCTTTCCTGGCACGTTCAGATCCATAACCTAATCAAACAAGTCTCGTGTTGTGTGTTCCAGCTGTCACAGATAAAACACTTTCTAAAACGAACATTCACGAAAAATGTATTATTTTGTTTTTGTTCAGGCTCGATTAGACTACTGCTCTATTATATGGGGTAAATGTGCGCCATCTACTTTAAAACCCCTTTGTTCATTGCAAAAACGAGCCATTAAGATGATCAGCTGTCAGAAACAATCCGATCCTTCTATGCGTGATGTATTTAGGTACAATAGAATACTGCCTCTTCACTCATGTATAACATTCAACACTCTGATTCTTATGCACAAAATTGTTTATGACGCATGCCCAGATTATTTAAAATCAATAGTACATTTACATCACCATCATGATTCGCTCAGATTCATTATTCCCAAAGCTAATTTAGATTTATTCAAAACAAGTTTCTCCTTCTGTGGCTGTAAAGAATGGAACACACTTCCAGCAAAACACAGAAATATTTCCCGTTATCAACTTTCGAAAATGAAGTCAAGTTACTTCTTTTTGATACTCATGACTGACCTATGCGTAGACATTAGCCTGACTAACATACTTACCGGAGAGAAAAAAAAGTGTAATGCTGATAAACGATGCAATTGATTGAGAGGTGTGTGTGTGTGTGTGTGTGTGTGTGGTGTGTGTGTGTTGTGTGTGGGGTGTGTGTGAGTGTGTGTGTGTGTGTGTGTCTGTGTGAGAGAGAGAGGGGGGGAGGACAGAGAGAGAGAGAGAGAAAGAGAGAGAGGGGAGAGAGAGAGAGAGAGAGAGGGAGGACAGAGAGAGAGAGAGAGAGAGAGAGAAAGAGAGAGAGAGAGATTTTAAGCAAGAAATCGTGATATTGATGTTATTTTGTAATTCGATGTTACCTTACTTTTTAAATTGTAGTTGTTGTTGGGGGAAATTGTAAAAAAGGCCTTCAATGAGCCTAATTCTCAACCCATTAAAGATTCATTCATTCATTCATTCATTCATTCATTCCCTTTTTTTCTTCTTCTTCTTCTTCTTCTTCTTCTTCTTCTTCTTCTTCGTTTTCTTCTTCTTCTTCTTTTCTTCTTCTTCTTCTTTTCTTCTTCTTCTTCTTCTACCTCTTCTTCTTCTTCTTACTTCTTCGTCTTCGTCTTCGTCTTTTCTTCTTCTTCTTTTCCTTCTTCCTTCTTCTTCTTCTTCTTCTTCTTCTTCTTCTTCTTCTTCTTCTTCCTTCCTTCTTCTTCTTCCTAGTCTTCTTCTTCTCTTCTTCTTCTTCTTCTTCTTCTTTTTCTTCTTCTTTCTTCTTCTTCTTCCTAGTCTTCTTCTTCCTAGACTGCTTCTTCTTCCTAGTCTTCTTCTTCTTCCCAGTCTTCTTCTTCTTCTTCCTCCTAGTCTTCTTCTTCTTCTTCTTCTTCTTCTTCTTCTTCTTCTTCTTCTTCTTTTGTATTTACTGTAATGAAGAAAAAGAAAAACGTAATAAACATCAATACACACGAGTGTTAATATTTCTCAGGTTTTGCTCCTTGAAGGACAGAACTGATTGAACTGACGCTGTCTCAAATGGTTCCATTGAATGACGGAGCATTGTGAGTTAGATCATTGTTTAATGACAAAAGCATTGTGAGTTCGATCATTGTTATCATACAGAGTAAAAGGTAGCCCCAGCAAATATGACAAGATGTTTGACGCAGTGTCCTTTTTTCATTGTCAGTCGTCGTCACTATAGTCTTCTTCCCTCCGTGTTTGCCTTTAATGTGTGGAACTCTCTTCTTTTTTTCTTTCTTTCTTCCTTGCTTGCCTTTTTCTCTTCTTTCTTTTCCTTTCTTTCTTTCTTTCTTTTTCTTTTCTTCCTTGCTTGCCTTTCTTCTTTCTTCTTTCTTTCTTTCTTTCTTTCTTTTCTTTCTTTTCTTTCTTTCTTCTTTCTTTCTTTCTTTCTTTCTTCCTTGCTTGCCTTTTTTCTTTCTTTCTTCTTTCTTTCTTTCTTTCTTTCTTTCTTTCTTTCCTTCTTTCTTTCTTTTTTTTTCTTTC
>CM031614.1:76850644-76855644 GCA_018398815.1 Conus ventricosus
CGTCCTTGTTCTGGGGAATGAATGGAAGGCTTCGGCCTATTGAGTGGTTTGCACCTTGTTGTCTATAGAGGTAGTAACTACTCGAAGCATCAGTCCTGGCTGGTAGAGGAGTCCAGGCTGTTAGTACAATGGGTAGCTTCGGGAATCGAACATGAGTTTGAATGGGAGGTTATGCATTAACCACTTGGTACCCAAGTCTTGGTTAGCGCTAGCAGCTGTTGTGTGTGTGTATGTGTAGGTGACTAGTGATTCCATTGGTGGAATAAAAATAACTTGGGAATTTATTGGTACAAATCGTGTGATGTGTGTGTGCCCGTGATTCCATTGGTTGAGCCAGTTAAACTCGGGTTCTCTCTTTCTTTGAGAACGAATATAAGGTGCTTGGAAAACCAGGAAGTGTGTGACTCACTTAAGGGAAAGTGAACTCGCCCGTCTTGCTGAGGGCTCAAGAAAATACAGCGTGAAGCAGAGGTTAGCTGTCGCCTTGTTGTCTCCTGGGTGGGGACGTAAGACAGTGGAGTTGCTGTAGCCTCGGAGCCGACGACGAGAAGAATTGTCTCCCGTGTGGGGACGGTCGACAGCAAGACGTGTCAGCCTGTTGGAGCCAAGACAGGGAGCTGCCAGACAACGGTGGGGTGTTTGCAGCCAGAGAAGACCTGTGGGAGAGGCCGACAGGAGCCCTTTCCGTGGAGAGGGCGAAGTGTGGTGGAGTCCGGGAGACTCGGTGTGAGGGTGCGACTCAAGCTACGTTGCCAGTGTCCCCCAACTGGGATTTGGCCAATCGGGAAGACACAACGGTGTGGCAGCTTCAGCTCGTAGTCACACAGTGGGATGAGATAAACTGACGGTCAACCGAGGAGTGCTGGCAAGTTACAGACGTTTTATTTGTTCTTAAGTTTATAAGTGTGCAAACAGAATTGTGGAATATTGTCTTTCCTGGTTAATGAAGAGTAATTGAAGGAAAGGGGATGCGATTTATGAAATTGTCTGTATGATGTTTACATTGTGTATGATACAGATAGTTGTGTTGTGTAGTGACGGGTGGGGGCTCGGAGTCAAGTTAAATAAAGTTGATTATTTTCTATGAAATGTTATTGGTTTCCCGTCACCTTTGTGCAGGCCCGATGTGAGTGACAGAGTGCGTGTGCCTATACGAAGAGCGCATTTTGGTTGTGAAAGCGTAAATACTTCTGTCTATAACCCCCTGCATCCCTGAATATGAAAATCATATTTTAATAACGAGGGGAGCGTCGGAGACCCGTCACATTCTTCTTCTTCTTCTTCTTCTTCTTCTTCTTCTTCTTCTTCTTCTTCTTCTCTCTTCTTCTTCTTCTTCTTCTCTTCTTCTTCTTCTTCTTCTTTCCGTCGTCGTCGTCGTCGTCTCCTCCTCCTCCTCCTCCTCCTCCTCCTCCTCCTCCTCTTTTTCATCTTCTTCTTCTTCTTCTACTCCTCCTCCTCCTCCTCTTTTTCATCATCTTCTTCTTCTACTACTACTCCTACTCCTCTTCTTCTTCCTCCTCCTCCTCCTCCTCCTCCTCCTCCTCCTCCTCCTCCTCTTTTTCATCTTCATCTTCTTCTTCTTCTTCCTCTTCTTCTTCTAAGAAGTCTTCACTGTTCCCATGGGTAGTCCCTTACTACAGGCGAAGCTCGTCATCAGTGTCAGCGATGTGGCCGATCCCCACAGGCGAAGCTCGTCATCAGTGTCAGCGATGTGGCCGATCCCTACAGGTGAAGCTCGTCATCAGTGTCAGCGATGTGGCCGATCCCCACAGGCGAAGCTCGTCATCAGTCTCAGCGATGTGGCCGATCTCCACAGGCGAAGCTCGTCATCAGTGTCAGCGATGTGGCCGATCCCTACAGGCGAAGCTCGTCATCAGTCTCAGCGATGTGGCCGATCCCCACAGGCGAAGCTCGTCATCAGTGTCAGCGATGTGGCCGATCCCCACAGGCGAAGCTCGTCATCAGTCTCAGCGATGTGACCGATCCCCACAGGCGAAGCTCATCATCAGTGTCAGCGATGTGGCGATCCCCACAGGCGAAGCTCGTCATCAGTGTCAGCGATGTGGCCGATCCCCACAGGCGAAGCTCGTCATCAGTCTCAGCAATGTGGCCGATCCCCACAGGCAAAGCTCGTCATCAGTGTCAGCGATGTGGCCGATCCCCACAGGCGAAGCTCGTCATCAGTGTCAGCGATGTGGCCGATCCCCACAGGCGAAGCTCGTCATCAGTGTCAGCGATGTGGCCGATCCCCACAGGCGAAGCTCGTCATCAGTCTCAGCGATGTGGCCGATCCCCACAGGCGAAGCTCGTCATCGAGTCACTCAGCGATGTGGCCGATCCCCACAGGCGAAGCTCGTCATCAGTGTCAGTGATGTGGCCGATCCCCACAGGCGAAGCTCGTCATCAGTCTCAGCGATGTGGCCGATCCCTACAGGCGAAGCTCGTCATCAGTGTCAGCGATGTGGCCGAACCCACAGCGTCTCCCTCAGGACCACTGCACTCGGCCCCTTCACTGCCGCAGGCTGTCTGTCCAACACCGTGGAAACGGCACTGGAGAATGTCGGCTGTCGTCTGTGGGCCAGTGCCGCAGGAGCATTCAATTCATCCGCCTGAAGAGGTGGCGAAAGGATCGGAAAATGCCCTGACCTTAGACTGAAGATGGTGACCTGATGCGTGTCCTTAGACTGAAGATGGTGACCAGATGCGCCCTTTCCACCTGGTAGATATCATCTTTCCCCGGTCCCGTCTGCAGATGTTGTCTCCAGAAGGTTTTTTTTGAAGTAGCTTTAAAGGAGAGTCTTCACTCCTCCGTCTGACAGTTGGTGCGCGGCTGGCTTCTGTCGGCTGCCAGGCTCAGAGCTCAGAGAGTTTGTCAGCATCCTCGTTGCCCATGGCATCTCAGTCGGGATGGGGACCGACTGCGACACCAGGTTTGTTTTGGAGCCCAGTGTTTGAAGCTCCCATCTGATGTCCTGGAGGATCTGGTTGGACTTGAAGACTCTGGAGAAGGGTTCGGCTGTCAGGGAGCAAGGCGTTGTGGGTTCGAATCCTGCTGGGGTCCGACTTCCCCCCCCCCCCCCCCCCCCCCCCCACCCCAAAAAAAAGCGCCATTGTTTTTGATACCCATCTTAATCTGTTGTCGTTCTGGTGGCGTAGGTTAGTGTTGCACACAACACACACACACACACACACAACCCCACACACACACACACACACACACACACACACACACACACACCTGAGATGGTTCCCCCTGTGTGCTGTATGCCCCGACGTGAGTGTGACTGTTGATTAAACCAGAATGGAACAAGTGGTGTCGCATTTCAAAGTCTGTTCAGAAGGATGAATCCAAACAAAACCCGAAATTTAAAAAAAAAAAAGGCAAACAAACAGTGGACAAAGAAACAAGCGCACCAAGCTCTTTTACGACGTTCTGAAGGTCACAATTTATTACACTTTTTTCTTTGTTACCATGATCTGGTAGCGAGGTGGTGAAAATTGTGTACACTGACCGGAGTGGACACCAGCCATCCATACTGCGATGCCTTAAGACCATGTGGGGTTTTTGTGTGTATGTTTGGTTACAATCAAATGGTGTTTTTTTCATGAATTTGATTGGCTTATTTCGTTTCAAACCTAGGGCCGATAACTTCAGCGGAATGGCTAGGTGGCGCTCCCAGCACAACCGGGGCTTATCCGCCTTGATTAAGGATGTCGATAGTGTAGCTGCCATGTTAAGGTGTTGTTGTTGTTGTTGTTGTTGTTGTCGTCGTTGTTGTTGTTTTCTGTGTGATCCTTCTTCTGAGTGAAACCTTTTTTATTATGTGACTTTTTGTCCCTAAACTGTCAATGGGGGAATTGTATTGTTTTCAGGTGACTGTGGTGACGGTTTCATGAGAATCAATGAAGATACCCCGTGTGGTAAGTACTAACGAGCCGTCATCTCTCTGTCTATGTCTCTGACTGTCTGTCTGTCTGTCTGTCTCTCTCTCTCTCTCCTCTCTCTTCTCTCTCTCTTCTCTCTCTCTCTCTCTCTCTCTCTCTGAGACTCTCTCTCTCTCTGTCTTTGTCTGCCTCCCTCCCTCCCCTCCCCCTCTCTGTCTCTCTCTTTTGTCTGTCTGTCTGTCTGTCTTCTCTCCTCTCCTCTCTCTCTCTCTCTTCTCTCTCTCTCTCTCCTCTCTCTCTTTGAGACTCTCTCCTCTCTCTCTGTCTCTCTCTCACTCACGGTCTTTGTCTGTCTACCTCTCTCTCTTTGACTCCTCTCTTCTCTCTCTCTCTCTCTTCTCTCTCCGCGCACGCTCTTGGCAACCTCTCTGACCCCGGGCCTTTAAGTCTGAAGCCGGATTGACAACGACGAGATTAGCATTGAACGCGTGCACCACGAGATGGCGATCAGGGGAGATTAGCCAGATAAACCTACACGACTCCGTTCTGTGCACTGCTGTTCTTTTTCCCCTCCTCCCCGGGCGCGTGCCTGGGGCTTGTCGACCTCCATGACCACCACGCTCCGACAGGTCTATCCACCCCCACCCACACCCCCTCCCACTCCCACCTCCCCCCCCCCCCCCCCCCCCCCCCCCCAACCATCCGTCCAGCCAGAGCCCCTAGCTACTGCTTCCCACCCCACTTCCTTTCGCTTCCACCCTTTCATCTCTCTCTCTCTCCTCTCTCTCCTCTCTCTCTCTCTCTCTCTCTCCTCTCTCTCTCTCTCTCCATCACACACACACACACACTCCTCTCTCTCTCTCTCTCTTCTCTCTCTCTTCTCTCTTCTCTCTCTCTCTCTTCTCTCCCACTGTCTCTCTTACTGTCTCTCTTGTTCTTCTGTATGTCTCTCTGCCTGGTTCTCTGTCTCTCTCCTTGTCTCTCTCTCTCTCTCCTCTCTCTCTCTCTCTCTCTCTCTCTCTCTCTCTCTCTCTCTCTCTCTCTCTTTTCTGTCTGTGTGTCTCTTTTTACCCCTATGTCTGTCTGTCTGCCTGTTTGTCTGTGTGTGTGTCTCT
>CM031614.1:76858144-76870284 GCA_018398815.1 Conus ventricosus
GTGGACGACAAGGTGCAGAAGAAAGAGGACGACCACGACGAGTCGTACGCCAGCGGCAACATGTGCAACTACATCAACAGCCTGAACAACGCCCTCTTCGCCCCCAAGCTGGTCATGCAGTGCGTCAGGACCCACGAAGGACGCTACCTCCTCATCGAGGCCTGGGGACGCAACATCGGCTGGAGCCGCCTCTTCGGCGCCGTCCTCTGCGAGGTGCAGGTCTTCGCCTAGATGCCTCCCTGCATCGCCTCTCCTCCTCCTCCTCCTCCTCCCTCCTCCTCCACTTCTTCCCGACGTTTTCGGGACTTCTTCGCGGATGAGCTTTCGCAGCTGTTGTCTCCGAGGTGCGAGTCTTCGCCTTGATGCCCCCTGACCGCTCGACTCTTCTTCGCTTTCATCTCCTCCAGCTCCCTATGGGGACTTCCACGGATGAAATTCAGAGTTCGCCATTCTTCTTCACACACGCATGCACCACACACACACACACACACACACACACACACACACACACACACACACACACACACACACACACACACACACACACACACACACACACACAGAGGATCCGGACAGGGTTGTTCTGTATGTTCAGAAGCTTGGAAGTACTGCCGTTGATTTCTGGCATGGGGATTGTGAGCAGTGTTCTTCCGCTTCTCTGCCAGCACCTGGGGATGCTGCAATTAATTTTGTTCTGGTGATTGGTGAATGGAGTACAGGCGAATCCGGGAATCAAGGAAGCTCTGCACTGTTGAGAAGGGTAAGACTGGAAGTTTCTGTCGAGTTCTCAAGCGTCCGAATACGTTCTGGAGTTGGACCTCCCAGAAGGTGACTACAGATAACGTGGCATGAGAATTCTTGTTCATCATGGACCTTTTTTTTTTTTTTTTTTTTTTTTTTTGTTGCGCAAAGGATTTTCTCTGGCCATTTTTTTTCTGTGTTAACTACCTCTCCTCTTGGCTTCAGGAGACTGTACGGCCAGAAGTGCTGACCGGATGTTTTCCTTTGCAGCATCTTGTGGTCGCCGTTTGGTGGGTGGGGCGTGGTTTAAGACGCTTAGACGGTCGTAGGCTTCGACAGACTGAAACCTTTGTCAGTACTTAGTGTGTGTTTTAATTAATATTTATGATTGGCGTTAACTGATGCCTTAGTCCTGTGTAGGGGTCGTCAGCTGATGTCTAAAGTGTGTGGGCTGAGTCTCTCTCTCTCTCTCTCTCTCTCTCTCTCTCTCTCTCTCTCTCCTCTCTCTCTCTCTCTCTCTCTCTCTCTCTCTCTCTCTTTCGCCCCGGTCAGTCCCGCCGCAACCCCGGCACCGGTAATCCACAGGGAGCAGTCAATGTCAAGTCGTCAAGAGGCAACCCATTGTCGAGACACTGCACTGCTACCGAGTCACTTCGGTAGTGTTCAGTGGCGCCTGTTCTGATCCAACATACGCAGGACACCACCTACTAAGCCTCATACTGACGACAATAATTGCTTAGTCGCGGAGCCGGCGTGAGTGAGCTCTCCCTCCGGAGGGCGCCACGTCCGCTCAACGACTGCCCCCATGGACTCGCCGATACCGGTGACCCCGACCGAACCAAACCAAGGCCACAGACGTGGAGAGGACATCCAGACTGAGGTCACCATGAGAGAAGGGCATGAAGGGCCACAGAACTTGAAACTTTTTTTGCATAGATGCTGATCGATGAGAATGGGTATGATTAAGATGATGCTACGGATTTCCATTTCGGTCTGAGACAGCATGACAGGGCTGTATTCTACGCTTCGTTTCATAATATATCCTGGCATTAACCAGGCTCGAGAGATACAGACACCTGCAGTGTTGGTCAGGAAATTTGAGCAACACTCTCAGAGACACATCCATTAAGTGGATGAAACTCGACTGTGTGGTCCCAGTCTTTCCAACTGAGCCCGTAGCAAAATCACCTCTGGGTAAGAGCCGGTCGGGGCAGAAAAACCCACATGACACTGATGGGTTCGAACCTACGACCTCCCAGCCGGGAGTCCGCGACGCTAACCACTTCGCCACGGCGGCTGGTCTCTCTCTCTCCGTCTCCCCACTCTCTCTTTCCCTCTCTCTCTCTCTCTCCCTCTCTCTCTCCCCCTCTCTCTCCCTCCTCTCTCTCCCTCTTTCTCTCTCTCTCCCTCCTCTTCCCCCCCCCCCTCTCTCCCCCTCTCTCTCCCTCCTTCTCTCCCTCTCTCTCTCTCTCCCTCCCTCTTCTCCCCCCCCTCTCTCTCTCTCTCTCTCTCTCTCTCTCTCTCTCTCTCTCTCTCTCTCCCTCTCTCTCTCTCCCCCTCTCTCTCCCTCCTCTCTCTCTCCTCTTTCTCTCTCTCTCCTCCTCTCTCTCTCCCCCCTCTCTCTCTCTCTCTCTCTCTCTCTCTCTCTCTCTTCTCTCTATCTCTCTCTCCTCTCTCCTTCTCTCTCTCCTTCCTCTCACTCCTCTCTCTCTCTCTCTCTCTCTCTCTCTCTGTCTCTCTTTTCTTTCTTTGCACCCCTTCCACCCCGCTTCCCTCAACTCCTTTCCCCCCTCTCTTCTTGTCTCTTTGATTCTCCTTGCAACTCCCACACTCACCACACTACCACCACCCCTCTCTTCTCTCTCTCTCTCTCTCTACTGCTCTCTCTCCTCTCTCTCTCTCTCCTCTTCTCTCTATCTCTCCTCCTCTCTCTTCTCTTCTCTCTCTCTCTCTCCTCTCTCTCTCTTCTCTCTCTCTCTCTCTCTCTCTCTCTCTCTCTCTCTCTCTCTCTCTCTCTCTCTCTGTCACAATGTCCCTCTCTCCTTAGGTCTTCTGCCCACCCTTTTCTCCCCACCCCCTCCTGCATTGCCCCTCCCCCCTCCTCCACTCTATCTGTCTCTCCTTCTCCCTCTTTCTCTCTCCGTTCCTTACATCCCCTTTTCTATCTCTGTCCCCCAACCCTCCCCCCTCTCTCTCTCTCCTCTCTCTCTCTCTTCTCTCTCTCTCTCTCTCTCTCTCTCTCTCTCTCTCCTCTCTCTCCTCTCTCTCTCTCTCTCTTCATTCTTTCTCTGACGAAGCATCCACACCAGTGCTGGCTACTTCTTTTGTACAACTGCCACCCTGAATCCTTCAATGAGGGATGTGTACAACTACCACCCTGAATCCCTCAATGAGGGATGTGTCCACACAAGGCCAAACAGGATCTGTGAATACTCTGCGAAAGACACGTTTTCTTTGTATCAAAAGCAGAGACTTTTATCTTGCACAATTTATTTCTTCCTTTGTTTTTCAATGTGAAATCTGGCATGTCCATGCGACACCCTTCTTTGAAGTGTATATATCATAAAACACACGGATATGCTTTGGATCTGGGAAGATTTTTTTCCTGTTGATGGTTAGACACTTCTTTTCTTTCTTTTTTTTTCTTTTTTTTTTAAAAATAAATTAGCAAATGGACAGCAAGAGCTAGCACACGTATCCAGCAATTTTCATGGACAACAGTTGATTTAGCGGACCTCGAATTTTTTTTTATTTTATCTTATTGTCGATTGTTATTGTTGTTGTTTCCAGTGTATTTTGGGTGAGAAAAAAAAAACGTTGTACATACATACTGGACTTGACTGTTAGAAACAGCGACGACTGCTCTGTGATGCCTAACCCTGCACGATGTTTGTATGTCAGCGTTACGCTGGAGACACGAGGAGGAGATGGGGGAGGAGGAGAGGGCACAGAGCCCGCTTGTGGACAAGTGTCAAGGTCAATGGAGGAAACAGAGACTTGAAACTGTGAAGGTGAGACGAGGAGGAGGAAGAGCAAAGAGGAGCAGAAGGAGCATGCTGACAGTGTGGACATGTCGCCTGGTCCAGACTGCTAGGTCTCCTGTTAAGAGGAAACACAGTCAGTGCGTTGGTGGGTGGGTGGGTGGGTGGGTTCTTCTTGCTGCGATCTTTAGGACGGCACTGCTGGCTTCGGTTGTCCGTGCACTCTGTAGGGGAAAGAGAAGAGTTCTGGTGATGGACGGGAAGGTCTGGTGACCTAAAGGAGCTGACCTCCGTCTGCGACTTTCGCCCCACCCCCCAGCACAACCCCCACCACCCTCCGTATTTTTTTTCTTCTTCTGGGACCGTGTAAGAATTGAAGGAACGTCATCCACGTCAGCAAAGAGAATGTGAACAGTGATGATGACGTCAGTAAGGAGGCTGGGGAGGATGGTGACGTCGACAAGGAAGCTGTTGCGCATGGTGACGTCAACAAGGAGGCGGTAGAGAACGGTGACGTCAACAAGGAGGCGGTAGAGAACGGTGACGTCAACAAGGAGGCGGTAGAGGACGGTGACGACAACAAGGAGAGTGTGACTGGTGGTGACGTCAGCAAGAACTGTGAACTTCGGTGACGTCGGCAGGGAGGCCGTGATATGGTTAGGACACGTCTGGTTTTTGCAGTTTTGTGTCATGTGCACAACTTGAAGACGGTCATGATTTTTTTTTTTTAAAGAAGAAAAAATGAAAGTGGGAGAGAAGGAAAGACGAACACAGAAATCAAGAAACAATCCTGTTCCTAACAGAAGCCCAAGCCAGAGACGTGACCTGCTAAAAGTACTTCTACGCTCGGTCGGTGTGCTTGTATACTAGAGAGGAGACGGGAAACCCAGAGTGAGACATACTTGTTGTATTATGATGTATGTTGATATGCGTGTACATAGACGACACCGTAGCCAGTGCTGTATCACAAGAAACCCTCTCTCCATCAGGCCGTATATAGCCTCCATCCCTCCTCTCACTCCTCTCTCTCTCTCTCACTCTCTTCCTCTCTCTCTCTCTCTCTCTCTCTCCTCTCCTCCTCTCTCTCTCTCCTCTCTCTCCTCTCTCTCTCTCTCTCTCTCAACCCTGGACCATGTTACTCGCCGTAACACTTCCCTTCATCGTCCGATATTATTAATCAATCGACTTATTAACCAAACCTAGAACCGTGCGCTGGCCAGAATTTCTAACCCTGTTGTGTCTGCCTCGTCAGTGTCAGGGAGGGAGGGGGCTGTTTTGGTGGTTGTCTTTGTGAAGAATTATGCGTTAACTTTCGTTCGTCTTGTGACTAGCGCCAAAAGGCTTCACGCTTCGTCATCCATTGAATCGTATTTTTTCTGGTCTAACCTATTATTCGTGTTTGATTTAGTTTGGTCAGTATCAATGTCTTGTACCTGTTTTTGAGCTGTTTAGTATTGATGTTCTTTGCGAAAAGTTTGGGTCATTATGATAGTATGAGATGGAAGCTATAAAAAAAAAAATGAATCACCATGAATATCAGGAAGAAGGAAGGAATGGGGGGGGGGGGGGGTAACTTGAGAAATTCTACCCTTACCTTCACCTTTTTTGATTGAACGAATCGGTAAACTTTCTTGGTTAGTCGATGACCGGGCTGGTCATGATGTCGCATGCCTGTTTGACTTCTTGGAAAACACGATGACCATGAAATGAATGGCCCCGCGGCTGTCCGGGGTATATTGATCGTAGCTGAAGACACAGACATTGGTTGCTGTTCCAAGACTGTCTGACACGGCCTCATTAGCTGCGCGGCACGTGCTCGCCGTCTTCTCTTCTGAGTGTTGGCCGGCAGGTCTAAAGATAACTTAACACTAGACAAGAGATTGTAATATTCTTTTAGATCAGGTCATCACATCATCAAAACTGCAGCTTTGGTGCTTTTTTTTTTTTAGCATGGAGTGGGCCAACCGTTGGCTTGTGTCGCTGTCTTGGTGATGGTTAGTGATACAGGCATACTTATGTGAAACATCTGGAAAATCTTTCACTTTGCAGGGCTGTTTTGTTGTTGTTGTTGTTGTTGTGTTTGTTTGTTGCAAGCACTCTCCCTCATCCGTCTCTTCTAATGCCAGATTCGTATACATATTACGTAACGTTATTGTGTATCTGTGTGTATATACATCATCTTGTAAAGCAGCAGCTATAAGTATTCTCTGTTCGTATATTTGTATGATGGATCGTGCAAGAGTTTATTTGACTGATGTGTAGTGTAATTTACACATGTTATAGGTATACACATACGCATCTAATAAATAACACACCACATAAAGGGTAAGCCTATCAGGGAAAGCTGTTTTAGACACGTGGTAACAACAACCGTAGATTCAACTCTTGCAGAAGACTGGTGTTTTGGGGCTCATGTTAAACTAAAGTTAAGGATATTTTGTCATCGTTGTTCGTGAGTCATTAAACACTGATAGGTTGTTTTTGTGGTGGTATGTGTTAAATGTGGTCTTGTTGTTTGTCTTCATTCTTAGCTCTCTGTTATGTGTATGGTGTGATAAAATGACACAGTACCTCAGATGTTTTGGGTTTTCCACTTCATTTTTTTGGGACATCATTATCTTCAAGATTTTATTAGTTTTCAGAACTTGTTAAAGGTATTGCAGAATATATATTTGTTGTTGTTGTTGTTTTTAATAAACCTCGCGTTATTTAACTCCGATATGTAAAAATATCGCCCTTGTTTATTTTAATGTATATTGTGTCATGATTTATAGGATATATTAACCCTGGACTTATGGACGAATTTGCGCTGTAGACAAACCAAATTTCTGAAAGGATCTCTCTCTCCCCTCTCTCTCTCTCTCTCTCTCTCTCTCTCTCTCTCTCTCTCTCTCTCTCTCTCTCTCTCCGCGCGCGCGCGCGCGCGCCAATATCCTATTTCTTTCTAACCACAGAGTCTGAAATGACGTCGATTTAGGGCAGATCTTAAACATCCACCGTACTATTATTGGGCAGTCAATCAGCCAGCCAGCCAGTCATTCATCTGATCGTTTGACCTGCACAAAAATGAACTGAAATAAGTCTAAACCTACTGTCTTGACGTCTACGGATCCTTGGACTTTCCACACGGATTTACATTTGAACTCTTTTTTTTTCTAATTCCGTTAGTAGGAATGTTTTGACATTGCATCGCTGAACCAGCTTGACACTGATTCTAACTATTTCTTAATGTTTTGATACTGTAATGATTCGGAATAAATATTAAATAAACAAATAAGATCACCCTCAACGACAGACCTTCAACACATTTCACGATGAATCGCAAGGAATGATTTCTTGGGTTATTGTAGGCTGAAGACATGTAATGCGTTGATGTTGATCGTGATGCGTGTCCCCTCATAACTGCCGTCATGAGTGTGTTGGTGTGTGTATATATGTTCTGCCTGTTACAGGTCACATGCCCGACCCATGCTGCTCGCTGGCAATATTGTAGCACAGCTCACAGTATAAGATAGCTTTGCTCTTCTTTACCGGTCTGCTCTCCGAGTAGTTCACTTTGTCAAAAAAGAAAACGAAAAGTTATGGCTTTAGTGGTATGCCTTGTGAGACGCGCGATGTTTTTTGTTTTGTTTTTTTTTTATAATTTTTTTTTACACGACTACAAAGCTGTAAAGGAAATGAAAAGCAAAAGAGACAAGTTCAGTAAGCCAAAAGAGACAAGTTTAGTAAGCCGATTTCTTGGACTCAGCCGAACTAGTTTTGTAGGTTTTTTGTTTTGTTTTGTTTGTTTGTTTGTTGTTGCTTTTTCTCGAGCTTGTTGTGCCTGTTTTTTTTGTTGTTGTTTTTTTTGCGACGGCGTCGTTTCCGTTGCGGGTTGATGGTGTCGTTTTTGCAGTTTCAACCTGATCATCGAAGGTGATAGCGTGTAGTTTGTAGCGTTGCGGCTTTTGGGGGAAGAACTAACATGATATTTATTTCACCTTTTTGGTGCTTGCTATTTGTTTTTGTTTTGTTTCGTTTTGTACGTAGCGTAGTGTTTACTTGTATTCGATGTTTTTTTCGCCTGTGCGACGCATTAACAGTGTGTGTGTGTGTGTGTGTGTGTGTGTGTGTGTGTGTGTGTGTGTGTGTGTGTGTGTGTTTGATGTGCTAAGGATTGTGCTATAATCTGTGAGTTTCTTTGGCTTTAGTTGATGTGATTGTTTCTTTAAGAGTTTTTGATTCGATAGTTTACTTATTTATTTCTGGATCACCGGGAAAGTGAAGGTGTTTTTGTGTGTTTCTTTATTGTTGTGTTTATTGTTTGTTTTCTGTGTTAGTCTTTGTGTTCCGTTAGTTCTATTGCTTTCTGGAAACCTCAAAAGAGCCAGCAAACGGGTCGGAGCCGATTTTGAAAATCATCCAGGACTGCTGTATATAAAGAAAGGAAAATCTGTTCAAATCGCAGATCGACCAAAATGGTCATCAATCAGGCTTTTCGGGTCGGTATATCATCAGAACTTTGAAGCTTCGTATACATTGATTCGCCTGTTCTGTATTCCCTCACAGGTGTTAAGTACTCATCCAGTCACATTACAAAACAAAACAAAAAGCGAAAAAAAAAAAAAAAACCCAATCTTAAACATTTCTGTTAAGCCCAGTTCAGGTCACAAGAGATGGAGTAGTTGTTGTGATTTTCTGTATCTGTTACTCTTGCTGCGTGTTCCTCTCTCTCTCTCTCTCTCTCTCTCTCTCTCTCTCTCTCTCTCTCTCTCTCTCTCTCTCTCTCTCCTCTCACCACACACACACACACACACACACAACACACACACACACACACACACACACACACACACACACACACACACACAGATGCACATGACTTGATTCACTAACAGATCTGATAACTTTTATTTTGCGAGAGTTCTGAATGTTATTCTGTGGAAACATGTATGTATACGTAAATGTCTGTTGACGTTATTGGGAAGGGGTGGATGAACGGTTATTGTTTAGTCAAGAACTGTGAATCCTGTTTCTGGAGATTTCCGATTGGATAGGATTTTTTTTTCTTTTTTGTAAGGGTTTTTTTTTTAAATTGAAGCAAAAATACGAAAGTACGGAAAGATTTTGTATTTTAAAACATGGAAAAAATAAGTTTTTCTTTGGTTTATTCTGGTTCTTCTTCTTCCTTTTTTTCTCTTTTCTTTTTTTGGGGGTGGTGGCGGGGGGGGGGGGGGGATGAGTGGATGTGAGGGGAAAGAAGGTTATTTCTCTTTTTTTCAGTGGAACGACATTAAGATTGTCGATTTTTAAACATAAAAAAATAATAAAACATTTACAAAGTGTGTGGGGAATTGGGAACGGGTGGTTTTGTTGTTTGTAGTGTTGTTCTTGTTGTTTTCTTATGGTAGCATGTGTTTTGTGGTCCACCGTTCTTTGCTTCCTACATTCAAGCGAACCATTTCGACTGTATTTATTATAGCTTTTCAAAAAAATCTCAGAGAGGGGGGGGGGGGGGGGGTGGGAGTGGCAAGTGAACGCTGCTATATTCGACCGTGAGAATCGCAATGGACATGACAGCTATGAATAGCAACTGTATGTGGGAATAGGATCGACCAGGCTGTCTGTAGATGATTGACAACGATGTCTGTGGCATATGTAGTGTTGGTGCGTGGGTAGATTGACGTATGTGGGACGACAAGCAGACAATGACGTAGATATGACGTCGGATTAGTATGATGTAGGTTTGTTCCTTAGGTTTTTAACACGCCCTTGCTTGTATATCGGCTACGAATAACTTATGTACACATTTCGTTGCACTAACTGCCTGACTTATGATATAATATTATGTTCTGTTGTCAGAAATATTTATGATTTTCGTGGAGACGACTTCATTTGTTGTGACATTTATGTTTGTTTTGTTTGTCGTTCTTTGGCATTAGTGTTTTACTCTGTGTGTGTGTGTGTGTGTGTGTGTGTGTGTGTGTGTGTGTTGTGTGTGTATGTGTGCGTGTGTGTGTGTGTGTGTGTGTGTTGTGTGTGTGTGTGTGTGTGGTGTGTGGGAGTTGGGTATAGATAGATACGGAAGCGCATGCACGCGCGCTCGTGCGTTCATGCATACGTGTGTGTGTGTGTGTGTGTGGCGAGCGCGCGCGCGCGCGTCTATGTGTGCATGCGTGTGTCTGTACGTGAGAGAGAGAGAGAGAGAGAGAGAGAGAGAGAGAGAGAGAGAGAGAGAGAGAGAGAGAGCAAGTTCAAAACTGGTTGTTTTTTTTTTTTTTTTTTTTTTTAGAGCTGAATTCGAAAAGGCATCCATTTTCCTGGAAGATAAGTCCATTGATATATGTTGGTCCATTGCATACATAACTCTTGTGACTTTTGTTGGTTTTTCGTGATTTTGTTTTTTTTCCACCTGGTTGGATCAGTCGATGGTTGAATGAGATGTTGCCCGTCTTCATCCCTGTGTCTGTGCATTGAGATGTATATTGTCCCACTGATTCTTATCTGTTATTATCAGCTTTAATTATCAATAAAGTGAAGAACTCTCTGTGACGTATTTCATCCACGCGCGCGCCTCTGTGTGTCTGTGTGTCTCAGTCTCTCTCTCTCTCTCTGTATGAATGAGAGCGACAGACATATTATCTGATGAAGACACACAGGTTTGGACTGCATTGAAAGGATAAGCACGGCCAATGGCAGAGACAAGTGCAAAGCTGAATTTTAGGCACCTGTGAGGTGAGAGAAAAAAATGACGCACTAACGCGTTCGCGCGCGCCACCACACACACACACACACACACACACACACACACACACCACACAAACACATACGCACGCACAGTCGGTACCCCTACCAAGACTGTCACCACAGCTGCTATCACCACCATCACCACCCCCACCCCCATCCGTAACAACCTCTCTCTCTCTCTCTCTCTCTCTCTCTCTCTCTTCTCCTCCTCCTCCTCCTCCTCCTCCTCTCTACTTCTCTTTCTTCCTTCTCCTTCTTCTTCCACGTAAAAAAGAAAGAAAAACAGAAAGACTTTCCAAACATCACCTTTACCGTCCTAGCCTCACGTCGTTGAGCCCGACACTGAGTGCCTGACTCTGTGATACAATTGCCTCGGCCCCCTTTAAACTGAATTACACCCCCAAAACGACAAACCATTTGAATGCTTTGCAAATCTCCATCTAAACATTCCACAAGAAGTAGCTGGCGCGCGGCGGCACATGATAGATGGATGAAACTCTGAACCCAAGTCGCTGTGTGATTGATGGGCCACCTGCAGTGCTTTCGCACCCCATTTAGGACAGTGAAATGCTTTCCCACCCTGGTAAAGAAGTAAACCCACACAGCAGTGACTCCTCTTGCGACTCTGACTTGTGCAGAAAGCTCAGGTTGAGAAAGCTCATTTTGTTTCACTAGTTAGTATCATTAAACTTTGTTGGAGATCGAGAGCTCTTGGCAAATGAAACAAGTACGAAAAAGAGTTGAGGAGATTTTGTTGCTTTTAACACGTCAGTAAAATCACTCGGTACGTCCAGCTTTAAGAAGTTGTTGCTGACCGTCCGAATTTTTTGTTTCTTCAAAATTATTTAAATGACAGTCTGACGGAAGTCTCAGATGTTCAAAATTGAAGGAAGGATGGGACGACAGTAGGCCAGGAATTAAAATTCAATATGGAAAGGAGGAACATGGTTATTGAACTGAAGAGCATTAGTTCTGAGCTTTCTGTTTTCAATCCGTATCAATCTGTTATAAGAAATCATGGCAGCATTACGCGCATTTCACCATGACCGCAGGTCGTTGAAGTGCGATGTTTGACATTTAGACCGTCGGGTGTCTCCATGGACATCTGTCCATGGTCATGTTAGCAAGTGTAAAGGTGCTAATAGCAGTCTAGTTCTTAACATTATCCAGCAGCACGTTTTCCAAATACCACAGGATACTATCGTGGCAGATACACTTAAGCCCAGCCTTGTTTCGACGTCCACTGATGAGCTGTCGTATTTGCTCACGACGGACATAAGGTACTCGAAGTTGTCCACTTCTGTGATCATTTATCCTTTCTGCATGATGTTGACTTCTACTTATCGTCCAGCTCTTTTAATGGATATTTTGTTTTTCTGTGCCCTTCATGATTTCCTCACTCCGATGCTGAGTTTCTGAAGTCCTTCTTCTTCTACCTTTCTCAACAACAGTATCATCATCAAAGCGTAGAAGCCAGAGAGGCTATTCTCATACATATTATGCTCGCTAGATAAATGTTAAACAGAATAGGAAGGAGTGGTTGGTCTTGGTGCACTCCGATGGTTGTCCAAAAGACCCTTTCGACTCTCTTATTTAGAACTGCGCTGAGTACGTCTGTCTACACTGGTGAAATGGCCTAAATGAGGTTATTAAACATACAGTTTTCAATAACCTTCCACAGTATTTCTTGTC
>CM031614.1:76870384-76887884 GCA_018398815.1 Conus ventricosus
ACAACTCCTCGATTAACCCTTCGAGTTCTGATGGCGTATGATGCCGTTAGAAACAACTCATCGATTAACCCTTCGAGTTCTGATGGCGTATGATCGTCTGTTATGAGACGACTGCCGCATGACTGAGATGGGGCAGGGCAGGGCAGGCAGATCGAATCACCGTGTGTCCGTCTTGCCCTTTTTCACATGGGGGTCAGCTGGAAGTTCTCTCAGATGGAACGGCCACAGTGTTCGAGTCTGTTGTTCAAAGTGAGATTACTCTCCCTTTTCAAGTCTAGTCATTTCCCCTTTCTGCTCTGTAAAGGCAAAAGACAAAATAGTTGGTAAGTTACGGTGACATGGCTAAGAGTTTGGGATTGTTGGTGCGTGCGTGCCTGCGCTTGGCGCCAACTTTGAATTTTAAACGACGCATATTATTGGGTTTTTTTGTTTTGTTTTCTTTTTTTCACGTGATGCGCTCACCGAACGCGTATTGATCAGTCGATGCCAGACTACTGCGACGCGTTACTGTGTGTTTTTGACGCATTCGAAGGTCCCAACTTCAAAAACGAAAGAAACTTTCTAATGGAAAAGCTTTATTTGCTTCGTCTGTTTCGATTGGCTCGATTGGCTGTTGAAGTTCAGATAGCCAATCCGCCTTGACATACCTTTCAAACGAGTAGTGGAGCAAATCATTTCATTATGCTTTCAAAGAAAAGCTGCCGAAGTTGATTGACACTTAGTTGGCCTTTTGAACCACTTGGGAGATCAAGCGTGCATTTTTTTTCAGTTCTTCTATTGAATTATTTACATCATGTATGCTCTGCTGCGTGTTAAATAATTGACGACCCTGGCTAACGCAGCTTTGGTTAGGACGTCGATCAGCAAAGGTCGAGTTAAAATGTTCTTTAGAGAAAAGCAAAAAAAAAAAAAAAACAGGAATTATTGAGTCACTAAACGAAGATGCAATTTTCAAAACATAGCCATATGTTCGTCAGGTTTGCTAAAACAACAATTCCCAAAAAAAAAAAAACGAGGCTTTTTTCGGGAATTTCAATTCAGTTTAGGCAAAATTTATTGTAGCCCCGCTTCTCTCCCCTTCTTCCTCCCTTCTCCTCTCTCTCTCTCACCCAAAACACACACCCCACACCACACACACACACCCCCACACCACAACACACACACCACACGGTAGTCAATAGCTGATGACATTGCAATATGGTTTAAATGTATTTTTTAAAGAAAAGAACAAATTTACGTCACTAAATTATATCAAAGCTTTTCAGCACGAGCGGATAAATTAAAATATTTTAAAAATGCTTTTAATGGCTTTCAATTCCTGTTAAAAAAGACACTTTTGGGGTTCTCTTTTAACAATGGATAAACCCAAAAAACCGCCTTATTCTTTCTGGGGGGAGGGAAAAATTTTTTTATAAATTTGAAGTAAAATTTTTGGTTCCACTTACACCAAAAAACTAAACTGGAAAAAACATATTGACCAAATTGTTATAAAGCATTAAAATTTTTAAATTTTCTAAAATTGTCAGTCATTCTCCAGGGGGACAGGACCAAATTTTTTGTTGCTTTGCAAACCATTTCTTGGGTACGATAAAGATTGATTTACGGACAGGGATTCTTTTCGCTTTCCGATCGCATTAAAAAACTTAAAAGAATTGACATAAAGCTGTAAATTGGGCCCCCGGGGTGTCCCGTGAACTAAGCCCCTCTGAAGTTATAAGTTTGCCCCTTTTCCCCTTTTGATGAAAAAGGGAAAAATAAGTTCTAAAAAATATGTAGGGGAGAATGCGGTGGACGCCCTTTAAAGAGTTAAATACACGATCCCGACTTGATTTTTCAAAAAAGCACAAAAATTTTAAAATTTTTAGAGACGCTCGTTCTTTTTTTTCAGCGTTTTTAATTCTCAAAATTGACCCATACAGGAGCGCCCCGTACGGGTTCCCCCGGGGACCCCCCCCTTGGGGAAACTAACGGAAAAAACAGTTTTCATTTTTTTCTTCTGTCAAATAAAGCGTTTTCGCCGCATGTGTTAGCGCTCTGTCAAAAGAAGGAAGAAAGTTTACTTATTGAAAGTTCCTCGGCTCATTTCTTGATGAGGGTTTTTGGGGATCTGGCTTTAATTCCAGTTGAAAAGCTGAAAAAATCATATTTTTTTGGAAAAAGGGTCAATCCATATTTCAGCTGAATTTGTGTCCTGGGGCAAAATTATTTAATTTCCTTGCCATCCAATTTTTAAAATATCCTTTTTTGTGTTATTAAAGTCAGTTTTTAAAATTTTGTATTGTTTTGAAATCACAAAGAGAGGAATTATTATTTGAATTAAGTACTTTTGCACTGTCTTTACAGAAAAGGTATAAGTTTTTTTCTTGGGTTCCCGCACCCCCCCTCCTTCTTTTTTAAAGATAAACAGTAGCACAAAAAAGGGGACAAAGAAAAATTTTGGTTTTAAAAAAGGGTTTATTGTCCTTTTTATACAAGGAAATTAATCATATAATCGAGAGGGTTTTCGGGAGTCAATACAGTTCCCAAAAAAACCCGCAGCAAACTTGTCAAATTTTGGGTGTCAATTACCGCCCCCCGGTTTTTCTAGCCGATTTTAGACTTTTATGAATTCCCTACGAACCCAAAGTATTCCCAGACTTTTTAATCCCTAGCGTGGGGAAGTTTCAGTTCAACTGTGATTTTGATTTAACTAACGAAACCCTTTTTGAATGGGTTATACCGTCTGACACGGGGCATTTTAATGTGTTTGAATTTTTTTAGATTCGTTGCCATTTTGTTTCTCTTGTTAAATTTAACGAGAAACCCTTTTTGGGAATCCTTTTAAGGAACATTTAAAATCAAAATCGTAATTAATTTTAGTTTTTTTTTATCAGAGAACAGCATTTTACCAATTCTAACTCACTTCTTCACCACCGATTTTTTGGGCGAAATGGCCCAAAAAAAGCCGCCTTTTCCTGGGGCGGAAGAGAGAGAGAGAGAATCACCGACAACCCCAAAAAACCCCCTTTTTAAAGTCAAGTTCCCCAGAACAGAAGAAGACAAAGAAGAGAGAAAGAGAGAGAGACAACAGAACAGGCACACTAACAACCCCAACACACAACCCCCACACACACACACCCAACACACACACCTTTCTCTTTCCCTCTCTCTCCGAAAAATGTCATAAAACCGCAACACTTTTTCTGACAATTTTTTCTGCACAAACTTTGTACACAACAGGCAGACAGGGGGCTGAAACCTGACATTAATTTACGGTCGGGCCCTTTGGGTTTCACAGCGCAGGCTAGGCGCTCTGGTTGTGGGGGGGAACTCGCGAGACCCGCGGCGTCGCCACCTATGACGAGACAGCTTGCCATTCAGTCATGTTTACGGCAAACCTTTATAAAACAAGTCCCAGTTTAAAATCACGTGACACTTTGTGTTTGCCCCCCAACACCCGCCGCCTTTTTAATTCGACCGGGGGGGCTGTAAAGACGTTTCAGAGAGAACTTGTGTGTGTTAAAAAAAATGGGAGTCGGGGAATGATGTTTAAATCCCTTCTTCAGGCTGGAAGTGACACTAAATTACTAAAGAAATGGGAAGTGTTGTTATTTCCAGGGAAAACTTCCGATCAACAACCCGGTTTTGTGGAAAAATACATTGTTTATCAGAGGCCATGGCAAAGTTTTAGAAATAAATTGAGTAGCGACCTTGTTCTCCTCCCCAAACCCAAAAAGGAAGCATTTTGTTTTTGTTTCTTCAAAAATTTTTTAAATTAGAGTAATTTTTGAAAAGCTTTAACTTTTGAAAAAAATGATTCTATTCAAAAAAGCCCAAATTTTTTCAGTGCCCGGGTTTTGTACACCTATAGTTCAAAAATTTTTCCCCCACCTTGCGGGTTTGCCCCAAACGGCAAAGCCGACGACGCGGAACACGACTCGGGGGGGGCCCAGAAGGGCCGGTGTTGTTCTGGCTAAATAGGGGGTGTAGACTGTTCGCTAACTGCCCCCACAACGTCTGAAAGGGCTCTCAGTGAACGCCACAAAACATGAGTGGACTTAAAAATAGTAACGGTTGTGCAAACTGGGCCAAATGGCAGACTCTGCCGAGACCTCAAACCCTCTCTACGGCGACTGTAAGACCACGCAGGCCCCGCGACGTGGTCGGCGCAGTGTGGTCTGGGGGCTTTTTCCCCTTCATTTTTCCAAAGCACTGTCCGTCTTTTGGGGTGTTTTTGTTTGTTGTTTGTTTGTTGTTTGTTTGTTTTTTTTGTTTGTGTTTTTTTTGTTTTGTGTTTTTTGTGGTGTGTTTTGTCCTACCCCACGCATGACCCCCCCTCCCCCCCCCCCACCCACCCCCATCCCCGCTGCACCCTTTAAATCACTTTTAAGTTTTAATTTAAGTCATCCCCAAGCATCCCAAAAGTTTTTTACTCAAGTTATTCACAAGTCACCCTCAAGCATTCACAATTCTTACCCATTTTATCCTAAATTTGCCCTAAACACCTCAATCATTCACAGTTCTTAAAAATTTCTGATCAAGTTTTTACGTAGATCTAACTAATCACCCTTTAAAGTAAAAACCAAGTTCTTATTTCATTATTTTAAAATTAAAAAAAAAATACGTTCTTGTTTTTGTTTTAAAATATAGAGTCTAATAAGTACACACACGCCTCAAAAACGCGTCATCGCTGAGAATATTTGCTCACTTTTCTCGCGAAGATCGGTCCATAGATCTAATGAAAGGTCTTACACAAAGCAACCGCATTGATTACAATTTGGGCTAGGGGAAAGTCTTTATAGACCCATGCTTTATTTATTGACTTTATCATTTTAAAAAACGCCATGATCTATTTTTTTTAAAAAAAATTTAAAATTAAGTTCTTAAAATTATTTTTCCATTGAAATGGTCAAAATGAGCTTTGTTATTGGCGTTTTGGCGTCTGTGTCTTTTTCTGTATTTGGGTTTCAGTTTTTTTTGTTTGCTTTTGTTTCTGCTGCCATTGTGTAAAATTTAAACCGTAAAAACTCCCCCAACAGCACAAGGGCGCCAAAAAGGAAACGGTTTTAAAGTTAAATTTTCCCGAAGACTTTGGGGGTAGGTCTTGTATCACATGGAGTTTTTAAGCGGGCATTGAATCAACTTTTTCTGGCGCGGGGGGGTTTTTTGTTTTCTGATGAGTTAATTCTGAACTTTAATTTTTTTTGTCTGTTCCACCTGCTAATTTTTTTCCGCTTTAACACCCCGGGCTTTTCACGGGTCCCCACCTATTCAGGGTTTTCGCTGATTTTCTGGCTTGGTTTTACTTTCTCCACCTATTCAAAGTTTCCTGTTTTCTGATGTTTTTCCCACTCGCCATTTTAAGGGAAAAAAAATCTATATGATTAAAGTTTTACCCCATGATTAATGGGATAAAATTTCCAAATCTGTGTATAGATCCCATCCAAGAGACCAAATGACTTTGTTAAAAACCGGATCTTGGGTTAAATCATACGAAGATCTTTTTCGAATAAAGGGGAGCAAAATCTACTGATAGTTTAGGTACAAAAAAAAAGAACCGTTTGCCCAACCCTTTTTTTTTTACCTTTCTCGAACCCGGCGTTCATACCTGTTATGATACTTTAAATGTTTTGGGGCGACATCTTTTTAAATTTTAAAATGCGAATTCATTTTCCGGGAACTGTTTTGTTTTTTTCCCCCGTGCCAAAAAATACAACCTCCCCCCTTTTTTGGGGCAAACAGCTTGGCCATCAAATGTCATTCATAATTCGGGAAGGTTTAGGCCGCCTTGGCTTTTAGTTCCGCTGCATGTTTTTTTAATAATTTTAATATTTATTTTCTAAAAAATACACCGAAAAAACTGTTTTCTAAACCATACATTCTGCTGTTATTGGGGGGTTTAATTGTAGGAACTCAATCTTTTAAAAGTGTTTTTTAAAAATTAAAACCCCAAATTTGAAATAAATAAAATTAAAAGTGATTGTATTATTGGGGGCCGTTTCCCGAAAGATTTCAAACAACAAGGAATAATTTTGGGGCAATTAAAAAAAGTTCTTTATAAAAAAATCTTCACCAAGATATGGCTTGTGGGAAAAAAAACCTTTTTTAAAAATTTTCGTTTATAAACTGCGGGGGCGGCGGGAAAAGCTCAAAACATGGAGCAACTAGCACGACAAGGGGCCCAAGAAAAAAGCAGAGACTTGAGCATTAAAATTTTTTAATGACACACTGAAAAAAACAGGGGGATGCCCTTTAAATTTAAAGATGTTGACAGGCAATTAAAAAAAATATTATCTAGTAACAGGCAAACCATCCAGACATTGCCCCCCCACCAAATCAGTGCTTTATCAGCCATCAAAAAAAAAAGATGCAAGAAACGCGTTTTATTTTCCTTTGGGGACTGTTTTGTATTTTGTTGCGCATAATATCCGAATAAAAAATGAACAAAAACTTTATTCGCCCAAAGGGGTATTGGAAGGGAATCACAGCAATTTAAAAAACTAAGCAAGCGCGGGAGTCGTGAACAACAGCAAAAGAAATGGGTTATCTAAACAAGCGATTTGGCAAAAATTTTTTACCTGGGGCCCCCAAACAAAACAGGACCACACTTTGTGAATACAATACCGAACGCACCCCTCAAATGGATCTTCTATATTTACCCCGATGGGTTTTGACGAAAAAGATTTTTTAAGTACCACTACAGTCTTGACAAGCTTTAGATACAAAGATGCGGGAAACCCTTTTAACACAAAAAGTGCTTCCGTTTTGGGGTTTCATACAACTAATATACCAATGAGGCCCGCTAAATTTTCCTCGCATGATTCAAATCGATGATGGGAAAGAATTTAAAAGGGCCCAAATGAATCAATTATTTTTAAAACAAAAAGCCCCTTTAAAAAAGGCATTCCAGGGGTTTACAGACGCAGGGTTTAGTCGAAAACTTTAACAAACGTTCTGAAAGACTTTTTCCTACCCGTACACAGAGAGCTTATGACAATTTTCGCAACACGAATGGGTTAGAAGACGCCCTCATTTTTTCGCGCAATTAATAATGAAGAAAATTTTAAAAGGGGTAAAGCCTTTCAAGCAAACAAAAGAAAAAAAAATAAATTTTGCGAAAACTCCAGTACACCCAGCAAAAAATTTTCCCTTTGGGTTTTAAAGTAAGGTACCTTTTTTTACCGGGGGAAGCGGAAAGGGACCTCGCATCAGGGCAAACCCATCCAGTTTGGAGTGTTGACCCATATGAAATAAAAAAAAATTGTAAAGATGAAAACCCCCGTGTATTATTTTCGAGAAACTGACACAACAAAAAAAACCAGCCCCTCAAAAATCTTTTGGAAAGAAAAAACTGCAGATAATTCCGCCAACACAGTTCCGCTTTAATTAATTTACGGGTTTTCCCGTGCCCGATTGCATATAAAAATCCGGATTAAAAACCCCGTTTTGGGTTTTTTTCTATTAAAACTTTTTGTTACAACAGTTGTTTTGATCTCAGTAGATTGATCGCAGTTTTACGTTGTCAGATGAAAAGCTTATTGCCAAAAAATGTTCTTGTAGTTGTCTGTGATAGTTTGACTGCACAAAGCTGCGAGTATTCCCTTTGCTTTCTTAAAATTTTTTTCCCCGGCTCGAAATCGTACATTTTTTACCTTAAACCCAAAAAACTTCTTGATCACCCTTTCAGTAATTATCCTTCATCTTTCCCAAAAACCTTTTGTTTAATTGAATGCAAAGGGGAATCTTTTGGGTAATCGGCGTGTCGTCCATCCCCCAGCCATTAGTACTTCAATTCCCCGTCTTTTTAGATGTCTTTTAGTTGGGGAACATAACAAAACTGTCTGTATCGTGAAAGTATCGGACTAGGATACGAGGGGTTAAAGTACATAAAGAAACTCTACATCAAAAGCTTTTATAAATTTTAAAAAAAGAAAACCCCATAAATACAGTTTGTCCAAATTTTACTTTCTTTTTTTTCATCATTTGCCAAAAGCTGATCATGAAATTTCTGAAGCCCTGATAATTAGGTTTTGAAGTCACTTAATTGCTTCGTCTCTCTGGTGACCAAAGACATCTTTTCGCTTTTTGCGGATTTTCCCTATCTTTCCAAAACAGCTGTTTTTCATTAGCTTGAAAAAAATCCTTTTTTTTGAAACATCTGTGGATTTATTCTGGGTCAGTGTTTTTCATATGTTTGGTTTCCCTGACGTTCTTGATAAAACAAATTTTCATGAACCGCGTCAACTTTAAACCTGTCTTAAATAAAATTTTAGAAGTCTGAAAAGCAGACATAATTTTTTTGCCCCGAAGTTGGGCACAAGTTTTGGGGCCTCTTGGGGCCATCTTTAGACTTTTTGCTGCTAAGGATTCATTAGGAGGTCATGGAGTTTATGAGGATATTCAATCAACTTCTAGAATAAGCCACGTGCGATCAGGCGTTTAAAATTTCAAAAACCCCTTTTAAAGCCTTTTTAATATTATTCGGTCAACCCCCTGTGTACATTTTTTAAAATTCTAAAAGGAAATGATTGCGCCCCTTTCCCCCCCAACAGATTGTTTCATCTAAATACATAAGATAGTTAGCCCTTTTTCTTTGGGTCAAATATTAGGATTTGTTTTTGTTACAGTAATGGTGCGACGCCATACTAATTCCTCCACGAATCCGTTTTCAATCATCTGAATCATTGGTAAATCTGACAATAAATCAATCTGTTTTCTCCAGTAAAAATTTAAGAAAGCATCCAACTCCCCGGGCGCGAAATGTAAGCCGGGATCCAAAACATATGTTTCAGCAGGGCTTTCTATAATTTTCAAAGACGTCCGCCCAAAAAACTCATCTGCCTTCAAGTATGAACATGTAGTCTCCCCTGTTTTTTTCAATCTAACTTCTGCCCCGCACTGGCATGGGTAATCAGAATCACTTTTCCTTTCCCTTTCTAGAAAAAGAACGGCCTTTGGAGGAATGTGTCTTCACAAAAAATTTCCCAATGTTCATGTCTCAAAGGGTAAACGCCCTTTTAACAAAATTTTAGTCAAAGATTTTCCGTTTTGGGCAGATTTAAGGACATGCCGTGACTCTAAGTCCCATCAGTGTTTCATGAGTCATAAAAAAACTTTATTTAGATTAAAGCACATGTATTTTCTATGACGTGCAAAGCTGCTTTCCCTGAAGGGGTTTGGGTTTCGCTTGCAAAAAAATGAGAGTCGAAAACCCGCAAGTTATGAAAAGAAGAGGGCAGCTTCCCAGTTTTTTAGGATCAAACTTTAGTTTTAAATTGCATTTTCTGTGCGCTGCACCCCTAAACTTCCCACTAATTGATCATGGTCTCTTACTGTTGGATTCTGCTTTCTGATGAGAGACCTAAACCACAAATCCAACAGTGAGTGCTGCGGCATACTGTTCTTGGTCTTCAGGCGCCCATCTTGTTTTCAGATAAGTTTAGATTATTAGAACAGTCATTACGCATTTGCTGCATGCATTCTAAGAATGTTTCCTGCAGCATTAGGTCCCTATACAATTTTGGTTTGAATGGACACCGTCTGACCTAACAACAATGAAGGCAAATGAACAAATTATGATTACTCATTAAGACTGTTTTTCGAAGTTTTTGTGGTGCTGGCCCTTCATAAGGAACAAAAAGCACTCGAAGTCTGCGTAAACTACGTATGGAGAATTTTGCATCCGTTCCAGTTCTTAAAACAACTTTATCCGGGTGGGGGTGTAATTAGTTCCGTATTACAGTCTACAGAACTTTTACAATTTTTTCTTATTTTCGCCCCGGGGGCTTGAACAGATGGCATTCTTTTTTAAACATTTCTACAGAATTCTTGTTTGTGCCCATCTTTGAAGTATGCTTCATTAGTCTACTCATCGTGCGTATCAATGTGTAATGGCGGTAGCCCCGCTGGTGAAAGCATTAGTAGTAAGTCAACATGATTTTTGTCTGGTTCGCCTATTGTTGGACTGTTCTTGGACACTTTAATTGGCACCAAATTTGTTTCCTCATCCCATGTGTATACATTAACAGTTTTTGGGTTTGTTTTGTTCTTCAAACCGATCAATTTGGTCTACACTAACAGGAAAGGACACCCCACTAAAGTTAAGATCATTGATGTAAGGGTGATGTTAAGACACTCTCCTGCGTTTTTGCGGCGTAATGCACCCTTGAAAGAACACACCACATAAAACATTTGTTGTCCGAATTCCTTATGTTTAGAACTGCTCTTTTTGCGACTAATGCTGGGGGTAGCGGAATGTAAGCCTTGCCTACAATGGGTGCATACTTAGCCCTGTTTTAATCTGATCTCTAAAACTTCGCCCTCTGACCAGCCAGAGCCTCTCTTTTTGGCTTCTTCAGCGGCACCCGTCAAACTGTGCAAGCAGTTCGTCTGCCCAACCCGGGGTGTTAAGTCATTAGAGGAAAGAATATCTGTTGTTTAGTCGGACCCAGACTTCTAGATTTTCTTCATTTATTGTTACATAGTCGATTAAAACAGCTAACATTACTTTAACTGGCGGGTTTATTGTTATTTTACCTGGAACTTGAAAAAATAGCATGAACAACACTTCCCTGTACGTTTGTTGGGTAAATGACTTCTAAATCAATATCATTCAGCGCTCTTGAAAACGCTCTCTCTCAAGCATTCCTTCAAAAAATTCGTCTTGCCCTTCATATATCTTAGCCATGTTGATTTCTTTCTAACCAAAATATTTATTTAAATTAAAAAAAAATTCTTAATTCAGAATCAATATCGACGGTCTTTTTGCGTTTGGACTCATAAACTAAAGTAAAACACCCTTCGGTGTTGTTACTGTGAGCTGTTTAGAACAGAGTTTAATGTCTCGTTTACTTTTTTAAGCATTCCTTTTTTATCTGCTGGGCGTCGGGCTGTTGAGAAAAATTTTGCCCTCCGCCTTTCTTTGAAGATCAAACTTTTGTCTTTTGTAGTCATTAAAATCGGCCTGTAAACGTTTAAAATTCTTCATCCGTGATGTTTGAGTCAGCTAGTGCTTTATTTATTGTCAGTTTAAACGAACTAAGTTTAGCCGTATTAGTTGAACCATAGCTGTGTGCTTTTGGAGTTTAGTTTTTTTAAATTTTTTTTCCAGCCGCACTTACAGCTAATGAACACACACCAAGAGCTAAAGACAAACCTCCTAGAGGTAAAGCTGCGGGTGCGCCTATGCCCGTTGCTAAGAGGCCTACACTTTTTTCCTGCTGATAGAGCACTTATAGTCGATGCTCCATATTAACATATGTAACAGCATTAAAGGCAGCAGAATACCTTCGTTTGGTTTTGCTGTATTTTGAAAGGTCTTGCTCTAGTACTTGCTGCATTTGTGTAAAAGTTGGTTAATCTGAAGGTTTTTATGTTAGGGGTTTTTTACTATCTCTTCTTTTGGCGGCGCTGTAGGCACATTTGGATAAACCTGAACAACATGCTTTTTTTAAAATGAAAAATAATTTAGTATACTACATCTGTTAATCTGTTATTTACAATATTCAGCTGTGGGATCATTATAAAAAAACAAATGTACATTAAGCGGTTTATCGGCTTCTTCTTCTTTAACAATTTTAATGTTTATTACGTCTTTCACCTTTCCCCCTTCCATGCAACTGATTATCCTCTGTTGACCTAGGTCAATCCATAAACCGTATTTCGTTGTAAATAATCATCAAGCCTAACATTGTGAATGTAATCTTTAGACACAAGGTCAACTGTTGGATTTCTACACCTCCCGCCCTCCAACAGTTTTCTTATTTCATCAAAAAGCTGATAAGGTTTAAGCCCGCTAGCGTAGATTTGGTTAGGACTACCCTCAATCGAACATTGTACTTTCGTTATTTTTGGATTAAAAACTTTTCACTTGCTCTTTGAACGGTTCTTCATCTTCGCACAGCAATAAAATACCTTTAAAGCGATCTTGCTGCAAAACTAAAACCCAAATCCATATAGTGTCTGCCCTGCTTCTGGGATAGTTGTATGATGAATCACTCTTTCGTAAAATATTGGGAAATGTGAATGATATGGTCGCAATCAGCTCTGCTAAATTTAGGGTTCTAAAAACGTCAAACTCTAACGAGATGTCAGAAATGCTGACTTTGCTTCGGTGTCTGATATCTGATACCGTTTGTATTCATTAAAATTAGTTCATATGACAATCTGTCTTTTAACTCCTTTGAAAGTAGGCGCATCCTTTTAACAATCAAATCAAAGGGGAGGGAAAAAAACGTTTTCCATACGCAAAATTTCAGTGCATATTTTTACCGTCTTTAATATTTTCGGCCCCTTTTCTATTTTTTTAGTGCTTCTTCTTTTTTCGTTTCCTTAAAAACGCAAAGTCACCCTTTCATTCCTTACCCATAATCAGAATGGGTTTTAAAAAATTGTCGCATTTTGTAAAAAAAATATTTCTTGCCCCTAAATTTTAGAAATTTCTTAACAATTGCCCGTCCCGATTCTGAAACGTCCTGTTTGGGTCGTTTGAAGCGAGTTTTTTGAAAGTAAGAGCGGGGGCCCGGCCAATAAATTCATCTGCTCCGGTCGGAAATTTGACATAAGTTTTTGATCTGCATCAATAAAGATGGATTTTGGAACAATAAATTCCTTTATTCCCTTCACCCAGGGCCTTTCTTTTCTATGCGGGTCAAGAATGGGCCATATGTTTGTTGTGGCTTTTTTTATGAAGCAAAAAAAAAAGAAAATTAAAAAAAACAGGCAGGAATTGAAGATGAAAAAGATATGATGTTTTTGATTTTGGAGACGACATAGTGAAATGACCCTTTGACACAGCATCGTCAACGCTCTCTTTGCGGCTAAATTTAACAGAAGAAAAGGCCCAAACATTGTACCAAAGTTAGGTCAAGAACCCCCCGAATTTATAGCCCCTAATATTTTGAAGTAAAAGATGACCATTTGTTTGTAAAAAACCCCGAGGAGAACTGTTCACCCTTACAACAAAAAAACCCCCCATCAAAGTTTTTAGCGGGGGTTCAATTAAAATTTAACCCCCTGCGGCGTAAAAAAATCGCCTTGGCATTGCTAGCCCAAAAAATTAATGGGGATCATTTGAAAATTTCAAAACCACTACAAAAACCCCGACAGAAAACCCAAAAAGCAAAACAGGAACTTAAAAAATTTATACAATCAAGGCAAATTAATAAAACAATAAAACAAAACCAGTTTTTCAGAAAAAACGCGTTAAAAAAAATTAATGTTCCCATTCCCTATGCGAGAATAATTACCCCTTTCACTTTAAGAACCATCAGAGGCGAATTAACAAAAAATTTTAGCAAAACTAGGTGAATAGAGGGGCATAAAAAGAAAAAAAAAAAAAACTCGTTGGGCTGAGACGCCAACTTGGGGCCCTGATATTAAAGAAAAAATAGCCCAAAACTAAAAGATTTTAAACAAAAAAGATCACAAGATAGAAGTGACGACTACAAACCCGGGGCCTTTTCGAACTCAAGTGAATGAATAAGAAACACGAAAAAATTTTATATGAAGACCAACGCTAGCAAAAACGAAAAGAACATTGTTTAGAGAGCAGGGAGTCACTTTTGGCAAGCGTTTAACAGCCTTAGGTTTTCAATAAGTCCACGGGGTGAGGGCTTTTACAGGCGGCGGCGGTCAAAGTTCTTACCTCCGCCGCCATCGCCTCCATCCCCGCCTGAAAATCATGGGTAAAAAAACACTTGTCATCTTGCAAGTTTATTAAAAAAATTAGGGGAAACCCGTAAACCTTTTTACCGGGAATTGGGGATTTGTCAGCTGGTTTTGTTAGCAAGCAAAGTATTTGGTTTTATGGCCGGCACTTAGGGTCATTAGTTTTTTTAGTTGGGTTACTATTTAAAGAAAAGACCAAGTAATCCTATCCAGTTAATCCAAGAACAAGCGCTGCTTTTATATTCATGGCCCATCGCGAACAAGCCCCCGCAAGCTTTGCTGACCTCAATGATTTTGGGGGTTTTGGACTTCGGTTGGGGACTTAATCTTGGGTGTTTTTTTATTGTTTGTAATTACTGGCCGAATTTATTCGTTTTTCCCAACCTTCTTTTTCATTGCCTGCTATAAGAATTTCTTTTATTATATTTTATTATTGTACCTATCTGGAGTCTGGGGTCAAAAGGCAGCATGTATAACCAGTGCCAACAGCAAAGTTACTTTCGTCTTGCGTATTGAAAAAAAATTGGTCCTTTGAATACTTGAAGGTAAACAACTGTAGAATTAAAGGGCGTCCTCAAAATTTTGCTAAGATGTTTTTGTGCGTCAAAGCCATAGAAGGATCATTTTTGCTCGATCTTCCCTGTGCTTGCGAACCTAGCAAACACCAAACTAATACGAAAGATCTTTATTCTTTAAAACCCGCCCTAGTTGGGCCCCTTAGAAGCGTCTAAGTAATGTTGTCCATGCTGTTTTTCCTTGCTGTAGGACCCGGCCAAACGTTTGCCAAAAAGAAAGTTTTGAAAGGAATGCCATCATAGTTAATTTTCTGTGCGTCCCCCCCCCCCGTAAAGGTCGCCTAGCCAGTTTGACCCAAATTTTTTGTCTAAACCCTGTTTTTGATGTTAATTTAATTTCTTTTCAGACCCTTTCAAAACCCTTCAGTCTATTCTTTTGTGATGGATTAAAGGGTTTGTCATTTGGAAGGGCGCTTGCATTTTCAGTCAAAATACGTTGAAGGGTAATAAAAATGAAATCGTACACTGACCTCACCAAAGGATATGGTGATTTAAAAATGAGGCATACCACCCCCCCCATTTTGATGCGCAAAACACAGAAAGTTTAACTGGTTCTGAAAAATGCTCGATGAAAAAAACACCTTTCTTGATGGTCTTTTTCAATAGGGGGTTAAGATATCTGCAAAGGGGTACTCACCTTTTTTTGAAAAGGGGCAGTCGGGTCACAGCAATGTCAAAAGTATCAGTTGCTATATTTTAAGTTTTTTTTGTAGTGCGGCCCAACAGAATTTTTTGCCCCATAATTTGAATGCACTCTTTTTTATTTCGTTAAAAAATTTTTGTAACAATAACAACACAAGACCGTCCTTCGTTTTTAGAACTGCTATTGAAAAAATTGGGGGGCCCAAAACGGTCCGCTCCATAAAAATTTTTACAAAGTGTATGTTAATTAAGTAAAACCAGGAAAATAATAGGTTCAAAAAATTGATAAAACAGGACCAAATTAGCCTTTTAAAAAATCCCTATGGTTATTCGGGTTTGCTCACAAAAAGAAGAAATAGTAATTTGACAAACTCTCAAACTTAACAATGCAAATCTGAAAACAATTTAACATTAAAAAGCCGGGAAAAAGAAGGAGGTTACTATTTTGATAAGAGCAGCTAAAAGTTGGGGCTTTAGGCTAAAAATTTAAATTTAGGTTACGCCGCCAAAACTACTTATGGGGGGGAAAGTCCCCTCGTCTTGCTTCATTCATTACTCTAGTTCATTTGGATAGCGGGGACGATGAAAAATTTTATGAGGAAGGCCCCCCAAATGTTTTAAAGAGCCTTCCCTCGGGGAAAACTGCATATTCGATTATGAAAAATTAACAAATTCCCAAAATTTTCAGTTTTAAAAAAAATTTGTTTGTGGGGGGTCGGGGTATTTAATAAAAAAATCAAAGACAAAGGGGAAACGTGAAATTGATAACCCCACATTGTTTTTGGGAAAAAAAATAATATTACTAAAAAATAAGTCGCGGGGCCCGAAGAACCAGGGGTTTTCATTACGCCTTTTAAAGGTGTATAACTTTAGAATTAAAAAAAACCCTTTCAGACTTGCGGACTTTGAACAGAACGGTGAATGGCCTTTGTATGGTTTTGAGTACACAAAATGGTGTTAAAAAACGAAAAAAGGTTGGGGACAGTAAAAAGTTTTCCCAAAATAGAACAGCTGCGCATCTGAAGCAATAATGTTGGCCAGTATGAAATAAAAAAGTTGAAACCGACCTCAAATGGCATTTGAAACCTATTTGAATGGGGAAAAAAATTTGAATTATAAACCCATTTACCCTATTTTAGCCCCAAAAAAGTTTCGAAAACATTCAACTTGGCCCTTTACAGTAATCTTTTTACCGGGCACAATAGTCGGAAAGAAAATTGAAAAAACGCCCATGGGGGAAAAGCGGGACATCCCCCACAGAAAAGAAAAAAGTTGTAAAAAAAAATTTCTACAAAATTACGTTCTTTCCAAGCAGAAAATTTGGAACAGTTCACAATGATATTTGAAATTTCTGTCTTTAAAAAATGTGGAGGGATGGGGTTTTGGGGGGTTTAGGATGACCCTTTTAAAAGGAATTAATATTAGCTGGGAAAACTTAGCTTAAAACCCTTAACGTTTTTTGTCGCGTTTTTACAAAGGGGAGGATATAAGATCATAACAAAAAGCAACAAAATCAAAGTTGACTTAAATGAAACAATCTACAGAACTAATTGGGTTAAAATTACACATTTAGGCCCAGGGTTTTATTATAGAACAAGTTTTGACAGAGGGGTAATAAAAATAATAAGGATTTTAAATTTAAAATTTTGCTATAAAAAATAGGGGGATTAAACTTTATGACAAAAATCCTCATGCTCATTGATTTTTTGGGGGGACTGGTTGTGGGAAAAAAAAAAATTTATCCTCGATGTTTAAAAAAGTTTTCGTTTTAATTTTAATCATTTGGGTTTTTTGTCAACACTTTAAAAGGAACAAAAAAACAAAAATTTTAATAGAAGGTTTATATGGACAGATGAGACATAATTTGTTGATCCCAGCAATAAACGATATGTTTTGAACATTTTTTTAGACTGTTTGAAAACGCAGACCTATTTATTATAGATGACTGTTTTGCAGAAAGAGCATAGTTAAAAAAGAAAAAAATTTGTCAAAAAAAGGCTTTAGTGGAAAAAATGCTGGAATAAGTGTGTGATTTTATTCAAAAAAAACTCAGTTTTTAAAAGACTTTAGAGAAAAGTTAAAAACGTAGTTCTATTTTACATGAAAGACGAGACCATTTGTGAATGTTTTTCGTGAAAAAAATGTTATTGAAAATGACCCGAAAAACACAGGATTAACAAAAACGAAAAACTAAAAGTTAGAAAAATTAGTATTGAAAAAGGATAACCCTACCATAGTTTTTTTTGTAGATAAACTTATTTTTTAGTTTGAAGTCTTATTTTCGAGAACGGAAAAAAACGGCTTTTTGGGCCCCTTTCGCCCAAAAAACCCGGGGTGAAACAAGTGAGTTTGAAAGGTAAAATCTTTCTCTTTTTCTAATTTTTATGTTACTGGGCCTACAATTTATCATGCTTTTTTTTTTGTTCCATGAACCCCATCGTCCCTTTCTTTTATGATAATATTAAAATTTTAAAAATATGTTTATTTAGACTCGCAATCACCATAATGTGACGAGAGTAAACAGAAATCCTTCCACACAGTTGGGAAACCCTTTTTGGATCGAGTTTTAACCATTTCTGGCATCGAGTTGGTTTTTTCGCTGGGAAAACCCACCCCCCTAGCCCAGCAGTAAAAAA
>CM031614.1:76892884-76895384 GCA_018398815.1 Conus ventricosus
GTGACGTGTGTGAGTCTAGTCTTGTGACGTGTGTGAGTCTAGTCTTGTGACGTGTGTGAGTCTAGTCTTGTGACGTGTGTCGTTCCCACCCGCGCTCATTTGTAGTCTGGTCTTGTGACGTGTGTCGTTCTCACCCGCGCTACTTTGTAGTCTGGTCTTGTGACGTGTGTCGTTCTCACCCGCGCTACTTTGTAGTCTGGTCTTGTGACGTGTGTCGTTCTCACCCGCGCTACTTTGTAGTCTGTCTTGTGACGTGTGTCGTTCCCCACCCGCGCTACTTTGTAGTCTGGTCTTGTGACGTGTGTCGTTCTCACCCGCGCTACTTTGTAGTCTAGTCTTGGTGACGTGTGTCGTTCTCACCCGCGCTACTTTGTAGTTTAGTCTTGTGACGTGTGTCGTTCCCGCTGGCGCTGCTGCTGTCTGTCTGCGACGTTTGTGGTCAGGACATCACGTCTTTTCTCTATGACATCTTTCTGCCGCCAGTACATTTCTCTGCTATTTGCTACATCTGTGTTCATCCATCTGTACGTTTCTCTGCTATTTGCTACGTGTGTGTTCATCCATCTGTACGTTTTCTGCTATTTGCTACATCTGTGGTTCATCCATTTGTACGTTTCTCTGCTATTTGCTACATCTGTGGTTCATCCATTTGTACGTTTCTCTGTATTTGCTACGTGTGTGGTTCATCCATCTGTACTTTCTCTGCTATTTGCTACGTGTGTGGTTCATCCATCTGTACATTTCTCTACTATTTGCTACGTGTGTGGTTCATCCATCGTACATTTCTCTGCTATTTGCTACGTTGTGGTTCATCCATCTGTACATTTCTCTACTATTTGCTACGTGTGTGGTTCATCCATCTGTACATTTCTCTACTATTTGCTACGTGTGTGGTTCATCCATCTGTACATTTCTCTCTATTTGCTACGTGTGTGGTTCATCCATCTGTACATTTCTCTACTATTTGCTCGTGTGTGTTCATCCATCTCTATTTTTATTTGCTATTTTTACTCTGCATTGTCTTCATTTTCAGTGTGTGTTCTCATCACTGTACCCCTGCTCTACCCAGACCCGGAGAGTACCCAAACACCTATTTTATGTGTTCACATACGTACATTCCCCTCTACAACGGGGTATCCCAGTACATTCCCACCTCGTGCCCTCTGTACATTTTCTCTATTGCTCGTGTGAGGTCACCCTATGTTCCCGGCTTATTTTACGGTCTTGTTCCCCATCTCTGTATTTCCTCCTGGTTGTGTTTCTCCTTCCATTGTACTTGTTTCACCCCAGACTCTATTTCCCCAGGTTATGTTCCCCTTCAGTTCTCTATATTTCGCTGGGTCATCCATCTGCATTTTCATGTTGTAGGGTGGTTCATCCATCTTACTTTCTCTGCTTTTCTAGTTGTGGTTCATCCATCTGTACATTTCTCTACTATTTGCTGCGTGTGTGGTTCATCCATCTGTAACATTTCTCTATTTGCTACGTGTGTGGTTCATCCTCTGTACGTTTTCTCTACTATTTGCTACGTGTGTGGTTCATCCATCTGTACATTTCTCTATTTGCTAGTGTGTGGTTCATCCATCTGTACGTTTCTTTTACTATTTGCTGCGTGTGTGGTTCATCCATTTTGTACATTTCTTATTTGCTACGTGTGTGGTTCATCCATCTGTACGTTTCTCTATTTGCTACGTGTGTGGTTCATCCATCTGTACATTTCTCTACTATTTGCTGCGTGTGTGGTTCATCCATCTGTACATTTCTCTATTTGCTACGTGTGTGGTTCATCCATCTGTACATTTCTCTACTATTTGCTACGTGTGTGGTTCATCCATCTGTACATTTCTCTACTATTTGCTACGTGTGTGGTTCATCCATCTGTACCATTTCTCTGCTATTTGCTACGTGTGTGTTCATCCATCTGTACATTTCTCTAATTTGCTACGTGTGTGGTTCATCCATCTGTACATTTCTCTATTTGCTACGTGTGTGGTTCATCCATCTGTACATTTCTCTACTATTTGCTACGTGTGTGGTTCATCCATCTCTATTTTTCTCTTGATATTTTGCTGCATGGGTCTTTCAGTCATCGCTGCTTCCTCACAACAGTATGCCCCAGCATCACCTAGACCCGGGAGAGACAAACACCTGTAGTGTTCAACAAACAAACTTGAGCCCCCAAACCGTCCCAGTCTTCCCAACCCGAGCCCTCGGTACACTCAGCTGTAGGGGAGGCACCCTATGTTCCCCCAGGTCTATGTTCCCCCAGGTCTATGTTCCCCCAGGTCTATGTTCCTCCAGGTCTGTGTTCTCCCAGGTCTATGTTCCCCCAGATCTATGTTCCCCCAGGTCTATGTTCCCCCAGGTCTATGTTCCCCCAGGTCTAGACATGCTCCCGCATGGGGGGGGGGGGGGGGGGGGGGGGGATGGTGTCGACCGAGCTATCTTTTCTTTGATTTTCCATATGTATTCCGGAGCATGAACACCGCATGTTTTGTCG
>CM031614.1:76902884-76912884 GCA_018398815.1 Conus ventricosus
TAGCTATTTCGCTCTAGTAGTCGTCGTGGTCGTTTGGCTCTAGGTCTTTCGCTCTAGTTGTCGTCGTCGTCGTTTGGCTCTAGGTATTTCGCTCTAGTTGTCGTCGTCGCCGTTTGGCTCTAGGTATTTCGCTCTAGTTGTCGTCGTCGTTTGGCTCTAGGTATTTCGCTCTAGTTGTCGTCGTCGTGGCCGTTTGGCTCTAGGTATTTCGCTCTAGTTGTCGTCGTCGTTTGGCTCTAGGTATTTCGCTCTTGTTGTCGTCGTCGTGGTCGTTTGGCTCTAGGTATTTCGCTCTAGTTGTCGTCGTCGTCGTTTGGCTCTAGGTATTTCGCTGCTGCAAGCCACAGCTTCAACAATCCCACTTCCAAATGAAGCACCCCTTTATAAAAAAAAGAAAGAAAGAAAAAAAAACGTGAGTTGCTGTTGAGTTTGTTTCCAGATGTAAAGATATTGCACGTGTGAGCAGTGTAAACTCTTGTGAATGTTGCGAAAAATATCGGAAGGAAACGACCCCCCCCCCCCTAAAAAAAAAAAAGGCCTCGTTGAGCTGTTAGTTGGCTGGCTACTGGCCAAACTTTCCGCGGGAAGAATGAATGTGATAGACGTATAATTAATTATTTAATGGGGTTGGGGGGGGGGGGGGGGTGCGGACACCTGTCCGGCAGATAACTTAATAGTGCAGTCAGTTGTTCGAGTTTTCCCTTTCCTCTCGGGAACAGGTGTGGTGTGTGTGTGTGTGTGTGTGTTGTGTGTGTTGTGTGTGTGTGTTCGTGTGTGTGTGTGTGTGTGTGTGTGTGTGTGTGTGTGTGTGTGTGTGTGTGTGTGTGTGTGTGTGTGTGTGTGTGTGTGTGTGTTCGTGTGTGTGTGTGTGTGTGTTCGTGTGTGTGTGTTCGTGTGTGTGTGTGTGTGTGTGTTGTGTGTGTGTGTTCGTTCGTGTTGTGTGTGTTTTCTCCTCGACCAACTTCATGTCGCTGTACCTTAATTAAAGAATCAACGAGGCGCGTGCAGCAACTGCTCTCTTATTTTAATTTTTTTTTTTCTTTTTAACTGTTCATCTTATCAGAGGTGTCGGACCGTTTTGGCACACAGTTGCTGGTCCCCACACCACCACCACCACCCAGGTCCGTGAGACTTTTTTCAGCATGCAGTGTTTTTCATTGAGGCGTGAGACTTTTTCAACACGGTACAAGATCAACTTTTTTGCCTGCTCCGTGTGTGTGTGTGTGTGTGTGTGTGTGTGTGTGTGTGTGTGTGTGTGTCTCGCTCTGTGTGTGTGTGTGTGTGTGTGTGTGTGTGTGTGTGTGTGTGTGTGTGTGAGAGAGAGAGAGAGAGAGAGAGAGAGAGAGAGAGAGACTGTCAGACACTGACACCTTTTTTTTAATTGATTAGGCCATAGACCCATATCAACAGAGGTTTACACCAGACAGACATATAAACAATAAACATTATATTCTTTGATTATCCATTTCTAACCTCAATACTTTATGAATAATATATGTTGCAAGTTTAATTTGTATGATTTGTTATTGTTTGCAAGAAGGAAGTGAAAGTTTAAAGCTGGAAGGGTTACAAAAATATTTTTTGCGATGTACGATTCCTTTCATTTCCTGATACCTTGGACAAGAGAGGATAAAGTGCACCTTTGTGTCTGCGTGGAATGGGAACGACAACATGGCCCGTCACATTTCTTTCACAAGGTTTTCTCCTAAACGTGATCTGTGGATCTTCAAAGGCGAAACTCCAAAACCTAAATCGAATGACAATTTGCCCTAACCCTGAGATGTTTCGGCTGGTTCAGATATATGGCTCTAGAGATAGGCGAGATTTACATGTGGGTAGAAAAAACTTCGTTCACTTGAATTGATGTTTCTTGATCCTATGACCTAACAAGCCTGCCTGTCCTTAAACTCGGCTCAGAAAATTTGAGGGGAGAGAGGGGAGAGAGAAAGAGAGAGAAGAGAGAGAGAGCGGAGGGAGAGAGAGAGAAAGAGAGAGAGAGGGGGGAGGGAGGGAGAGAAGGAGAGGAGAGAGAGAGAGAGGAGAGAGGAAGAGAGAGAGAGAGAGAGAGAGAGATTTCAGCACTGTTTGTCAGGTCCGAGATCTTTTCGACGCGTGCCCCGGTGAGGACGGTGACGTGAGGCTTTGGACCAAACTCGGGGCGGTTTGTCGGGTTTGTGGGAGGTCTTTTCAGCATCAGTGATCGTCAGGTCGGTGCCCCATCATCTTATCAACAGGATAGCGCTTGTCAGCTTCCGTGACACCTTTCGTTCCTTTTCCGTGGCAGCTTCGGAGAATGAATTACCGTATCGTGTGGTTGTGTGGTTGACCTAACGCTGAATGAGTTGCCGTATTGTGTAGTTGTGTTGTTGACCTCACGCTGAATGAGTTACCGTATTGTGTAGTTGTGTTGTTGACCTCTCGCTGAATGAGTTACCTTTATCGTGTAGTTGTGTTGTTGACTAACGGGGGTGAGTGCAGTTGGGGATGCCTTATTACCCGAGTCTGTCTTTGCCTTGACTATTACGTAACCACGACGGACGGAGTGGTGGATGGGGTTGGAAGGGGAAGGGGTGTTGGTTAGGCGCAACTGGGACTTCTTGACGGTAGCCTACCAAGGGGCTTTCGGGGAAATCACAGTTTCCCCGCCAGGTTGAAACGGATCCTGGATCGGGGGCCCCTTGGTTCCGGATCCGCAGCAGGCTGGATTGCCTCTAAAATTCAGTGGCTTCGTCCTGGGGGGGTCATGTTCCATCCTTCCCAGAGGGTTTCGTAAAAAAAGATCGGTTCTGCAGTTTTGACGTAGCCGTGCTGACAGACAGCAGACAGACAGCCAAACAGGTGCGAATGAAAACGTAACCACCTGAACGGGGGTGTGGGGGGGGGGGGGGGTGGTGGTAGATGATCCTCCCGTGTGTCGTGTGGTGTTTCCCTGGCGACCCGCTGAGAGGTGGCCGGGATGGTTGGGGCCTCCCCTTGTGATCGTACATAGTTCCATGTACCGTGCGTGCTTACTCGGACACACACGCACAAAACACACCCCACACACACACAAAACACACACACACACACACACACACACACACACCCCAAAACCACACACACACACACACACACACACACCCCACACACACCACACGCGCGCACACACACGCGCACCACCGCGCGCGCACACACCCCACACCACACACACCCCACCCACACCCCCACGCACACACACCACACACACACACACACACACCCCACACACACACACACACGACACACGCACACACACGCACCACACACCCCACACACACACAACCACACACACACATGCTTGCGCTCAGGCGGGTTCAGCCCAGTGGACACACCCCCCTTTTTTTTTTCCATGGGAACTGGTAATTATTGCCCCCCCCCCCACCCCCCACCCCCCCCCCCCCAAAAACCAAAAAAACACGGCATACGAAATGCGCATGCGCAGTACCGCCATATTGTCTTACGTTTCCGACTGCGATTTCGTTGTTCTTTCTAGCGTCTTTTTTTTTTTTTTAAGGGAAAGTAATCCCAAACAGGCAGAAGGTATAATTAAAATAAAATGATGATAATGTGGTTTACTCACTAAATTGTATTTTTTGTTCAATCAAATGAATTCCATTTTCGTCCCGATTCGCATTTGAAGGCGAATCCCCCCCGGAAGAAGGCCGACGACTCTTCCACGTGAACGACATAAGCGCCGAGGATGATATGTTTATTAAAAAGGGAGGGGGGGTGGGGGGGGGGGGGGTGACTATCGGTCGTACCATCCATCAGTGGGCACGAGGCCAGCACAGTGCTGTCCAAGCTTGGCATCGGACGTGAGGTGACGATGCTCGACAGCGGGCTGTCGTTGCGCAGGAAAGTACGTAGCGTGTGTTTTGAATTAAAAGGCTGTCTGTCGACTGCTGCAGGCAGGCTCCTGTGTCATCCGCGGGCCGGCAGCAAACATGGCCATTACTCGTGGCCCCCCCCCCTCTCTCTCTCTCTCTCTCGTCCCAATCCCCCCCGCCACACCACCCCCCACCTCCCCCACCTCCACTTCTACCCTTAGCCCATTCCACCTCCCGTCCGATCCTGCCCGTCTGTCTATCTGTTGGTCTGTCTGGGCTGTCTTTCTCTCTCTGTCTCTCTCTCTCTGTCTCTGGTCTCTTTTCTCTCTCTCTCTCTCCTCTCTCTCTCTCTCTCTCTCTCCGTCCCTCCTCCCCTCCCTCCCTCCCCCCTCTCTCTCTCTCTCCCTCCCCCTCCCTCCCACCTTCTCCTCCCTTTTCTCTCTCTTCACTCTCTCTTTTCTCTTCTCTCTCTCTCTCTCTCTCTCTTTTCTCTCTCACACACCCCACACACACACACAACACACACACCACCTCACACACACCACACACACACACACCACACACACACCCCACACACTGGGTCATTTCGATCGGATCTCTGCTCTCCCACATCAACAATGAATAGGATGAGATAGCCTAAAGATTGTTCAAGGATTGACGTATTCAGCAGAAGACAGGCCCACACACACACTTTCTTTCTTGTCCGGCGTCACCAAAATAGACCCGCAGCATAGAATGGAATCCTACGCAACTATGTAAAATAGAGCAGCCCACTGTATAGAACAGAACTTCTAGCAGGTGTAGCAGTATCCCCGGTACCCAAACATGAACACCCATATGTGTAAAATGGAACACCCATATGTGTAAAATGGAACACCCATATGTGTAAAATGGAACACCATATGTGTAAAATGGAACACCCTATGTGTTAAAAATGGAACACCCACATGTGTAAAAAATGGAACGCTCAAATATTTTGAAATCAAAAACCCACAATAAGCATAAAAAAAAACATAACGCCCAATAACGTAAAATGGAATGCCGAAAAGACATAAATGGAACCCGAACTGCCTGTTCTTCTTATTTTTTTTTTTGCTGTCCCAACCTCTTGCGCCACCTCAGAGGCAGTGCACCCCCGCCGCTCATTTCCCACCCCCGTCCACAGCCCGGTCGGCCCCGCCGCAGCCCCGGCACTGGCAATCCACAGGGAGCATTCAATGTCAAGCCTCAAGAGGCAACCCCCGGAGGAGACACTGCACTGCTGCTGAGTCACTTCGGTGGTGTTCAGTGGCGCCTGTTTTGATCTAAATACGCACGACACCACCTACTAAGCCCCCTACTGACGACAATAATTGCTTAGTCGCGGAGCCGGCGTGGGGTGAGCTCTCCCTCCGGAGGGCGCCACCCCCGTCCGTCCAAAGACAGCGCCCCTGGACTTGCCCTACCGGCGACCCCGACGGAACCAACAAGGCCACAGACGTGGAGAGGACATCGAAATTGAGGTCACCCTGAGAGCAGGGCATGAAGGGCCACAGAATTTGAGACTTTTATTTTTTTTTATTTTTTAATGCTGATTGATGAGAATGAGGATGATTAAGATGATGTACGGATTTCCATTTCGGTCTGAGACTACTTGACAGGGCTGTTACTCTACGCTTCCTTTCTTTAAAATATCCGGCGTCAACCAGGCCGGGGAGTTTCAGGCACCTGCGTGTTGGCAGGAAATTTGAGCACACTCTCAGAACGCATCCTTAAGTGGATGAAAATCGACTGTGTGGTCCCAGTCTTCCCAACTGAGTCCGCAGCAACTCAACTCTGGGTAGGAGCCGGTCGGGGCAGAAAAACCCCACATGACTTCTGATGGGATTCGAACCCACGACCTCCCAACCGGGGTCCGCGACGCTACCACTTCGCCACGGCGGCTGGTTTCTTCTTCTTCTTCTGGGTACGCAGGCTGATATTCCTGTGGACACTCCTGTGTAGACAGGCAGGTATTAATCCCATCTGCCCAACGAAGGGAGTGGGTAGTTTTGTGGGGCATGAACCGTTTTTTTTAAACCTGCCATTAAGGCAGCCATACTCCAACTTTGGGGAAGGTGCATGCTATGTGTAACGTGTCATCCATACCAACGGCCCCAAAATGGCCTTCTCTTCCCAAGTTGGTGATTGGGATTTGGGCGTGTTTGCAAATTGTCATGCGTGCGTTCACACACGGAAACCCCGGTTTATGTCTCATTCGAAGGACTGTATGGGAAATGGAGTCAGAACCAATGTTAAAATCCCAGGGAAAAAATCCCCTGTACCGAAACGGCCCGGCGGAGATTCGAACCCGCAAACCTTGGATTACGAGTCGGGCGCTTGCCAGCTGGGCTGTTCCGACCCCAACTGCCTAAATTGGAGCGCCGACCCGACGAAATGCAGCTTTGATAGCTGTGTGTGGGAAACAAACAGATTGAATGGGCACCCCGCAGTATTAGAGCGAAATACCAGTAAACTATCAAATAACGTCCCAGAAAAAGTACGAACCGAAGCACCTAACATCGTTACCAAAATGGAGCGCCCTCGAAAAAACAGGGGGGCCGGGGTGTCGTATATAATACTGTCGTCATAAAATCGTGTCGCGCGGACAGTATTTCCCGGGAAATACTGCATTTTATGGACAGCTACAATATTCTATGGGACATTTTTCGTGAAAATTTGTCGCGCGACATTTTTTTTCAGAAATATTGTCGCTGCAAAAAATATTTCACGGAAATGCTATCGCTGCGATACAATTTCCCCGGCGACAGTATTATATACGAACCGGAATAGCTCAGCCCTCGGAGTGGGAAAATTGGTTCTGCTCCATTCCCCATACAAGACTAACCGAGGGGTTTCCCTGTGTGAACGCACGCACAACATCTTGCAACACGTGTAAAATCCCATCGCCAACTTTCGGAAAAGAAGGCCGTTTGGTCGTTGGTATGGATGAGACGTTACACATAGCATGCACCTAATAGGCAGTGTCCCCAGGAGTGTCAGCCTGCGTACGCAGAAAGAAAGAAAGAAAAAAAAAAAAACACCAGGAATGAAACTAAGATGGAGGGCACTCCTCCTCCCCGACAAACCCTGGAGGAATATAAGAGAGACTAATCACCACAACAACAAAAAAAAGAAAAAATTTCTGCTCTTTCCTTCTTACCTCGCCCCCCCCCCCCCCCCCCCCCCCCTTATCTCCTCACCCCCTGGCCTGCCTTTCATCTCGTTTCCCCCCTTCCCCTCCCTCTCTTTCCATCTCAATTACAGACAGAGACCCCCTCCTCCCCCTCCCACCCCCTGTCTTCCCACGTTTATAGTTCCAGAACGGTTGATCAAAATAATGTTCCAGCACTGGGTTCCAGCCGATACTTTGTGGACTGGATGGGTGAAAATATGTCTGATTTTGTGGATGAAAACTGGTAGCAAGATCAACGAGGGTGAAAAGAAGGGAAAAAAATAGAAGGAAAGGGGGGGGGGGGGGGGGGGGGGGAGGGAGAAAGAAAAAGAAAGGGGAAAAAAAGAAGAGGAAAAAACAAAACAGCCAAACACACTCCCAAACTAACGTAACAATAAGATCAGAGATGGCGAGCATCAACAACCACCTGTCAAGAGTCGATTAAAACGAAGAGACGATGCAAATGTTATGCGCTGGGGGTAATTATTTTGTTGGTGTCATTTCAGCCACTTGGCAGCGAGCCACGAATTGCGCATGTGTAGCCCCTTCCCCATCTCCACCCCCCCCCCCCTTCCTTACCCTCATCCCGCCATCCCCATCCCGCGTCCCCCCACCCCCACTCCCCGTCTCCCCTCCCCCTTTTTCTCTGTCTGCTACACATTAACAAGTCTGTTGCACGTCGTTTGCCAAGCTGTGTCGTGTCGGGCCCGTATGGGGGGGGGGGGGGGGGGGGGGGGGGGGGGGGGGGTGGTGGTGGGTGTGTACATGCATACACACGTATACATTGGCATACACCACACCTCTGCTCGTACTCGAGCACAAGCGTCCACGCACGCGCATGCGCACGTACGTACGCGTATGCGCATACACATATTGCACACACACACTCACACACGCACACACACGCACGTGTGCGCGTGCTTGCGCATGCGCGCGCACGTGCATGCGCACACACGCACGCACGAACGTGTGTGCGCGCACATAAACACACACACACACACACACACACACACACACACACACACACACAGAAGAATTACTCTCGTGTATGTATATCAGTTTTAATTTGCAGAGATGGAAGGAGAAAAATAAGGAAAAGGGATGTGTGGCGAGTGGGGGGTGGAGGGTTACGATTGGGGGTGAGGGTGGGAGGGGGGGGGGGTCACATCAGGGGTTCAGTGTGTCGCATTAAAGTCGTGTTGTTTATAGACCGGCCGACGTCAGGGCCCGACACAGAATGTTGTGTCTAACAATGAACATGCTGTGTCTGTTAGGTTAGCGTCAGGGCCCGACACAGAATGTTGTGCCTAACGATGAACATGCTGTGTCTGTTAGGTTAGCTGTTATCGCTGCAAACGTATGGTGGTATGTCCTTTTGTGTCCGTGCGTATGGTGTGTGTGTGTGTGTGTAAGAGAGCGGTTTTTTGTTTGTTTTTTGTTGGATGTGGTGTATGGGTAGTGTATGCGTGCGCGCGCGCACGCGTATGTGAGTGTGTGTGTGTGGGTGGCGGCCTTAACGTTTCCGGGACATCTGAACGCACTCATTCCAGGCCTAAAAATAGTTGTAACGCGTGCCGGCTTTTTCCCCGCCGCCTCTTGCCTCCCTTGGCGAAGGCAGTCGGCAGCAAAATGGCCGGCTTTCACGCAGCCCCGAAATAGAAACGGAATGCCGGGCTGGCATACATCGATTTTGTCCATTGATCTGTAATCATGGGAATCGTCTCGGCTTATTGGTCTAAACAGTGATCATGGTGCGCGTTCTTCTGCTTGAATGGTGCTGCTGATTATCTCCCTTTTCTGGTGTCGCTCTCTCTCTCTCTCTGTGTGAGTGTGTGTGTGTGTGTGTGTGTGTGCCTTTTCCCCTTTTCCCGTGAATGCGAGCTAGGGAAAAAGGTGCGATGGGGGGCTTGGGGGGGGGGGGGGGGCGTGGAGAGGGAAGGGGACTGGAGGCGAGGGGGAGGGGAAGGGGGGGAGAGATGCCACATGATACCTATGTATCTATCCTTTCATTTACCCCCTATATATTAACAATGAATTATTGATCAATCGTTTGGAAGCTGTCAGTTCAGGTAGCAGGTTTTTACGTGCGTGTTCGCATTACATTAGCATGTAAGCGGCAGTTCGTTGCAGCTGTGCTGACGTCATCACTTTATGTAATGGCTGTAGAGGCCTGTATACGTTAACTTTCCATGAATCTGGCGATGGGCGTCGCAGGAAAGACGAACAAACAAACAAAAAATGAAAAAAAAAATATCTTCATAGTGCTTTATGAACTCTACCATTGTGCGTCATTAACTCTCCATTAAAAAAAAAAAAAAAGCGACTTCTGGAAAGAAGACAACAGAAGTAACGGAAGTTTTCTGTTTGATATAATTGGCATAAATTACGTGCGTTGCATTAACCTTTAACCCTTGATGGGTTATCATGGTCAAACGTAGCCGTATGAAGAGTCTCTCCATATCAGTTTGCACAGTTAGCTTTATGCGTGACCCTTTTTCATGAAAGAGTCCATCTTCCGGAGAGGAATCGCTTCATGTAGCTAACTTATATGCGCGTTCAGTTCTCAACGATCTGCTGTTGGCTTTTGCAGCGCAAACATTACAGGTAGCATGAAGTCTGGTCGCTTTATGGTCCCGGGTTGTGAGTTGACTTAAACGCGGTGACAGCTCTGATCTGGCTCTAGGTGGTCGGCTGGCTTCGAAGCAACGTTGCCTTGCCCTACTTCACGTTACAGCGTGTGACGTTCGTTTTTCTGCCACCTTCGGGTGGTTATCATGGGGGGAAATAAGAAATCAACAAAACGGCAACAACAGTAACACAACAAAACCTATAGCGACGGCATGGAGGAGGCATCGCTTCACGTCACAGACTCGCACTAACAGCTACATGCGCTAGGTAAGGTAATGTTGCTTATAGCCCAGCCGACCGCAAAGGGCCTTATCAGGGCTGTCACCACATTAAA
>CM031614.1:76917884-76980384 GCA_018398815.1 Conus ventricosus
CGATGGCTTCCATGGCGAAATGATATGACGGTTGACACACTGACAGGCCAGCCGAAACCTCCACAGACAGAATGGGAAGAAAGCTGGGCGGCGCTGTGTTGAGGCGATGTGCGTTTTCAGGGGAGATCAGCCTGAATTTCAGACCAAGTAACTGTTACGACCTTGAAGCTGTAGAGAAATTTAATTTGCTGTGCGCTGTTATGACCGTTGATCGCTCGATGTGTACGGGCCTGCGAAGACATGCTCCTACTGTGCGGTGCTGAAGTTTCGATTGTTAACAAACGACTCTGTTAGCCCTGTACGCTTATAGTATTAGCTGGATGTAAACCAGGATACATACGTAGACATGTTCGTATGTCTGAGTGGGCTGTGTAAATAAGTGTGACATGTTTTTTTTGTTGTTTTGTTTTTTATAATGATTCAGATTATCGGTGGAGCGAATAAGTGCGTTTCGGCAGGCTTCTCGTTCTGTGTGTTTCTTTCAACCATTACTGCCCTATATTTGATCTTTCCTGCGCAGCGGTTTAAAAGCAGCGGCTGTCTGTACTTGAGAGGATAGTAGGGAGCACAGGAGCTTCAGGACGCTGAGGTCGCGGGTTGTCACGAAGACCCGGAATGGGGACAGAGTGTTCGCGGGATCGTGTGCAGTTCAGCCGAGTTTTACTTCTTCCTCACAGCCAAAGCTTTTGGGGACAAGTCGTTCTTCCGCGGCAGTCATGGGTCGTGTGGAGATGAAGTTCGTATCCATGCGTAGCCTGACGCTCTCAAAGATGAGGAGTACCAGGCTGGATCAGTTGCTCAGCGCACCAAGTCCGCAGTCAGAATGTGGCAAGCTTGAATGAAGCCGAAAACCCCACATGAAGAGTAATGGTCATTTTCGCTGCCCCTCTTGGCGTGTTGTCATTGTAGTGGTGTATGTATAGTGTAGCCTCCTCCACTGCCCTAAGTATATGTGGCTTCAATCGTCAATATTGCATGTACCCGAGAGCTGTTACAGGGGAAAACAAATTTGCTTAGGGGGCTTACCCCAAACCAAAAATAGAGACTCTCTCGCAGCAACCGTCTCCACAAATTCTGGAATTCTGTCCCATCACACACACACACACCACACACACACACACACACACACACGATTCCACCCACTTTGAGTTCACTGCGAAACTGACATAGGCCAACCGCGCTTCTTGCCGTCAGAATTTGTGACACGTTTACATGGGAAACGTGCTAGCGACAGGAGTATATAATAGATATATGTATATGTGTGTATATGTATTTCACAAACATTTTGCAGCCAGTCATTCAGGCAGAACACAAGCTGGGCAGCTGAAAGCGTGTACAGCCATCAGCATGTAAATGTCATTCCCATTGCTGTGGTGCACCCGTGGCGGAAAACGACACGGCAGAAACTACACACACACACACACACACACACACACACACACACACACAGTCTACCTCCCTCCCCTTCCCACCCCACACCCTACCCCACCCTCGCCACCAACTCTCCATCCCACCAGTCATCCCCCTTCTTTCGCCCCAGCGGCAGTCAAGCATAGCAGTGGAACGCGCTGGCTGTAGCAGGTCATCATTAGAGCAGCCGAGCGTGGAGGCCTTGATGCCCGCTGCTGGCCCGTGTGAGATAATGTGTAGCAAACGGGGTGGAGGGAGGGGGGGGGGGGGGGGGGGGGGAGGGGGAGGAAAGGCGAGCCAATCAATTATTACAATGCAGTCTTTCTTTCATGATAGAATGGGTTGGGAGTTATGTGAACCTTATGGGAAGCTGTCGGTGAATAATTGATAGCGCAGACTGGGCGAATCTTGCCAAGCAACGGTGTGGTGCCGGGGCTCGCTCTCCGTGGCAGCGGTGGTGGGGGAACAGGATGTCATTGCTGGTGTTTGCCCGTCCCAGAGAAGGTGCTCTTCAAATCATTCGCCCCCCTCCCCTCCCTCCTCTCTGCCCCCATCCAGTGGCCTGTTGGTCAGTGGTATGGGGGTCAAGTGTGAACAGGACTGCTTTTACCCATCATCGATCACGGAGAAGAGGGAGCTCATCGATTTCTGCCATCTGTGTTTGAAGTTCTGTGGATAACCGAGCCAGACGCCTGTGTCGTTGGACGTGTAACGTTCGACTTGTGCCACACTGCATGCTGTGTAGCCTAGCTACTGCGCTGTGTAGCAGGCGGCAACATCATCAGAGTTCGCTATGGCCACTCTGGTGTCGGCCATTCTGGAGACAATGTAAGTAAACAGCAACAAAAAAAAAAAAAAAAAAAAAAAAAAAAAAAAAAAAATTGTGGTCCGTCTCTCAACAGAGAAGTAGTCACCGTCCGTAACAGGACATACTCCCTCCCCACCATGTCTGTTCTGTCATGAATTTGTTCAGTGCTGTAGTTATTTCAACGAACAGCAACTACCGATCAAGAGAACTGGGATTCATATTGTAGGCCTATATAGTTGGAACATTGTTTTCCTGTTCATATTGCCCAGGCCAGGGAACCAAAACCACCATATTGCTTCCTGTCGTTTCCATCCCCTCGCTGAAAGGTACTAGCCTAGCACCCAACAAATGTTGCTCACCACCGCGTTTTAGACTCGGTGAGCTTTACACGAGGCCTTGTCTGCTGGCGTTTTGTTGGATTATTGATTTATCCATGTGGCACGCGCGGCGCTCTCCTCAGCTTGCGAGTGCCGTTACCGTTAGCCTAAGCGTGTCTGGTTGGTGGTAGAAAAACAAAACAAAACAAAACAAAAACAAAAACGGAACCCGGAATGCTTTATTGGGGATGGAAATAGCAGTACGCATTGGTTTTTTTGTTGTTTTTAAGTTGTGTGTTGTAGTGTGTGTGTGTGTGTGTGTGAGAGACTATTGTCGGTTGTTCGTTAGATCAGACATGATTGTGCCGATGTTGCGGTTCGCTCGCAGTCACGAGCCCAGCAAGGTTTGCGCTGTCCGCTCTCGTCCTCCTCCCACCATCATCAGGCGCAGAGCGACGGAGCTAGCTGTCTTGTCTCCTCCTGTACATTGTTAAACTTTTAAGAACATGCTTTGACATAGCCCCACCCCCACTTTTTTTTCTCTCATTTGTCACGTTGTGTACCTTCAGGTCTGCTATGTAAGGCGTAGCGGCTCTCCCAACTGTCCTCGGTGTGACGGAGCGGTAGTGTGGCGTTGATCCAAGCATCGGCGTTCAACTCCTCTGGCACTGCATGCGGCGAGCGAGAGCTGTGCGCGGCTCAGTGAGTTTTTGCTCGGGCTGACATTAGTCGCTAGACTATGCGCCGGGACGTGTGTGTGCGCTTGGTGTAGGCGTAGAGTGGGTGCTGTCATGAATGGCTATGACTTTTATTCCTTTTGCTCTGTCAGCGTAGAGAGGCATGTTGTTGGCTAGTAGTAGCGTGTTGTGCTCTGGTGTGCCCTGCACATTTGACGCTGGATAGACCACGGCTACTGACACTGTACAGCAAGTGTGCGTGACGTCAAACTAATCGATACCATCCGGGGAACAAGCAGTATTATTTTTGTCGGCCATTTTGTCGATTTATAATAATCGAATGTGGTGAAAACGGCGGCAACAGGGTGGTGGTAGATGCCAGGGATTACCCTCTGTCGGCGCGGGTGCGTGCTGGGTGCCCATGTGAGGCATAATGGAGGTGGCTATGGCCGGGGTGGAGGGGAATGGGGGGGCCCGTTTCAAACTACCGAGACAGTTATCAGAAACCTCTGCTCACCTTGTCCAATCTTCCCAATTCCAGGTCCTTCCCAAGCTGACCGACGAAGACAATGTCAATCTGGACGATGGGATGGGCCCGCCCGGGAGCGACTATGACTGCTGTGAGCGGGTCGTGATCAACGTGAGCGGCCTGCGCTTCGAGACGCAGCTGAAAACCCTGCAGCAGTTCCCGGACACGCTCCTCGGCAACCCGCAGAAGAGGAACCGATACTACGACCCTCTGCGGAACGAGTACTTCTTCGACAGGAACCGGCCCAGTTTTGATGCCATCCTCTACTTCTACCAGAGTGGAGGTCGGTTGAGGAGGCCGGTGAATGTGCCCATCGATGTGTTCTCCGAAGAGATCAAGTTCTATGAACTTGGCGAACTGGCCTTCGAACGGTACCGCGAGGATGAGGGCTTCATCAAAGAGGAGGAGAACCTCTCCCGCAGAACGAGTTCCAGAGGCGAGTATGGTTACTCTTCGAGTACCCGAGAGCTCAACCGCCGCCCGACTGATAGCTATCTTTTCTGTAGTAATAATTTTGCTGTCCATTGTGATATTCTGCCTGGAGACATTGCCGGATTTCAAACACTACCGGGTGATGAATGGAACCAACAATGCAACAGGTGAGTCATTGCACGAAGATGACATCCCCAAGTTCAATGAACCGTTTTTCATCATAGAAACGTGCTGCATCATTTGGTTCACTTTTGAGTTGTTAGTTCGGTTTGCCTCTTGCCCAGAGAAGCTGGGTTTCTTCAAAAACATTATGAATTGCATTGACATAATTGCTATCATTCCATACTTTATCACGTTGGGCACTGTTGTGGCAGACGAGAGCAAGAGCAATAACCAGGCGAATGTCGCTGGCCATTCTAAGAGTTATCAGACTTGTGAGGGTGTTTCGAATCTTCAAGTTGTCCAGGCATTCGAAAGGATTACAGATTCTGGGACAGACACTGAAGGCCAGCATGAGAGAACTTGGATTACTGATATTTTTCCTGTTCATAGGGGTGATCTTGTTTTCCAGTGCAGTGTATTTTGCAGAGGCAGACGCTGACCAGACTCACTTTAGAAGTATTCCAGATGCATTCTGGTGGGCTGTGGTCACCATGACGACAGTGGGCTATGGAGACATGAGACCTATAGGGGTGTGGGGCAAACTGGTGGGCTCTCTGTGTGCAATCGCTGGTGTGCTGACAATCGCATTACCAGTGCCCGTCATAGTATCAAACTTCAACTATTTCTATCACAGAGAGGGAGAAGGTAATGACAAAGGGACCTACAAGCACGTCCAGTCTTGTCCGAACTACCCTGAAAAGAAAGGTTCCATCGATTCGGAGTGTGGTTCAGACATAATGGAGATGGAAGAGGGCAACAGTGTATCACTGGCAGAGAAAACGAAAGAAAACCATGCAGGGAAGGCAAACAATCCCACAAGCGCCAACAATTTTGGTATGGAAACAGACGTGTGACTAACACTGATGTACAGCGTTGACCCCGACTTCCTAAGGCTGGACCTTGCACCTGCCCGCTGCTGTGGGTCCAGTCTCATGTCTTCAAGGAAAGGTTGAATTCTTGCCTTCAGCTCGGAACTGTTCTGCCAAACCCAAAACATGGCTGGAGATTTTCACGAACTTAGACTTGGTTCATTGCATCATTAAAAAGTTGAAAGGCAATGAATTGTGATTCATGTGCACAGATGTTACAGTGCTTACCAGCATTCTGTTGTGAGAACAGAATACCATCACCAGAGCCTTACACAAGTTGAAACACAGGATGTTACTTTCTGTGGCTTCAGTGGTGTTTCCACTGTGGAGCATTGTGTACCTGTGAAAAACGCTGTAGAATGGTTTCTCAGTGTCGTTAGGACACGGATACGACATCATGTATGCACTGAGTAAACCAAAATAGTGGTCAAAACACAACTTAGCTAAGTGGTTGAATAATCCCAAAGAAGAAAGTGGTTGACTTTTGCTGGTTGATTGAAATGAATGTTTCAAAATGGTGCAGGGAAACTGCCGCAACTTTTATTTTTTCTTTCCTGGTTTTGATTGTTCACTTGATCCATTTAGAGTTCCCTTAGCCTCCATTCCAGTTTGTTTTACCTTTATTAAGATTTTAATTGTAAGATTATGTCCATTGGTGCGTTATTGCATGGTATCCCACCTGGTTTGTTGCAGTTTGTCCATAGCTTTGGCAGTGACCAAGTTGATTTTACTCAGAAAAGTAAAAGTCATTGTTGTTTTCAGTTCTCTCTTTGAATTGATTAAGGGAGTACTCGGAAAGCAGAAATGTTCAGAGCATCATTCGATTATTATTGTCGCCAGCCTGTTGTAACGATTGTGCAAGTTTGCTCTTGTTCAAGACTCAAATCGGTAAAGCAAACATCAAGTTTTGCACTTAGTACAAGTCAGTCCTCCAGTTGTTGAAAGTGCCAGTGTAGAAACTCTGAAAGAGTTACCCCTCTGTGAGTTGAATTCTGGTGAATTCTGACATGCACTGTGTGAGGCAATTTTATACTATGCATGCCTGGATCTGACACTGATCAAAATGCCAATATCTTAAAAATATTACATTTTAATTTCTTTAAGCTCCCACCCCACCCCATCCTCCTAAAAACTCCCTCTTCAATTTCAATAGAATTAAAAGAAACTTTAATTGTATTTCCACACAAAAAAAGTGTACCTTCAATTTCCAGTATATTCTCACCATTCGCACGTGAACTATATAGGTTGGAGCACAGTGTAGTGTGTATGATTATTTATTTTAAACTTCGGACCACATTCCCTTGGCGAAACCATTCACCTTCCTCGTGTGTGAGTTGTACACTATACAAAACTGATCATACCAAGTCAACTCCTCGACAACCATGGAACCAGCTGTTGTTCATCCCCCTTAACCCTCCCAGTTCAACCTTCTGGGAGCCAGATCTTCACACATTGAGATCCAGATCTTCACACATCAATGCAATCTGCTGACCTCCCTTCATCCCAGACTTCACATCAGTCCTTCATCCCACCCACATCTATGAAGCTGGCCTCTTCCAACCAAGGGCCTGGATCCAGTTCCTTCACTCTCTTCCTCCCGGTCTGCCCCCTACTCCGGAGGGAGGGGGGAGGAGGAGGAGGAGGACGCCAGAGCACCTGCTGCATCACGTGTGTGCATACCGGAGCAGTCCAGTTTTAGCCCTCCACTGGAGTGATGCGCCCCACCTCAGGTGAGTGGTGTGTTGGCAACAGGTGTGTGTGTGCGTGTGAGTGGACTGAAAGGTAGGTGGTGCTGCAGGTGAAGTCTTGCTATTGCTGTGTGGTACTGGTCTAATTTGGGGAGTGTAACTCGCTTGGTTGAAGTAGTGGCGTGTCATTTGGAAATGTGAAAATGTGGTGGGGGGGGGTGGGGGGGGGGGGGGGGGCGGCATGTGTGAGGTCGTGGTCGTGAATTGAATTGTCGGATGACGTTGTACAGTTGGAACATTTTGTAATGAGGGCAGTTGGCATGACACTTGGGTGCTGCGAGTGCGGCGCAGTGACACCACACTGTGGTACACACACACACTCACCACATGAACAGCCAACACTGCTCACAGTGTACATTGAACATAACAATCCTGTGACGGTAACGAATCGTCCATTGGCAAATGCACTCTATAACGCTGAGTGCATAGCCACTTGGCCACATGTCACTCTTCGTCATGCACCAAGTTGAACGATGTAGCACTATGACTGTGCATGTACTCACGTGTGCATGCAAACACATCACGCATGTAGTACACACACACACACACCACACACACACACACCCACACACCACACACACACACACATGCGCGGCGCATACACTTGCTTGCACAGAATTAAATGTGCACTCTGTGTATGTAGTGCGCATGACATTGTGCATTAAGTCTTGTATAGCACAGTGCACTAGCAGAGTACAGCTTACATTTTGCAACACACACACACACACACCACACACACACCACACACACACACTACACATACACTGAGCATTTTATATTTGTGAAATTAATAAATCACCATGGCCTCTCCCTCCACCTTCACCACCCTTCCCCCTCACTCTCCATACTCATCTCCAGTCCACCCCTGCCCCTTTTCCTCCATCTCCTCCCTTTTCTCCATCCTCCCTTATTCCTCCTCTGCCCCCTTTTCCTCCATCTCCTCCCCCTTTTCCTCCATCTCCTCCCTTTTCCTACCATCTCCACCCCTTTTCCTCCCATCTCCTCCCCCTTTTCCTCCCATCTCCTCCCCTTTTCCTCCATCTCCTCCCCTTTTCCTCCATCTCCTCCCCTTTTCCTCCATCTCTCCTTTTCCTCCCATCTCCTCCCTTTTCCTCCAATTCCCCCTTTTCCTCCATCTCCTCCCCTTTTCCTCCATCTCCTCCCCCTTTCCTCCCATCTCCTCCCCTTTCCTCCCATCTCCTCCCCTTTTCCTCCCATCTCCTCCCCTTTTCCTCCCATCTCCTCCCCTTTTCCTCCCATCTCCTCCCCCTTTTCCTCCCATCTCCTCCCCTTTTCCTCCCATTTCCCTCCATCTTCACCCACGCGTTTTGTCAAAACTTTGCAACACACACACACATTCTTGTGCGTGAATGTGTGGGTACATTATATGCGCGCGTATGCACACACACAGAGACAGACACACGCAGACACGGACGCACACGCACACACACACACGCACACACACATTCGCACTCGCACACACCAACACACACACACACACACACACACACACACACACACACACACACACACACACACACACAGCATTGTGTGAACTTTAGTAAATCCTTCACCACCCTTCTTCACCCTCCTTCACCATACTTTCCTCCCCCTAGCGTTCTCCCCCACCCGTCCTTCCCCCATTCTCCTTGACAAAACCTTACAACACACACTTGTTCGTGTATGTGTGCACTCACATCACTCACTCTCTCATTCTCTCTCTTTCTCTCTCTCTCTCTCTCTCTCTCTCTCTCTCTTTCTCTCTCTCTCTCTCTCTCTCTCTCTCTCTCTCTCTCTCTCTCTCTCTCTCTCTCTCTCTCTTAATTCTTGTTCAATACACTGAATCATTTGATTAGTTACGAGATAATTACAGTCAGTGGATCATTTTTCAAAATTGGTAGGTCAGTCCATATTTTTAGATAGATCTATCTATTGCAGAGGAAGGTATAACGATTTTGCAGAAAGCTAGGTCGTAATTGAATATCCAGTAAGAATTTTTAAAGGGATTGACTGAACTGAACTTCTTCTTCCGTTAGGCTGCCAGCATCGTTGTCGATGATTATGTCGCACTAAGGGAGGCTGCATTTGTAGCGCAGTAGTGAGGGAGTCAGTGAAATAGTGGTGTGTGTGTGGGGAGGGGGGGGGGGGGGGGGGTATTTGAACAGGAGGCAGTAACTAGCATGGTCGGGTGGGAGGTGGTGGAGAGGGGGGGGGGGGGAGGACAGGGAGGACTTGCAGTTTGGTGTTTACAGGTGAGAGGCCAGCCTGGACTTGAAAGAGTCCAGCGACTTGGCCATCACGACCCTCTGAGGCAGTCTGTTCCATTCCGGGATAGTCCTTGGAAAGAATGACATCTGTCGGTATTCGGTTCTATGGGAAGGAATGTCGTAGCAGAGGGAGTTGTTCTTCCTGGAGCTCAGCCTGCTGCTGGTTGGCTTTGGCAGGTAGATGGAGTTGATGGAGATGTGTCCATGATGGTATTTAAATAACATCTCCAGGCGAGCTCTCTGTCGTCGCTGTTGGAGTGTGGGCCAGTCGAGGGATTCTAGGATGGAGTCAACGCATGAAGTTTGGTGGTAGAGTTTGAGACCCATCTTGCTGCTCTGCGTTGAATTTTTTCCAATGGCCTGGGTCTCAGTTGCAGTGTACGGATCCATACAGTGGCTGCATACTCAAGAATCGGACGGACAAGGGTTATATACGCGGTTTCCTTCATCCGCTTGTTGCTGATCTTGAGGTTGCGCCGGAGAAAGCCCAAGGTCTTATTGGCTTTACTGGTGATGGCATTGATATATGGATTCCCACTTCATGTCATCCTGGATGGTGACTCCCAGGTATTTTACGCTACTGGCATTCTCAAGAGTGTGCCCGTGAAGCTTATACGCTGGCGTGATCTTGCTCCGTTTGCGGGTGACGCTCGCGTGGAGCACTTCTGAGGGTGGAAATCCATGAACCATTTCTTCTCCCAGATGGTGAGAGAGTTTAGATCTTCTTGCAGCGTCTTCTGATCTGCTTTCTTTTTAATGGTCCTGCTGCACATGGGGTCGTCTGCGAACAGACGGACTTTGGACTTGATGCGTCAGGAAGGTCGTTGACGTAGAGCAGGAAGAGGCATAGCCCAAGGACTGAACCTTGTGGGACTCCCGACTCCACAGGGACAAAGTCAGATCTGGCTCCCTCAAGTACAGCAGCCTGCTGTCTGTCTTTGAGGAAATTTTCAATCCATGCACTGGTGCGAGAAGAGCTTTAGCAAGAAGAGAGAGGGAGGGGTGGTATGCAGGGTGGACTTCTGCCTGATAGCACTGTAGGTTGAACAGAAGGAAAAGAGGGGGGTAGGCGGGGACTCGGGCCATGTGATGAACCCTTTTCTTCAACAGCAGAGATGTGGCCAAAGCTTAAAGCAGCTGCTGTCATGGACACTTTGTTTTAACTGTCAGGTGGGTGGAGACTGTCAAAGGGAGAGTACTCCCACGGTCCAAGGCCAGACTGTTTTCATCCAGCAAATGGGTATGAATGGCTCTGGTGACTGACTTGTATTACAAGTGGCTTTTGGCAGAACACAGTGAATCCTAGGGAGTTGAAAAAAATTGCATTACCCCCCCCCCCCCCCTCCCCTCCCTCCTACCCCCTCAGTTGACCAGATAGGTCAAGAGACCTCTGGAGAATAATGTGATTCATGTTCATTCCTCTTTCTGCATTTTTCTGTGCATGTTTTTTTGTTGTCTTTTTTTTTTAGCTGCAAACTGTGTGGTCCAAAGATCAATCACTTATAAAATGACCATTTTCATTAACTATATATATCTGCAGTGTAGATGGCTTTAATTTTTTAGTCTTCATCCTACATTGCTTCATTAATGTATGATGGATGAAAATTAAAATGCATCCATGGTGTAGATGGTAAATTTTGTTGTACAGTGTGTGTGTGTGTGTGTGTGTGTGTGTGTTGTGTGTGTGTGTGTGTGTTCACTCACATTCAGTGATATTGTGAACATTTTTACTTGTTTTATTGTGTTTGTGTCATCTGTACTTCTGTGTGTGTGTGTGTGTGTGTGTGTGTGTGTGTGTGTGTGTGTGTGTGTGTGTGTGTGTTGTGTGTGTGTTTTCGCTCACATTGTGAGTATTTTCACTTGTTTTATTGTGTGTTTGTGTCATCTGTACTTCTGTGTGTGTGTGTGTGTGTGTGTGTGTGTGTGTTGTCTGTGTGTGTGTTTTTGCTCACATTGTGAGTATTTTCACTTGTTTTATTGTGTGTTTGTGTCATATGTACTTCTGTGAGTGTGTGTGTGTATGTGTGTGGGCGTGTGTGTGAGTATGTGTGTGTGCGTGCGCGTGTGTGTGTTCACTCACATTGTGAGTATTTTTATTTGTTTTATTGTTTTTGTCATCTGTACTTCTGTGTGCGCGTGTGTGTGTGTGTGTTGTGTGTGTGTGTGTGTGTGTGTGTGTGTGTGTGTGTTTTGCTGAGTGTTCACTCACATTGTGAGCATTTTTACTTTTTTTTTTAATGTGTGTGTTACATATCTCACATTGTAGTAGTTTTACTTGTTACTTTATGTCATTTGTATGTGTGTGTGTGTGTGTGTGTCTGTGTGACTCTCATATGTACCCAAGACTGCTAGTCGTAGTTTCAAATTCACCATGCCACTCTTAGTATCAGTTAATTCTAACCATGTTGAATTTATGTTCTAACTTCAGGTGGGCGCATTTCATCTTTCAGTGAAACTAGTATTGAGAGCAAAGAAGTTTCCAGAACACAAGTGCAATGCCAGTCAGCTGCAATGTATTTATTTAGAGTGTAGAGATTATCTGTTGAATGTTTAATGGCAATATTCTGTAACACATTTTTTTTACAGTATTCAAAAGTGCCTTGAGTTATGAAATGACTACTCAGATTAATTTTCACTTGAATTTCAAATCGGAATGATTTTCAGTTGAGTTTCAAATCTCCCCAGTAGAAGACACTTGTGTCAAAGTGTTGCTATTTCTGCATATTCAGATGCACACAGGCATGCATGCATGATACTCTGGATACGCATGAATACACACATTTGTACAGACCTGTTAATGTGTGAAGACACACATTTGTACAGACCTGTTCATGTGTGATGACACATTTGTACGACCTGTTCATGTGTGAAGACACACATTTGTACAGACCTGTTCATGTGTGAAGACACACATTTGTACAGACCTGTTAATGTGTGAAGACACACATTTGTACAGACCTGTTCATGTGTGATGACACACATTTGTACAGACCTGTTCATGTGTGAAGACACACATTGTACGACCTGTTCAGGTGTGAAGACACATTTGTACAGACCTGTTCATGTGTGAATGACACACATTTGTACAGACCTGTTCATGTGTGAAGACACCTGTAGACCTGTTCATGTGTGAAGACACATTTGTACAGACCTGTTCATGTGTGAAGACACACATTTGTACAGACCTGTTCATGTGTGTCAGACCTGTTCATGTGTGAAGACACATTTGTACAGACCTGTTCATGTGTGAAGACACACATTGTAGACCTGTTCATGTGTGAAGACACATATTTGTCGGACCTGTTCATGTGTGAAGACACACATTTGTACAGACCTGTTCATGTGTGTCAGACCTGTTCATGTGTGAAGACACATTTGTACAGACCTGTTCATGTGTGATGACACACATTTGTACAGACCTGTTCATGTGTGAAGACACACATTGTAGACCTGTTCATGTGTGATGACACATTTGTACAGACCTGTTCATGTGTAAAGACACACATTGTAGACCTGTTCATGTGTGATGACACACATTTGTACAAACCTGTTCATGTGTGAAGACACATATTGTAGACCTGTTCATGTGTGATGACACACATTTGTGCAGACCTGTTCATGTGTGATGACACACATTTGTACAGACCTGTTCATGTGTGAAGACACACATTTGTACAAACCTGTTCATGTGTGATGACACACATTTTGTAGACTTGTTCATGTGTGAAGACACATTTGTACAGACCTGTTCATGTGTGATGACACACATTGTAGACCTGTTCATGTGTGATGACACAGATTCGTACAGACTTGTTCATGTGTGAAGACACATTTGTACAGACCTGTTCATGTGTGAAGACACATTTGTACAGACCTGTTTATGTGTGAAGACACATTTGTACAGATCTGTTCATGTGTGATGACACACATTTGTACAGACCTGTTCACGTGTGAAGACACATTTGTACAGACCTGTTCATGTGTGATGACACGCATTGTAGACCTGTTCATGTGTGAAGACACATTTGTACAGACCTGTTCATGTGTGAAGACACACATTTGTACAGACCTGTTCATGTGTGTCAGACCTGTTCATGTGTGAAGACACATTTGTACAGACCTGTTCATGTGTGATGACACACATTTGTACAGACCTGTTCATGTGTGAAGACACATGTGTACAGACCTGTTCATGTGTGAAGACACACATTTGTACAGACCTGTTCATGTGTGAAGACTCATGTGTACAGACCTGTTCATGTGTGAAGACACACATTTGTACAGACCTGTTCATGTGTGTACATGGTGAGGGCAGCTAACCTTTTTTTTCCTCTGTCCAGTTTTTGACACCAAAATCAGATAAGCCAGTTTTGTTAGATTGGAGACTGTCATTTTCAAATTCCTTGAGAGAAGAGGGAAAAAAAGGCGCTGTTATTTTTCTAAACTATCATTTCAAACTATCATGCCCACAGTCTGGTGTAAGTACTACACTTTTCTGTTCCTTAGAGTCTGGAGCCTAAGCGTTATACCCTCAGTTATTAATATAAACAGCACAGGGAACATGGCCTTAAGCGTTTGTTGACAGGCACACTTTGTGCCAGTGTTAACATTTGGTTCCAAAGAACAAGCGTAGATGGTAATTTTGTACTGGCTCGGAAAGAGTAGAACAACATTGACTGAAGGCGTTAAGTGGTGCCATACGTGGCGCTGGAATAGGACAAAAGAGCTTAGACCTGGGTCACATATGGGACGGAATGTGATAAAAACCAGGCCTCTGATCTTGGACTTAGCGGTCATGGGTCAACGATTAAAGCACCACGGGTACAGTTGTATGGTAGTAAGAGCAGACTCGGGTGCTTACTGGCGATTTTGACTTGAATGGTGGCCAGTTTTCACAAAGTCGGACTGAAATGAAGACGTGACAAAGGGCGTATGCACTGGCGCAGCATTTAAAAGAAAAAAGAAATGACACCCACCTGTATAACGAAATTGGAACTGAATCATCACAGTGTGTGTGTGCGTGTGTGTGTGTGCGCGCGCGCGTGTGTGTATGTGTGTGGTGTGTGTGTGTGTGTGTGTGTGTGTGTGTGTGTGGTGGTGTGTGTGTATGCTCTTGCGTGTATGTGCTGCATAAACTTTCATCAGATCATGTTCAGGATAATATTCATTATCCGTCTGATTGTGAACACTGCCTAGCCAACTGCTGGCACAGGCTCTGGCCAGAGGACCATCCTGTAACAAGGTGACTGTGTGTCTTACATAAGAGGCCTGTCTGTGGGAGTCTGCAGAGGCAGGAAGGCTGGCTGGGAGGAGAAGCAGCCAGGGGCAGAAGACTGAAAAATGAGCCAGAACACCCCTTATGCAATGCTCATTCCCCCCTGCCTCCTCCTCCTCCTCCTCTCACACATGACAGCTGCTGCTGAGGGCTGGCTTCTGGAATGTTCTTGACCCACAGGGGTGTAACCTGCCTCCACAGACACCAGGCATCAGTCAGGATGTGTCGGTCCAAATGGCGGGGTGCTGACTTGGCACCAGAACCATCTTCACAGGGCATGAAATGAAACTTAGAAAAGGAGCACGATGCACAGTGGCTGAGTAGGGATGTCAAGTGTATTGGGATATATATGTTGTCAAACATTTTCTGATTGTTTCCAGTGCAGACTGTAGTTGTCGTTTATTTTATATATATATATATTACACATCAACCACAGTGTCCATCTCATCTTCTCCAAATTTTGAATGATGACTTAACTGACTTGGGCACATCTGGAGCAAGTCATTTTTGTATTGATCAGAAAGTAGCATTGGTCACATTTTTCATGCAATAATGGGGAATGAAGCAATGACAGGATTCCGCCTAAAAAGTTTGGAAAAACAAAACAAAAAAAACGAAATAAAGGTCTTGGCATTGGCGTCCATGAATAGTACTAGTAGACTGCAGAGGAAGGGAGAGAGGAGGAGGGGGGATGAGAGAGGGACATCAGCAAGGGGCATGTTGGGGGGGGGGGGGGGGGGGGGAGGAGGAACAGGGATGGGGGAGGAAGGGGAATGGCTGTGGGGAAAGGGGGGGGGGAGGTAATACTGGTGGGGGGGGGAGGAGAGACGTGGGGGGGGGGGGGAGGAAGAGGAGGGGAACATAAAAGAAGGGGGGTAGTGGTGGGGGGAAGGGGGACAGGAAAGGGCGATTTAGGGGATTACTGCTGCTGCACTAAGTGAATGCTTGTTTTAATTTAAATAATCACTTCATCCACAGAGAAATTGTTCAGAACCAGCAAATCTGTTTCATGGTCTTTTTTTTTTTTTTTTTTTTTTTTTTTAGACAAGTATCCAACTATTGATCTTATTGAAGTGAAGGATTAGGTCTGAATTGTAACTGGACTTTATGGGTCTGTCCACAAATGACTTGAGCAATAGCCCCACTTCTGTCTCATACTGCCTTGACTCACAGAGAGGGGAGGGGAGGGGAAGGGGAGGTGTTTGGGGAGAAAGGGAGGAAGGGTGGAGGAGTGGGTATGGGGGGGGGGGGGAACAGATGGAAGTTTTCACTGAAATTGCAGATGGGCAGAGCAGCATGAACTCTGTACATGGTTTCAGCTGTGCATCTGCTGACCTGCAGAATGTTGGTGTGCATAGATCTTTTAAAGTTTTATGCCAACCACACCACCCCCATCCCCAAAACAAACAAGTAAGGTTTGTGGCATTTTGGCCAGATGCACCCTTCAGGCGGGCATCAACTGGCCGACTCATCAGCCCACTGTGATGAGTTAGTCTTTTGTCTGTGGCTGATACAGTTTATACATAGATGAATATGAAATGATAAAGATATGAAATAAATGAGATGACAATCAGGAAAGTAAACTGGAATGTCTTTCAACTTAAATATCGTGGTGGTGATGTGGTGTGCTGTGTGTTGTGGTGTGTGTGTGTGTGTGTGAAATTGTGTGTAAATTTGTTATGTAGTGTGTGGTGAAACATTTGTAAAACTATTTTCAAATGAAGTGTAAAATTTCTACAAGCTTGTTTCAATACATGTACATATCTCTCCCCAGATGTCTCTTTTTTTGGCACCACGTTTTTATGGCTCTGATCTTGTCTTGTGTGTGGGGTTTCGTTGTGCACGGGTCTGTGTTGTGTATCGCCCCCCCCCGACCCCCCTGCCTGTCAGTGTGGGGTTTCGCAAGATTTGCACGTGTGGCTCTGTTGTATTCTACTTTTCTCAGAGTTGCTAACGTCCAACCCAATAAGATGAGCAAAGATCCATATGGCTCAAATCATGTCACATTCTGACATAGTTAGAGATGAAACGTTCTGAAACAAAATGAAAGAATGAAGCCAAAACAATCAGAGATCAAATCAAGTTACCAAGACACTAGCAAATGAAATAAAGACAATTCAAATGTAAAAAGATATTCGAAAATAAAAACTAGCAAAATTAACAATTGAAAATTACAAACGAAATCCAACTCCAAATCAAAAAATTAAAAAATTTACATAAAAGTTGATAAAACCAATTACAAAATGCAAAAACGAAAAGCCCAATCCAAACTGAACGATTAAAAACAGAGTTAAAAGCAACCAAAAAAGCAACCTCAAAAAAAAAAGACCACACCGCACGTTCCAAAAGAAGCAACATGTAACAAAAAACCCATCAAACGAACTTCAAAACTACAGAAGAAACTTTTGCGAAAACAACAAGCATGTAAAATCAAACACCAAATACCAACCTTGGGCCAAAAAAGAATGAAGTCATGCAAAGGTTAGGAAGATTAAAACAACGACGAATACAGCTTGGAAAAACATCGAATATAATGTTTAAGGAACTCAAAAACGTGAATACAAAGTTTAAATTTGACAACTAGATTTACCCAAATAAGAGTAAGAAATGGATTTATTTTCCACACCAAAAACCCTACAAAAAACAATGAAATTGGATAAAAAATTACGAGCCAAGAAAACCCTACATATGCAGAAATGAATTTGATAGATGGTGCCGGAAACACTCACATTGTGTACATGGGATGCTATAACATAAAAAATGGAAAAAGTGGTTTGTACAGCCAGATTACATCTAGGGCCATAATTCGGAAGTCACAATTTTAAAACAAAGTTTTGTAGTTTTAAGATGTCATTAAAGAGAGTGTGAAAGTTTTTTTTTTATTTTTTTTTTTTTAAAATGACTGGTGATTGTTAATTTTACGTGGTGAAGCCCTGATGTGCCTTTACGGTGTTGCTTAAGCAAAATTATCTTATCTACTGTACAGGGATACGCCTTGCGCGATTACATAACCAGACTTTGAAAACTATGCAAAGATTATGTAAAATCTTCATAAAACACATTTAAAATCAAATGAAGCAAATAAAAAAAAGTATGAATTATTTGACATACATTAACGTAATGACAATGTGTAAATACCATACAAAAATCCAATGGCACAACCATTTCATTACAACAGTGATGGACAATCCTTAATCTATACTAAAATATACCACGGTTTAACGATGACTTCCAACCTTCATGCAATGAAATGGATTCATAATGCAGCACAGAATACAAGAATTACAAAGTGGTTACAATCACATTAGTATTAGCAGCAATACCGAAAGATAAGAACAGAATGAATATATGGTGCAACACTATGAGCAAGTAAAACATGTGGAAGAATTTTAAATTAATCATTCAAGACACAACTGTCAATATTAAAACACATTAATATCTATCTGTTATGCACCTCAAACATATTGCTCATCTAACAATGAAAGCAAACAAAGGAGTGTGAAGAATTTGATGCAAAAGAACGTCTAGCAAATGTTTCCAGAATGTATAGTAATGTTGTATAGCCCCCGACGCAAGGCACATCAGTGCACTCGTCATGAGAAAGAACATAATAGTCTGAACACTTTCAAACGATCGCAACTACAGTCATTAAAGAAATACAAATCGACAGATGGTAAATACATTGGAACTCAAAGATAAAATACAGTATCTGAAAATATAAAAAACACATAAATATTTCAAAAAATGCAACCTATGTCACAAATGGTAATATTGCACAATTAGCAATGACACAAGTAGAATAGTGAATAATGCACCAAATCTTTGTAGCAATTCACGACGGGGGGCCGGGGGGGGGGTCACCACACACACACACAGACTCAGGCAGCTACGAACCCACACCTGATGACAGATCAGGTCCCCGCCAAACGTTCGTTCAAAGGACATCGCTAGAGAGTTGTACACATGTATCTTAAAAAAGGTAGATGATTTTAGCATTATTTACAATTTTTTTATAATATAGATATATTATATATATTGATATTAAATGTATGTATGTATGTCTTATGCATTAGCTTTGGACCGCAAGATCTTTAGCATGACCCATTGCAAGCACATTGTTCCATGTTGTACAATAGAGCTCGGTGTCACTGTGTACGTCAATGGTCTATAACGTACATGTTTAATGTCAATCAAACAAACACGTGCATGGTGAAATTATTCTCTGCAAACTCTGATATTTGTGTTACAGACGCAGGTTTGATTAATATGACTTTTAATGAAAAACCCTTTTTGAAAATAATCTTACAACCGTATGAACAGACCAAGCAGATAAATAAGACAGAAAAGGTACATGATTTTATTGTCCTAAAAATTTAGAGGCCCCAAGCAGTAGGCTGCACGTCACTCCTTCTGACTTGGAACCGCAGTGAAACTTTTTGATAGGATGGGAATTTGGAACAGAGCTCGCATCAAAGCCTTGTACGCCAGAGAGCTGGAGACCTTACGAAGCTGCGAGATCGAAACGAATCTCTGGTGTGAAAAAGGTCCATGGAGGTTGATCCGGAAACTTGGAAAAATCGGAAACTACTCCCAGGTCTATACCTGCATTCCGCACGTGAGGCTGCATACGAAGCCCAAACGGCGGAATACATTTCGGGTTAATTTCAAACCCTTTTCTTTGGAACGGAGGGTCAAAAACACAGTCATAGGCAGGATTCTGCGGTTCTGAGAGCAGTCGGATGTAATATTCAAAGACAGTTTCAGCCTGCGATTGGACAGTGAAGGTTCACCTGCCTCTGCGTACAGGCTGTACACAGGGGTGGTGCGGAACGCTCCAAGACAGAGACGAAGCCCTTGATGGTGGATAGGGTCCAAGAGTTTGAGGTAAGATGATCTTGCGGAGCCGTACACAGCACAACCGTAGTCCAGTTTAGAACGGACCAGGGCTCTGTAGAGGTGCAACAAAGTTTTCTTATCAGCGCCCCAGTCGGTGTGTGCTACGACCCGCAGAATATTCAGTGCCTTTTGGCAAGCAGTTTTGAGGTTTTTAATATGGCTGAGAAGTTAAGTTTTTGGTCAAAAATGACTCCCAGAAATTTGGCCTCTTTAACAGCTGGAATGGGAGATTTCCCTACTTGAAGTTCCGGATCTGGAAAAAAACTGACGGAGATTATGGAAGTGAATACACTGGGTTTTTTGTAGCAGAAAAGGTGAAAACCGTTTTCATCGCACGATGGATTTTATCTACGCAAAGCTGGAGCCTGCGCTGGACACTCGGTACAGGCTTCCAGTTGCGTAGACAGCAAATCATCCACAAACAATGAGCAGTCTGACCTGCTGAACTGATTTACAATGTTGTTGATCTTAATACTAAAGAGGCATGGAGATAGTATGCTCCCTGTGGAACACCAACTCCTGCTACTATGGCCAGCAATAACACGAACAGTAAATAAAAAACAGAAAAAGGAAGATCATATGTACAACCACCATATGAAGACAAGTAAAACAAATGTAGGAAAAGAATTCTTTAAAATCTTGGCAACATCATTCCCAAAAGACACAAACTGTCCAAAATATTCAACAAAAACACCATTAACTATCATATCATGTATGCCCAACTCAAAACATAATTGACTCATCTAACAAATGAAAAGCAACACAAAAGAGAAGGGTGCTGAAAGGACATCTTGCAACTGCACCAAAAAGAACAGTCCCCCCTAAGCAACAAATGTCTTCACAGCAATATTGTATACGAATAATGTTGCTTATAGCCCAGCCGACGCAACGGGCCACATCAGGTCTGCAGCTACGGTAACATCAGAAAATGAAATGAAACATACATGGGATTACTGAAAACACTTTCAAAACCAGATACGCAAACCATAAACAGTCATTTAAAAATGAAAAATACAAAAATCGACAGAACTGAGTAAATACATTTGGTAAACTCAAAGATAAAAAATAATACAGCAATATATGGAAAATCATAAAAAAGAGCAACACCATACAACAATATTTCAAAAAATGCAACCTATGTTCCACAGAAAAATGGTTAATATTATGCAAACCATACTTAGCAACTCTGAACACAAAGTAGAAATAGTGAATAATTGCAGGCACAAGTGGAAATCTTTGCTAGCACATTCCACTGACAGGCGGGGGGGGGGGGGGGGGGGGGGGGGCTCACACACACACACACACACACACAGACCTCACGTGCAGCATACGAAACCCGCACACACAGAGACAAGATCAGGTCCCGCACGCCATAAAAGACCGTTGGCGTGCACAAAAAAGAGACATCCTGAGGAGAGATATGTACACATGTATCTTGAAACAAGCTTGTAGATGAATTTTAGCACTTCATTTTACAAATATTTTTATATATATATGTGTGTGTGTGATGTATGTCATTAATATATTATATATATATATATATGTTTATGTATATATATATATATATATATATATGTATGTATGTATGTCATTACTGCATTTAGCATCTTGGACACAGCCTACACCGATCTATATATGCATGACCACACATTGACACAAGCACATATGTCATGACCATGTTAGTACAATAGTAGTCGTCAGGCTGTCACTGTGTACGTCACATGGTCCTATAATCCTGTTCGACTATTGTCTTAATTGATCAATACCTAGAGCTATAACCCACACGTGCATGCTGTGAAAATATTTTATTCTGTTGCAAAGACTCTGATGATTTGGTTGTTACAGACGCATGGCTTCTTGATTAATATGACTTATTAATGAAAAAACCCACCCATTTTTGTCAAATATAATCATAATCGTTAATCGTCATGAACAGACCAGAGAGATAAAAAGATCTAGAAATAGGTACTGCTTGATTCTTACTTGACGTACTGATCTTTACTATCCTATAAAATTTTATGATGGTCATAACTTTTTTTTTTTCTGCTGTCCCAACCTCTGCGCGACTTTAGAGGCAGTGCACCACGCCGCTCGTTCCAACACCCCGTCCACAGCCACAGCCTGGTTGGCCCCGCCGCAGCCCCGACACCGGCAATCCACAGGGAGCAGTCAATGTAAAGTCGTCAAGAGGCAACCCACCGGAGGAGACACTGCACTGCTGCCAAGTCACTTCGGTGGTGTTCAGTGGCGCCTGTTCTGATCTAGCATACGCAGGACACCACCTACTAAGCCCCCTTCTGACGACAATAATTGCTTAGTTGGGGAGCCGGCGTGAGTGAGCTCTCCCTCCGGAGGGCGCCACCACGTCCGTCCAACGACAGCCCCATGGACTTGCCGATACCGGTGACCCGACGGAACCAAACCAAGACCACAGACGTGGAGAGGACATTGAAACTGAGGTCACCATGAGAGCAGGGCATGAAGGGCCACAGAACTTGAGACTTTTTTTTAAAATGCTGATCGATGAGAATGAGGATGATTAAGATGATGCTACGGATTTCCATTTCGGTCTGAGACTGCATGACAGGGCTGTACTCTATGCTTCCTTTCATAATATATCCCGGCGTCAACCAGACCCAAGAGATACAGGCACCTGCAGTGTTGGTCAGGAAATTTGAGCAACACTCTCAGAAACGCATCCATTAAGTGAATGAAACTCGACTGTGTGGTCCCAGTCTTCCAGCTGAGTCCGCAGCAAACTCAACTCTGGGTAGGAGCTGGTAGGGGCAGAAAAAACCCACATGACTCTGATGGGATTCGAACCCACGACTCTCCGGCAATGCGTGGTGATGGTCATAACTTTTATCTTTGCTGTCTCTTGTTGATCATGACATGTTAAAAAAAAAAGGCTTCCTTCCACCTTCTTCACTCCCCTCCCTCCAGAGAAAAAAGAAAATGAAGGGGCTGAGGTGGGGGGAGGGGCCGGAGAGAAGGGGGGGGGGGGGAAACCCCTGCCTTTGTGATGTTTGATGGTGTAAGTTTGTGTAAATTGAAACTGCTTTCCTTGCCTTTCCAAGGTTTGCTGCTTGGAACTGAAAGAAGAATGGAAAATGACGTAGTTCTATTACCTTGGGCTTCATCCTTTCTGCTGAAAGATAGTAGCAGTGGTAGTGTTGGTGATAGTAATGGTGGTAGTGCTAATAGTACTAGTAGTAACAGCAGTAATGGCAGTTTTATCAGTCGCAGTAGTAAAGGGTCAAGCCTATGCTTTGCTAATAATATGTCCTGTATTTCTTCAGGTCTGAGTAAAATTAGCATTGTAGTCTTATCTCATCGCTGAGTTAGGTTTCAAGACTCGGGTTTAACTTTTTGTGGACTAGAGTTGGCAAAAGTTTGTCTGATGATGTCTTCATACACACCGAAATCTTGGCATACACTGTATTTTGATCATGAATGAATGATTCTGTTGTTCAGCCATTTTCACCTGCTACAGAATATGTGTGCAGTAGTCCGCGTTGCGTTGTTTTCACCCAGTCTCCGAGGTGTTTTTCACCTGCTACAGAGCATGTGTGTAGTAGTCCGCGTTGCGGTTTTTTCACCCAGTCTCCGAGGTGTTTTTCACCTGCTACAGAGCATGTGTGTAGTAGTCCGCATTGCATTGTTTTCACCCAGTCTCAGAGGTGTTTTTCACCTGCTACAGAGCAGGTGTGCAGTAGTCTGCGTTGCGTTGTTTTCACCCAGCCTCGGAGGTGTTTTGGAAGAAAGTGTCATTGAGTTCTGGTCGGAAATCATGAGAGCTTGACCCTGTTCCATCTTCCCCGTTGTTTATATGTCTTGATGTTCTGCTGCCATATTACCCATGTAAGCTCTTCTTTGTTGTTACATTCCAGAAATTTTCAAGATGCTTGCACAGTGAGATCAAGAAACCCTGGTTGGATTATAATTGTTTGAAAGATTACCAGCATGTCATCATCATCAGCCAAAGACATAGTCTTAGTTGCTAAACTGCTCTTCTCAGAGTAGCCAACCACATGATTTTTGGATTGGACTAAAACAAAATATCTTGTGTGTGCTCATGTAGACTTGTTGGCAGCCTTAGGCATCTTCCTTCAGCGCTTTTCACTTTGTAAAGTTTCAGGTGTGAAATTGAGTTCGATCAGTCATTCAGTTGTACATCCCTGCCTTTCTGCTAGTTAGTACAACCAAAACGCCCTTGCGCACTTTTGTCCTCTCAAGGATGGATATCTGTAACTCTTTGTCACCAGCCTTCAACATCTTTCAACAGGACTTTTCGCTCAGTAAACTTGCCTGTCCTAAATTGCGTGGGATCAGATCTGTGTGTCACACTACCTTTCTACCAAAGCAACCAGAGCACTCAAGGATGGATTTCTGTCATGTTCTCTAGAATGGTCATCTTACATATCTGTAAGAATCCAGACTTTTCACTGCCCGACTCATGTGTCAGGGATGGATTTCTGTCATGTTTTCTAGAATGGTCATCTTACATATCTGTAAGAATCCAGACTTTTCACTGCCCGACTCATGTGTCAGGGATGGATTTCTGTCATGTTCTCTAGAATAGTCATCTTACATATCTGTAAGAATCCAGACTTTTCACTGCCCGACTCATGTGTCGGGGATGGATTTCTGTCATGTTCTCTAGAATGGTCATCTTACATATCTGTAAGAATCCAGACTTTTCACTGCCCGACTCATGTGTCGGGGATGGATTTCTGTCATGTTCTCTAGAATAGTCATCTTACATATCTATATTATCCAGACTTTTCACTGCCCGACTCATGTGTCGGGGATGGATTTCTGTCATGTTCTCTAGAATGGTCATCTTACATATCTGTAAGAATCCAGACTTTTCACTGCCCGACTCATGTGTACAGCTGTCAAATCAGACCACGTTTCTCTTCTCGTTCACGGTGTTGGTTGCCTGTTTCCAATGGAATAGACGAGCTGTCTGCTCTGACCATTTCAGCTGCCGCCCTATGGCCAGCACCATTCTTGCTTTGACGTTCCACGTCACAGAATGCCATATCCCAGAACTGATCTTTCAGACAAATATCTTTTTCTTTTCAAGCCCAAACGACCTGGAACAGATTACTGACAATCTCATATGCTGATTCCCCCGCCACTTAAATTTGAACAAAAGATGAATATCTTGGCAATAGGTCTTGTCCTGGCATGTCCATCTAAACAGTACATATGTATTTATGCATATAATCTGTTTGGATTAGCAAGGATGCAAAACATGTATCTATGTATTTATGGGCAGTAGTGGAGGAATGTGTATGTTTGAGTGTTCATGTATATATGTTTTCAGTGTGTTTAGATGTGTTCTACTGATGTAATGTGTTATGTAGGATAGTATGTGTATAGATCCATCCTCCTCCCCCTCTCTTTGTTTTTGTAGAGCACCTAGAGAGTTTTTTCCTGGATTAATTTGCGGTATGGATACCGTTATTATTGATTACATGGATGGTTTGGATATTTAGATTGGCTGTCTGCATTGATATTCTTCCTGAATGCAATTTGCGGATGTTGATAGTCAGAGAGATCACTTGGTATTCAAAAATAAAACTAGCAGCTGGAACCTGTAGTGCCTCATGAGTTTCATTAAGACAGCAGTATTTAGAATGGTAAGCAGTGTTCTAACAGTCCAGCAGAATTCTGTGACCTTCAAACTGTAGTGGGATCTGTCATTCAGCATTATGGTAAAACCTCAGAAGTGGACATTGGAGACAGATCAGGGGATGTCAGGTATGGATCTGTCATATCAGCATTATGGTAAAACCTCAGAAAGTGGACATTGGACGACAGATCAGGGGATGTCAGGTATGGATCTGTCATATCAGCATTATGGTAAAACCTCAGAAAGTGGACATTGGACGACAGATCAGGGGATGTCAGGTATGGATCTGTCATATCAGCATTATGGTAAAACCTCAGAAAGTGGACATTGGACGACAGATCAGGGGATGTCAGGTATTGTAGTTGGTAATAAATTAACCCTTTCAGCATACTCAGGCTGCATGATGTGGTAAAACCTCAGTGTTGCAAGCAGATAGGATGCAGGTATGGATCTGATCAGAGTCAGTGGAGCAGAAGTAAGGTATGTGGTGATGTAGCATAACACATTACCTTTCAGAGCAGTACCGCAGGGTGCGATGATGTAGAGTCACACCAGTGTTGCAAGCAGAAGGAAGGGTGATGGATGATGTAGAGTCCACCAGTGTTGCAAGCAGAGAAGGAAGGGTGATGGATGATGTAGAGTCCACCAGTGTTGCAGGCAGAAGGAAGGGTGATGGATGATGTAGAGTCCACCAGTGTTGCAGGCAGAAGGAGGAAGGGTGATGGATGATGTAGAGTCCACAGTGTTGCAGGCAGAAGAAAGGAAGGGTGATGGATGATGTAGAGTCCACCAGTGTTGCAGGCAGGAGGGTGATGGATGATGTAGAGTCCACCAGTGTTGCAGGCAGAAGGAGGAAGGGTGATGGATGATGTAGAGTCCACCAGTGTTGCAGGCAGAAGAAGGAAGGGTGATGGATGATGTAGAGTCCACCAGTGTTGCGGGCAGAAGGAGGAAGGGTGATGGATGATGTAGAGTCCACCAGTGTTGCAGGAGAAGGAGGAAGGGTGATGGACGAGGCAGTGAGAGAGGACTGAATGTGGAAGAGAGGGATGGTTTGAATACTTGATGGAAATATTAACCATTTCAGTTTTGTCCTCGATCAGTTTGAGTTTGTTGTTGGCCGGACTTCTGAGGTCAGACACACAGTACTGTGTGCTTTTGATTATTGTCAGAAGGTCACAGGTCCAGAAACATAGAGCCCATTGTCATAAGAGAAATTGATTGGAAAAAAAAATGTTGATTTGCAATGGTGGAAACAGGTTCAGTGTATGAAACAAAAAAAAGTACAGGTTCTGAATTTACGTGTGTGTTTGAAGTTATGTGTTAGTTTGAAGTTACGTGTTAGTTTGAAGTTATGTGTGTGATTGTGTTAGTTTGAAGCTATGTGTGTGTTTGAAGTTGTGTGTTAGTTTGAAGCTATGTGTGTGTTTGAAGTTTGGTGTAGTTTGAAGCTATGTGTGTGGGTTTTAAGTTGTGTGTTAGTTTGAAGCTATGTGTGGTGGGTTTGGAAGTTTTGTGTTAGTTTGAAGCTATGTGTGTGTTTGAAGTTATGTGTTAGTTTGAAGCTATGTTGTGTTTGAAATTGTGTGTTAATTTGTCTTTCATGTATGCGTGTTCTGCGTGGTGCAAAATAAACATTTGGATTATGTCCCGGATTGTTTATTTCATGACATTTATGGCCGTGTTGTTTATGGAGGTCATATCAGGTGAAGCCTTGCTTGATCAGGGGAAAGTGTTTGTCTTCTCAATTGGTGACAGCCCTGTGTGGCCCTCTGCGGTCGGCTGGGCTATAAGCAACATTATCTTACCTATCTTGTCTTCTCAAAAAATTGTCTCCCTTTCAGGTGAACAATTGTATAGAGGATAGGGTTGATTCAGCACATGCCAGGTCATGTGGCCAGGCTGCCAGAGCATAAATTGTTCATATTAAGAATTAACATATTAGCCCCCCTCCCCTCTCATTCCTCTCAGTGCCCTCCATTCCACTCTTCCTTCTCCTTTCCCTCACTCACTGGCACTCACAGTGTGCTGGGTGATTTACACCTGTGCATTTGAAATATTTTTTTGTGTGAAAATGTCCAGTCTACCTTGTTTGAGTGTTCGACGAAGAAAAAGAAACACCCGAAGGTGCTGGGGAGGACCCAGAGAAGCACTGTCTTCACCTGCCTTTAGAGCAGTCCTGTACCACCCTTGGAGGCCTGCGCTGTGTTGACGATGGGTACAGGCACGCACAGGACACTCCATTAAGATATCAAGGGACATAACTGCTCCTGAACAGAGGTAAATTAGACTACAGGATGCAGCTCATAACAGCCTTAAAGTAGCATCCCCATGGGTGTACCAGCCCGTATTTCATGACTGCAGAGCCCACCGGCGAAAAACACCACCCTCCAGCTGCCGAGCACACCCCACAGACCCAACCACCCCTGCCCACGGACAGATGAAGACAGTGCCACTCCAGACACAGCCAAGCTTTCGCCATAACGGTCTTGGCAGTGTTGATGGGAGGATGACACTGTAGGTCTACAGGTCATAGGATTGTGTCTGGTGTTCTGTCAGTTTGTGAGTGTGAAAATCAGTGCATGCAGTGTGTGTGTGTGTGTGGAGAAAAACTTGCCAGACACAAAAATAGAAAAAGACAAAAGGGTGGGGGAAAGAAAGGGTGTGAGCCATGATGTGTAATATGCTTTTTATAGTTCAAAACATGCAACACACTCGTTCACACACAAACACACAACACAACCACATCACACACACACACACACAACACACACACACACACACACACACACTATACACTAACTCACACACCACACACACCCACACACACACCACCACACACACACACAACACACATACTCGCTCACACACTCACTCACTCACTCACACTTACACACACATACCTCACTCTTTCACACAGACACACGCACAACACACCACCACACACACACACACACACACACACACACACACACACACACACACAACACCACAACCACGGGCCACCACAACACTGAGACCCACACACACACACAACACACACACACACTCACACACAAAAACCCACACACGGAGACACACACACACCACATTTATACTGCAGGTTCCCCATTTGTGTGTATGCTGTTCCACTTGATATTGCTTGGCACTGATGTGGTATGCTGTTTGGTCCGAGTTTCCCTGTACTACAACAAAGTAGGGGTTTCAGGAGGGTTGTGGGTGTACATGTGCAAAAGATTCTGTAAATGGTACTTATTTGGCAGTCGGATTTGTGTCCATCTCCTCTTGCTCTCCTTGATGGTACCTCCAATCACATAACTGTCCCGACTTCAAATAGAATAATTCATGTGCAACCACACTGTTCGTTCCCAACAACTCATGACAAATGCATAGCGACATTGCTCTCATTGCATTCAGAAATGACAATCAGATGGTGAGAAGCCTGTTCGCACATACCTCGCTCACACACACATTATCAGTAGGCAGACATGCAGATTATATACTCTCTCTCTCTCACTGCAATAATACACTTCCGCGACTGTAAAGAAAAACAGTTTGTGTCGTTTCCATACAGGCCGCCTCCTTATTACACCCATTTTATCTTTCAGAAGCGTGAGAACATTCTGGTGGTGATTCCTTGTCATATATACCAACTCAGTTAGTAAAGGAATTCTTTAGAGTGTCAGGACTTGTAAATTGTGAGACCATCTTTACTTAGGCAGGGAACTCCATGAAAATCCTTGTTCAGAATTTCCAGCCTGGTGTCGTGATCTTTGACTTTCTGAATAGATCAGCATTTTTCATCTCATCTAAGATTACGGATAAGATTTTTAACAAAATTTGTGGAGATTTTTTAGGTGTGTTTCTAAGTGTGCCTTTGGTTGGTGTTGGTGTTGTGTTGTTGTGTGTGTGGTGTTTGGTGTGTGTGCTTTAAATGACAAGGTGACGTTGACTTCAATGCGGTGGCACCGTGAATGACTGACTGTGGCTGGCTGGACTGTCAGCAACATTACCTGAGCTTACCGCGAACATTCAGTTAGGGCGACTGAACTTTCAGCTTCAGGTGTTGTTTGCCTCAGGACTGTCAGCAACATTACCTGAGCTTACCTCGAACATTCAGTTAAGGCGACTGGAACTTTCAGGCTTCAGGTTTGTTTACCTTCAGACCTCTCCCTTCCTGGAGCTGTTGCATCAGCAAAGCAGGGAGGCTGGATTCAGTGTTTCTGTTCTCTGTTTGATGAAGTTTAGGTTGATGCGCCAATACCAACCCCCTCAACCCTTAAGCTGAGAAGTTGAAAAAGAGAAGAAAGCATGAGTACATGTGCTTCACAGCGTGAAGAATATTTCACGAAGATCATGATGTGCTTTCACAGCGTGAAGAAATAGTTTTTCAGGAATGATCATGATGTGCTTCACAGCGTGAAGAATAGTTTCAGAAGATCATGATGGCTGCACAGCATGAAGAATAGTTTCAGGAAGATTATGATGTGTTTCACAGCGTGAAGAAGTTTCAGGAAGATCATGATGTGCTTTTCACAGCATGAAGAATAGTTTCAGGAAGATCATGATGTGTTCACAGCATGAAGAATAGTTTCAGGAAGATCATGATGTGTTCACAGCGTGAAGAATAGTTTCAGGAAGATCATGAAGTGTTCACAGCATGAAGAATAGTTTCAGGAAGATCATGTGTTCACAGCATGAAGAATAGTTTCAGGAAGACCATGTGCTTCACAGCATGAAATAGTTTCAGGAAGACAATGTGCTCACAGCGTGAAGCATGAAATAGTCTCAGGAAGATCATGTGCTTCCCAGCATGAAATAGTCTCAAGACGATTGGCAGTATACACTGACAAAGCTGTGTGTGGAAGAGAGTTCTCTTGGTCTTCCAAAATAACCACACAGTCAGCCCACATGTACAGAGACGATTTCATGCAGTGTTGGGCCACAAGTCCTGCAGCTGTTCAGCAAGTGATTGTTGATTATGAAACCCCATTTGACCCTACACACATAACCTATTAAAGTGAATCAAGGGTTCATAATGTCATTGACTTCTACAGTCAAGGGTGACATGGCGGTCACACAGAGGGAAACTGTGATTGTGAAGTTTTTATCATCTGTAGGGCATGAAAAAAGTAAGGAGGCAGGAGAATGTGCTGTAACTGACTGTGAAATAAAAGAGGTGAAAAGCACACCCTGCATCACAGGAACTTTCCAAATCAGGCAGTTTTGAATGTTGATTTAACTCGAGAACTGTTGATTTAACTCAGTAACTGTTGATTAAATGCTGAACAATTAAGTAGTGGGGGAAAACAAGTGCAGTTTAACAATTTTCAGTCATCATAGTAATGACTTGGCAAAGATTTGAACTATTAAAAAAAAAAAAAAAGAAGATGAAGAAAATGGGGGTAATATGTTATAAATATAAGAAGCCCTTCACTAGCTGCCTGAGGGAACCATCATGGTCCCTCTCGAAGGCACATTTATTTGTATCGCCTGCTCCTAGGCCTTTCATCCGCTGGATCAGAATCATCAGGGAAACACGGCTGATTGTGTCAGTGCTCTTGGTGTCAAATAGACACACCACAGTCCATAACTCTGTGGTGTTCTCACCACCAAGGGTTCAAAAAAGAATCCAACAGCACCCCAAAGCAGCCAGCAAAGGTAGTAAATGAAGCAAAACAAAAGTGTGGAGATGAAAAAAGTTGCTGAAAAACTAAAAGCATTATTCAAGCAGTATAAAATGTATGGGACAATCTTTGAGCCTATGCTTGAGGATCCATTCAAGGATGCAAGGGAGATCAAAAGATATGGAACAGTCTGAGTGGTCAGCTCTGCTGTTCAATAACCCAAGCATTGTGACGGCTAAGAATTGTACAGAACAACCTTTACTTGGTCTCCAAGAGATGATGTTATAACTGTTGATTTAACTCCGTTATAACACATACCTCTTTCCGCTCACCTTTTTTTTTTTTCCCATGTAAATGTTTTGAAAAAGGACTGTTTAAGAGTGCTTATAATCTTGCGTTTTCTTTTGCTGCATGTTATGAACCAGGGAAGGAAGTGTGGTCAGTTGCAGTAAGATTAATGTCATATATTAGCCGTAGGCTCTGTGGTCATAATGCTTACAGAGGTTTGTGTAATGTCATATATACTGGCCGTAGACTCTCTGGTCATATTGCCTACAGATGTTTGTACAGTAGTCATGGAAGTGTGTTGTCCTAATTCTGAAGTTTGTAGGAGGATGTGTTAGTGACAGCGTGATGTACTAGGTGTGGCCTTATGCAAGATTCAAAGCTTAATGCATTACATGTTTCTGGTGTTGTCAACAGACAGCATGTGTGTGCATTTTCTTTTTGTTAAGTTCTCATTTTTGGTTGGGTTGTGCTCCATGCCTTATAAAGTTATATTAAAAAGCTCACCACTAACTTTGTGAAATGTTGGCTGTGATACAGAAGAGGAAGAACAAGCTGCCACCACCCCCCCCCCCCCCCCCCAAAAAAAAAAAAAAAAAGAAAGAAAGAAAAGAAAAAGAAAAGAAAAATAAATAAAAGAAATGAAAACCTGACTGAATTGAGGCAAATGAAAGTCAAGGACCAGTTTGCAGTCAGTAGATGGGTCATGTCAGATGTGACCGTTTGCAGTCAATATGATGGTCGTTTCAGATGTGACCAGTTTGCAGTCAATATGATGAGTCGTTTCAGATGTGACCAGTTTGCAGTCAATATAATGGGACATTTCAGATGTGACCAGTTTGCAGTCAATATAATTTTTTCAAGTGTGAATGTATCTTGCAGTCGGTATGATGGTCATTTCAGATGTGACCAGTTTGCAGTCAATATGATGGGTCATTTCAGATATGACCAGTTTGCAGTCAATATAATGGACATTTCAGATGTGACCAGTTTGCAGTCAATATGATCGTCATTTCAGATGTAGGGACCAGTTTGCAGTCAATATGATGGGTCATTTCAGATGTGACCAGTTTGCAGTCAATATAATGGGACATTTCAGATGTGACCAGTTTGCAGTCAATATGATCGGTCATTTCAGATGTAGGGACCAGTTTGCAGTCAATATGATGGGTCATTTCTGATGTGACCAGTTTGCAGTCAATATAATGGTCATTTCAGATGTGTTTGCATGTGTTGGTATCGATGACTTGCACAAAATCGAAAGTAGGGATCCAGTTTTGAGGGCTATTGCCTTTCTGTTTGGTTGGTTGGGTTTTTGTGCGTGTGTGGGTTTTTGTGGGTTTTTTTGGCTAAGTTTTGTTGTTGTTTTTTGGCAAAGTACTGATAAGGTTTGGACTAAAAAAAAATCTTGCAGAACAGTTATAAGGATTTGTTAGAAGACGAAGGTGATTTTGAAAGATCAATGATTGCACTTTTTTTTTCCTAATTTTTTTTTCAAGTGTGAATGTATCTTAAAGTTATATCTTTGGGGCAGAAAATTTCAAAAAAGGAAAATCAAAACCACTGTCATCACATGAGCCAATAGCAGTGTTTAAAGCGAAAGTTATGATTCCAAACTAAAACCTGTTCTTTTTATTATTTTATGGGAGTGCGGAAATTATTGCACACACGCATAACCCCATCACCAACTTTCGAAAGAGAAGGCCAGTTTGGCCGTTGGTATGGATATGTTGCACACAGCATGCACTCTGGGGGAGAAATGGAAAGAAAATGAAGGAAGTAAGGATAGTGAGTGAATTATATTGGACAATATTGACTGGATGACATGAGAAACGACTGAATGAAGCGCCAGCTGGCAGCTCTTCAGTCGGCACTACCCAGGTAGGCAGCCCGTTGTGTAAACAAGCGTTGATTGTAAAGTGCTTAGAGCTTGGTCTCTACCTGAGAATAGGCGCTATACAAGTATTCATTATGATGATGATGATTATTTAACATGATAATGTTGCTGCTGGTGAAGGGAAAGACCTAAACAGCAACACATATCTAGATTGAAAATCAAAACGTTCGGTGTGAAACTGAAAGTGAACATGCCTGAAGTTGGCGGCAGTAAACCCAAACTCTGGCTGTGTTTCAGACCCAGTTAGACAGCCCAGACATCTCCTCGGCGAGGATGGGAGACGACGGAGCACTGACACGCGCATGGAGGGACACGACACCTTCAGACCAACCGACTTCAGACGCTCCACTCTGACCTAGCTGAGGGAAGAACCCTCTCTTCATAGCACTGCCGCCGCCGCCGCTGCTGCTGCCGCCCTTACATTAGTCACTTCTCCAGTGCCCTTCCCCCCAGCCTCATCCTGTGTGTCTGAACCCAGCTGAAGATTGGCCCTCATGCAGCAGCGCCCAAGGTGTCTGATGGCTGTCTCCTTCAGGGAGCTACAGACTTGCTAGTGGGAAGGAACAGGTGCCCAGGACACCGTCTGGTGCTTAGCCAGTGGTCATGGAGAGTCAGTCGAGGCCGGGGTGCCTGCTTAGGATGTTAGCTTTACAGCAAAATTCATTCAGAGGTAGACTTTTTGTTTTGTGTTGGTTGATCAGCATCATTTTAGGCCTTTTCCTTGTTAAAACTGTTGAGTCTGTTTAACATCTCTCTTCACATCGTTTTTCTACCCCCTCCCTCCCTCCCCCACCCCACTCCTTTTTATGTTTTGTTGGTCTTTTATGTTGACATGCCGCAGTGTTGACATGTACAGTTGATTGAAGGTTGTACTTGTGTATACATTTGCATGCTTAACTTTTGCGGTAGCTATGTGAATGTCATTACTGCAGAAAAGAGTGTCGCTGAGGCCTCTCTGCCCTCAGTCCTCTCTGGCCTACAACGATTGGATGTGCTCGACCCGTGTCTTCAGCGGCATGGCCATCGTTCCACGACATGGACATGGCCATGCCCCCCACCCTCCCCTTGGTGCGCAAGATGTGGGGTTATCATTTCATGTCAAGTGTCATGGACTGACGGTGACGTGACGTGTTGACAGTTTGCGAAGCCATGGCATTCTGGTGACACTCACTGGCAAGGGTGCGTGTCTTCTCCCTGTGGTCCAAGACTGTCATGCTTGACAGAGCTTGGGCCTGCGTTAACAAGTCTTTCATGATGGCCACGGACACAGGCAAGGAACCTTCAGGCCATCTGCTGACACCACAGCTTCACGTGACTTGCTGCCTTTCCTGTGCTCTGTAGACATGCGTCGGCCCTCCTTTCAACTTACTCTTCTTCTTCTTCTGCGTCTTTTGCTTCCAACAGCTTCCTGATGTACAGAGAGCCATGTGCACACACTCAAAAAGAGGAGAGCAGGTTCCTTTTTTTTCCGGATCGGATTGTTACTGTTAGCTATGGTGGTGATCTGTGACTTTATGCAATTTCCTGTTGTTGATCTTTCTGCTATGTTTTTTTTTTTTCCTTCTGTCATCAAAGACTCAGGGCAACACAAACAATGTCAATGTATATTTTCAGAACAATATGCACTGGGATGGGCTGCATGGCGTCTCAGAGCAGGCCTTTCCTTCCCTTTCAAGAACAGCCCAGGGAGATGTACCCTATAGTCGGCTGTGCACAAGGCTCTGCAGACAGCCAAACCCAACAAAACCAAACCTGCATAATTCAGATGCTGGGCTCACGAAGCAAGCGAGATCTTCAGAGAGAGGAGGATGGAAGGGGGGTTGGGGGGAGGGGGGGGAGTCTGACAAAAATGGAGAGTATTGGCCAGGAGAGAAAGAACCATGGAGCATAGAAACCTGCTTGTAGTGGAGCCGTTCCTTTAGGTCATTTAGACAGGCGTAGACTGCAGTGGGATATGCTGGCCTCGTGCAGTATTGATCTGTGAAGACGTAGGCTGTGTTTGGATTCAGGCTTTAACTGAATGAGGAGGACCGACAGGTGTAAGGAGGAGGAAAATGTGTAGACCCTTGATGCACTCTCTTACACTTGGCTATATCTATTGAGATTGTATCCAACAAGACTGAATCTTATTTTTCTTGATTTTTTGTTTGTTTCTTATATGTATTCTTGGGGGTGGGTGGGGATTGTTTTTTTAAAAATTCATTATTAAAAGAAAAAGAGACAGCTATGAATGATACATACAGCGACTAGTAGTCGCACAACTAAGTGTAGATCAGTCTGAAATTTTCAGAGCGACACATGAAGTACAGCCACTAAAATGAAAACAAACCATCAGTTAATTTTAAGCTAGATTAGTGAAAAGCAGTAATGAATGATGTTCACATGGCAGTGTGTGCTTTCTACACATTTGGGCCTGCTTGTCTAGAACGTCTTCAAACCCAGATGTAACCTCTGGGTAGGCTCGTCTACAGGTGTACCATGAGTGATGGAATGGCTCGTTTGATTGGTTGGGTTGGCTGTCCTGCAGACACAGCGCCTTTCAGACTTGGTGCAGTAAATGGAAGAGATGACAAGTATGCATGATCCAGTGAAACTCCCATGTCGGGGACAGCAGACAAGCAATGCTGACCACGGGAATGAGTATGCATGATCCAGTGAAACTCCCATGTCGGGGACAGCAGATAAGCAATGCTGACCACGGGAATGAGAACGGCGATGCCGCCTGGAGAACCTGCCGCAGATCTAATCGGTGGTTTTTGTTTATTTGTTGTTTTGTTTTACCATTTATCTGAACATGTCTTTGACATCGGTCATCCCTTTCCGATCATTACTGTATATAATCTCTCTCTCTCTCTCTCTCTCTCACTCTCAGCGTGAAATCCATTCAGTTGGACTCCCGTTAATAAGTGATTGACTTTGTGGTGCAAAGCGTCAAACTGCATACCTGTGACCTTTGGAGTGGACTTGTTTTTGCTGTTTTCCCTCTTCTTCCAGAACAGGTGGAGTATAGACAGGATGTGGACTGTTACTCGGTTGAACACCATGTGTCAGCAAGCATGTTCCTGGTTGTTTGTTTTTTTACCTTTTTTTTGGTTTTGTTTTTGAAACACTTCAAATCTCTGCGTCGGTTTGTTATTCCATTGGGGTGCAGTGCAGTATGAATCAAACCCTGTGTCATGTTTGTTTGTTTGTTTGTGTGTGCACATTCTTCTCCTCCACTCAGAATTAGATACAATATGATCCACTCCTTGCTGGTGTTTTTCATCGTTGATTCTCGCACTCTGCTTGATAATCTCCCTTAAAATAGTGTATCTTGTCACGTTTTTTCTTTAGTAATCCAGAAATTCATTGTGGTGTGCATGGTATGTGTGTTTGTGTATGTATTTTTTTTCTGTTTTTGTTTTGGCGAGAGATGGTTTGTTCCAGCGCTTCCCCAACAGATGTATGTAGTGCAACTGGAAGCTTTTCCCCTTTAGTTTTCCTGCATTGTTGTTTTTAGTCACCAACAAGGACAAAGTTGTTTGTTGGAGGCCGGTTGTTCTCCGATGTTCATATGGAGAGGAAAAAAAACAACACTTTTCATGGGAGAGTAAATGTGCTTGAGAGACCTGGAGAGAGAACTGATGTTGCAGGGGAGAGAACTTAGTTTGGTAGTGCAGACTGCCTGGGCATGTTTGGGATTGTGCAAAAATGTGTTTGAAGGAGTATTGTCATGAGAATGCCTCCCAGAATCATTGATTGCTCACAGGTCTGGAATTCAGTAGCAACACACAAAAAATAGCACCGTTAATTTTGAATGTGAAGTGGAATGGTATCGAGAGATGCGCACAGCATGAGGCTGCTTGCATGAAATAGGGGCTGGGCTAGAACCATTTACCTGTTTTCAGGTTTTAGGTAGTCCCGAGCACAGACCCTTGTAGCAAGTGAAATTAGGCTCCTGTCCCCCCCCCCCCCCCCCCCCCCTCCCCGCCTCTGTCCCAGTATGCATGAATATCGAATTAACATTCACCGATAGGAATAAATATGAAATTAAGCTTGACCTGGCACATCGGCAATAAAGTTGAGAAGTCTTTTTTAAAAAAAAAGATTTATGTTGAGTGAAGACATTGGATGTTTTCTTGAGGGTAGTAGAGTGTGTCAGTGCGCAGGATTGAAAACGATTGAGCAGAACTGTCAGGAAGGGAGTAAAGTTGTTTGTCATCTTCTCAAACTGATTGGTCCTGTTTGAGTGAAATAGGTATCTGGGGAAAGGAAGGTCAAGGACTTTTTGCAGACGACCCTCGCTGAGACCCACCCTATTGCACCGTCATGAATATAGTCGGAGAAAATCTGTAGAGTTCAGGTTTGTTGTGATCCTTTATTTCAGATAAAAAGCATAACAGTTGAAACTAGGCTTTCTATACATGTAGATGTATCAAGAGTTGATAGGACTGTTGTGCCAAAAACAAACCAATTAATTCTAATAAATGCTTTCTCACTCACAAGTGTGAATTAGGCAAAATGTTGATGGATTAGGTAATTTCAGAATCAAATGAGTTGGATAAGTTTATGGATTGGGTAATTTCAGAATCAAACAAGTTAGGTGTGCAAATTTTACTGTAGAAAGAAAGAACTGCTGTTCTGTTTTCTCAGGGCATATGGTTTTGGCGCATTTATGAGCTCAGGAAGAGGACTTGTTCTAAACGTGGTTTCCACTGTTGAAATGTAAATAGTTTGGAAAATTGAATGGCAATATACTTTTTCTGTGGGGAAAATCATCTGTTGGAAGGACTGCAAACACTCGGCTCCAAGGAAAGACCCAAAGAAAAAACAAAAACAAAATACATACATACATACATGAAAGTATATTGTGAACAAATACATACATGAAAGTATATTGTGAACAAATATATACATGAAAGTATATTGTGGACAAGCGAGTCTTGTCTGCATGGCCTTTGACTAGTTCATTTGCATGTTATTTCGGCTGGAACCCCCCCCCCCCCCCCCCCACACACACACACACACACACAAATCCTTAGTATTGACTTCTGGTAGCTGGTATAATGGTATGGAAAGAGCATTGTTATCGGTTCTTCTCCCTCAGCCAGGGATGGTCAGTGTCAATCTTAGATTTGCTGTGACACAGTGGCTGGGCACTGTTCATAGAGGTGATATCAACCTTAGATTTGCTGTGACAGTGGCAGGGCACTGTTCATAGAGGTGATATCAACCTTAGATTTGTTGTGACACAGTGGCAGGGCACTGTTTATAGAGGTGATATCAACCTTAGATTTGCTGTGACACAGTGGCAGGGCACTGTTCATAGAGGTGATATCAACCTTAGATTTGCTGTGACACAGTGGCAGGGCACTGTTCATAGAGGTGATATCAACCTTAGATTTGTTGTGACACAGTGGCAGGGCACTGTTCATAGAGGTGATATCAACCTTTTGATTTGCTGTGACAGTGGCAGGGCACTGTTCATAGAGGTGATATCAACCTTAGATTTGCTGTGGCAGGCACTGTTCATAGAGGTAATATCAACCTTAGATTTGCTGTGACAGTGGCAGGGCACTGTTCATAGAGGTGATATCAACCTTAGATTTGCTGTGACAGTGGCAGGGCACTGTTCATAGAGGTGATATCAACCTTAGATTTGCTGTGACACAGTGGCAGGGCACTGTTCATAGATGTGATAGCACAGAGGGATTCTCATGTCAGACCTTGACTGGAAGAATCGTTTTGTTGTTGCCGCCGCCGATGGAAGTTGCACAGATAACTTTCTACGCTTCTCTGGTTCCTGTATTGGAGATGGCATTATGCAAATGATGCTATACTGGAGATGGCATTATGCAAATGATGCTATACTGGAGATGGCATTATGCAAATGATGCTATACTGGAGATGGCATTATGCAAATGCTATACTGGAGATGGCATTATGCAATTGATGCTATACTGGAGATGGCATTATGCGATTGATGCTATACTGGAGATGGCATTATGCGATTGAAACAGTAAGTACACACACAGTAGTATTGCAAGTGGTGTTGCTGTAAGAAAGAAAAAAAAAGACAAGAAAAAGTATAATACATTAGGAATGATGTAAGAATGTTGTGGATGCAATATGTACTGTAACAATATCCAGATGTAGATATTGCAGACCACAGTATTGTAGATCATGTAATAATTCATCACTTTCATTGTGCTTAGATGATGCACTTGAACTGTGGGGTGGGGTTTTTTTTGGTTTTTTTTTTTTTTTTTGCTTTTTAATAGGATTCCCTTGTTCATTAGTCAGAAAGGTGTAAACTAAACTGTACAGACATACAAAATAGTTCCAGTTAAGGTGGCTAGTAAAACAAAAGAATTGTTGGTTGGATTTTTTTTTCTTTTAATGATGATTTTAGTTTTAAGAAAAATTGTTTCTTGATTTTCCCTGCGAATCCAGAAGTGTAAGGGTTTTTGGTACTGGAGTTATTCCATAGTCTGTGTTTTGTCAGTCCTCGACCACAAACTTGCATGTGTATGCTACTTTTGTGTGCATTTTTTTCCCAGCAGCAAAAAAAGGAGGGATTTCTTGTTGTTGCTTTTGTATGCTGCTGTGGTGTGCTTTTTTAAAAAAAATTCCCAGCAGCAAAAACAAATTTTTTAAAAGGGGTGGAGGATGGGGGTGTTCTTCTTGTTTTTGGTTTTTTCTTTTTGGTCATTAGGATCTGTAGGCTGGCCAGACACTGTTTTCTCCCATAGCCCAGCTGGTCAAGGAAGCCATGTCAAGCCGAAATGATTGAAAGCAGAAATCACACAGAGTTAAACGATTCCAAGCACAAAGTAAACAGATCTAAAGATCCAGGTTGTGGCTTCCATTCTCAAGTTTGTAACTCGTGGCAGACTCGTAGTTATACTTCAGTAATGCGTTTTAGAACCATGGATGTCTAGAAACGACACTATATTAGTGTGTGAAAAGTATGCTCTTTTTTGAAACTATGTTAGTGTGTGAAAGGTATGCTCTTTTTTGAAACTATGTTAGTGTGTGAAAGGTATGCTCTTTTTCGGGAGTGGGGTTGCACTGAAGGAATATTTGTAAAACCAGCAGAACAGAGTATCCACTCCATACATGTACACACCATACATGTACACACATACTGTACTACCATACATACATACTGATGTCCACCATACATGTCAATGAAGCCATACATACGAGAATACTGAAGGAAAAATAACAAATGTAAACGATGTCAAACAAATGAACAAACAGATCTAATGTAATTCCATGACACCATACTCAAGTGTGTAATACTACATGACAACCATAATTAATACTGCATGTAATGACTTTACAGAACACACCATGTACATCTAAAGAAAAACAGACAACCTAATAATATGTGTAAAATAATGCTCATTTTTGAACTGAATGTATAAAGTATGCCCTTTTTGAAACATATGTATGTACTAAAATATGCACTTTTACGGTAGTTTGCACTGAAAGGAATATTTGTAAAACCATGCATGTACAACTGAGTATCCACATCCATACATGTACAACTACATGTACATAACATACATGAACACACAAATGTACTATTACTAACATACATGAACACACCATACATGTACATACTGAATGTACATAACATACATGAACACACCATACATGTACATACTAATGTACATAACATACATGAACACTACTTTACATGTACATACTACATGAACACCCCATACATGAAACTGAACACCATACATGTACATACTGAATGTACATAACATACATGAACACACCATACATGTACATACTAAATGTACATAACATACATGAACACACCATACATGTACATACTGAATGTACATAACATACATGAACACACCATACATGTACATACTAAATGTACATAACATACATGAACACACCATACATGTACATACTAAATGTACATAACATACATGAACACACCATACATGTACATACTGAATGTACATAACATACATGAACACACCATACATGTACATACTGAATGTACATAACATACATGAACACACCATACATGTACATACTAAATGTACATAACATACATGAACACACCATACATGTACATACTAATGTACATAACATACATGAACACACCATACATGTACATACTGAATGTACATAACATACATGAACACACCATACATGTACATACTGAAATGTACATAACATACATGAACACACCATACATGTACATACTAATGTACATAAAATACATGAACACACCATACATGTACATACTGAAATGTACATAACATACATGAACACACCATACATGTACATACTAATGTACATAACATACATGAACACACCATACATGTACATACTAATGTACATAACATACATGAACACACCATCATTACATACGAATGTACATAACTACATGACACCTACGTACATACAATTACATAACATACAAACACACCATACATGTACATACTGAATGTACATAACATACATGAACACACCATACATGTACATACTGAATGTACATAACATACATGAACACACCATACATGTACATACTAAATGTACATAACATACATGAACACACCATACATGTACATACTAAATGTACATAACATACATGAACCACACCATACAATGTACATATAAACAAAATGTACATAAAACATACATGAACACACCATACATGTACATACTAAATGTACATAACATACATGAACACACCATACATGTACATACTAAATGTACATAACATACATGAACACACCATATATGTATGTACATGCCAAATAGGTATAGTCCCTTCAAGGAGATGCAGAATGCTTGCAGATTGAAAACGTTTTGTATTCCAATGTCGTACATAATGTATACATCAATAATACGGAAATGGGGAGAGAAGGGGGGGGGGGAGGGTATTTTGTACCTGTAATGCTCATTATTCATGTAATCTACTTCAACCATATCCATCTTTCCTCTCTCTTCCCTGTGTTCAACTTTCCCTGAACCCTTGCCTCCTGACCTTTGCCCTCTCTCCACACTTGCACATTGTGGGGCCCACAAAAAGGAAATGTGGAGCCATGCCATAGTGGGTTGCACGTCTTCTGGCTGATCAAGTATGCTCAGGGCAAGCGAAAAGGAGAGAAAGATTGGAAAACTGCTGCCAACTGATAATTACCTCATTTAGCTTACTGGTGGGATGAAGGTGACAAGCTATTGGATGAGGGAGGGGGAGGGGAAGGGCGAGAGAGGGTGGGAAGTCTGTTGTTGAAACCGAAGTACTTTGTGGACTGCTTTTTCTGGAAGTGTGCTTGGATGATCTGAGTTGTTGAAATGGGGGCACAGTATACCTAGGACTTGCCACACTTGTTAGGAACTCTTCACGGGCTTATTATGGATGATTTCAGTTGTTGAAATGGGGGGGGGGGGGGGGGGGGGGGGTACAGTATATCTAGGACTTGCCACACTTGTTAGGAACTCTTCACCGGCTTATCATGGGGCATCGCAGACCAGATAGGTTTGGCACCCGTTGTGAAGTAGTAACAGCTGTCCTGCGGTAGTTGCAGAAGTATTCTGTAGTTGAGGATGCCATACGGTGCGAGGGTCAGTTTTTTGTACAGTTGTTGAAGTGTTCTGCAGTTTTTCCACACAGGGAAATGGGTCGGTGTCGTACACATGCTGTTTGGCAGTTGCAGAGGTATGTAGTGTAACGTTTTGCACAGTAAAAGGATCAGTTTGGTGTGCAAAGCCAGTTGCCCTGTATCTTGATATTTCGTTATGATTGATTTGAGAGACATAGGTTATTTTGTGCAATACTTAAAATCACTGTAGGATTTCTGTTTCAATCACAAAAAATGGGAGGGGGGGGGGGGGGGTTGGAAGGAACAGCAGTAGAGGAGAAAAAGGGGACGCATCTTTCCTTTTTTTTGTAGACTGTCCACTTGCAGTAGAACTAGAAGGGAAAAAGGGTGTTACTTTCCAGGCTCAAAGGAACTCTGCCAGGTAAATGCCCACCAACCATGTTTTCTTTTTTCCCCCATTGCACTGCATTGTACAACCTGCATGCCAAACAGGTTTGTTAAGGGGATGGCATCGGACTGCTGTCCCAAGGGAGAGCACTTTCCTGAAGTAGGGTGCCACTTTTACTGCCCTCCCCCTTGGAGTTGTACTCCCCCTCCCACCTCAGCCCCAGGCGGTCTTTGTTCATTAGTTAATGGGTTGCCTGAATTGACATGATTTTGGTTTTCTTGAGCAACAGAAGACCTCTTTGGCAAATCCCAAAATTGAGCAATCTGAATACTCAAGTTCAATATTTCAGTCATTTAGCAGTCTGTTTACACATGGTCTATGCTTTAGTTATTTCCTAAGGAGCAGAATGGTAGAAATGAAATGCCAGAATATGTCGACGGACAGGAGACCTTGGTGTGTTTGTACAAGCCGATGCTGCTCCCCGAGCATGTAGAGCTATTGGTTGTCTCCCAGTTATGCTATTGTGAAGTAATGTATTGCAGCCATTGGATTGCGAGCCTGAAAAATGAGCAGTTCACAACATCTGAAAGCCAGATGGTCATCTGGCCCATTTTAAATGCGAGCGTGTCCAGTGTAAAAAAAAAAAAAAAAGTGGCTGTTCAATATAAAGGTGTCAAGATTCGGGGAGAGATATGGGAGGGGGAGGCGAGATAACTCAGCAAAACTGTAACTAATGGATTTCTGCTTCTATATTAGTCTGGTACTGGGCCATCTCTCCTCTGGGATTTATCCATGGTGCCATTGCTCTGCCTGGACTACATCACTGGTCCATTCTCCACTAAATGTATTGGACCATCTGTCTACTTTAATTTAACCCAGTGGTCAATGGACTGTGTCCATCCTCCTTCAAACCCACTGGGCATCTCTATGTAGACTTAATTCCACTTGGCCATTTCTCCATTAGAACTTTGGGTAGACCTTCCCCATTTGACTTTGATCCAAGGGGACCATTGCTCCACTAGACCAAATTCCTCCTTCCCCTTCCCACCCCAGTGTTGGGGGTTCATTGTTTTCTCTCCACATGGACTAAATCCACTGGGCCATGTCTCCAGTGGGATATGTTGCAAGCCAGAGGTAATGTAGACGTGCTGCGTGTCCTATCGGTAGCCTTTGTTCCCCAGTTTCCCTTCTCTTTCTGCTGCTGTTGTTTTATTCTGCATGGAACACGGTTACAGTAGGTAGTGCGAGGGAGGGTGAGGTGTGTTGTGTGTGTGTGGGGGGGGGGGGGGGGGTCATCTGTGGGACTTGAATCTACATATGCTAGCACACTGTACTTGTCCCGTAATTGTAGTGAACTTTTGATGGCAGAAGGTGAACACAATAACACCTTTAGAGCTAGTTTTAAGAGTCCTCTTTAAGAAACGTATTCTCAGAATATAAATGTCTGTCTTGAGCAAGTTTTAAGGAGGCTTGTTTAAAGGAAATGAATGTGCCGTAATGTCTTGAGGGGAAAATGCCGATGTCTTGTGTTTTCTGCCTTGTGCTGTGTGTCAAGGTTTGGGTAAAAGGCAAAGACTTCCTGGAAATGCATGGACTGACAGCTGTAGATAGGATTAGACCGGCAGTTACAGACATTCCAACATGAAAAACATAGCACATGGGTTGACGGGTAGGATCATCATATAGAATTTTGGGTGGAGTAGATGGGCACTTTTGGGGGAGTGAAAATTAGTGACTGGTCCATAAGATCAGCAGAAACGAAGAACACAAGTTGGATGTTGATGGGAAAATGTCACAGAAGAAACGATTTGACTGATTACAGCATGCAATCATTTTTTTTCTTTTTTAAATCAAGTTCTGACCAACACATTGCGTCGTTTATGCTTAGGTCCAGTATCCAGGAAGTAGCATCCAGTCCTCAACAACTTTCCCCTCCCCTGAAAACGATTTGTATCCTACCAGATGTTTTCAGGACCGTCAGGAAGTGGAGGTCGTGTGGCAGGGCAGATGTGGTGTAGCAGAGGGTGGGATGGGTTAGTCCACGCTGGGCAGATGTGGTGTAGCAGAGGTGGATGGGTTAGTCCACGCTGGGCAGATGTGGTGTAGCAGAGGTGGATGGGTTAGTCCACGCTGGGCAGATGTGGTGTAGCAGAGGTGGATGGGTTAGTCCACGCTGGTAGATGTGGTGTAGCAGAGGTGGATGGATGGATGGGTTAGTCCACGCTGGGCAGATGTGGTGTAGCAGAGGTGGATGGGTTAGTCCACGCTGGGCAGATGTGGTGTAGCAGAGGTGGATGGATGGATGGGTTAGTCCATGCTGGTCAGATACAGGCTTTAAGAGTCATCGTCAGTGTGCATTGTGATTGGTGGATTCTGTCCTTCAAGGGGAGATTTTTTCCCCATCTGTTTTACCATTTGTTACGCATACTGTAGTGTGTTGCTAGTCATTGGGTTTGCATCTGTGATACTCCAGTGTGTGGGTTGCTTTGTGGTCCTGAACTGGGGGGGGGGGGGGGGGGGGCTGTATGGATGGAGAGAGAGTATATACAATACTTGTGCGGATGGATGTTCTGATTTAGTTCAGATTTGGGTTTATTGCCGGTTCGATGTTACATTTGTAGATTGTGTGTGTGCATGCGTTTTGTGAAGGAATTTGAGGAGTTGATGTGATATTTTACCTGTTGTTGAGCCACATTTTCCAGCCGTTCAGATTTATTACAGAGCGACTCGCTAGATCGGACATTACAGTATCTGCACCACTTTCAGGGTTTAGAAGTGCGGAAGTATTGCCCGTGTAGTCAGCGGTTTCAACTGGGGTATTGTAGAGTTTTGGACAGTATTCAGTCAAATAGGTTATACAAGATTTGCCGAAGTGTTGGTAGGTTCAGTAATGTATCAGTTAGGTGGAGGGTGATGGGTCTGATTGTACGATTCCTATGCCTGAAGTCTTTCTCGCCCGCCTGATTTCTGTTTCCCCAACGAGTGTCGCCGACTTTTGACTCGATCCCACTTGCACACACCAGCAGATGCTTGACTGGCACTGTGCCATCTCGGGACACGTGTTTCAGGAAGGTTGAACAGACCTCGTCCGCGCCTACACCGACCAGCTTTTATTAGAGCCAAGAGCTGCGCGGTAGATGTGTCCTACCTACCCACCCACACCCCATCACCGCTAGCATCCACTGTATTAATGCACGCTCCCGTGCCGCCTCTTATGCGGCAGGCCTTTTGGACCGGGTCCAGCCGTGGTAACATCTCTAGCTGTGACGGAAACCTACCGTGTGCATAATTATTAGCGGTGTTCTCTGGCGGCGTCGAGCATTTGTCATGCAGGCAGGGAGGGGCTGCAGGAGTTGCAACAGACACTAACCCGTAAAACATGACGTGTTTTTGTTCGGCAAGTGTTGGCCAGGCGGTGGGTTGTTTTTTTTTTGTTTAGCAACTCGACTGTGTGACACAATGTTCTCATTGCCAGTTTCCTTTACGACCTAGTTATATTTTCCTAATGCAGGTCATAACGCTTTTCTTTCCCCCAACACCACTAGAATCGGTATTCTTCTACTGTAGGCGATACAAGAGTTTTTTTTTCCCCCTTTGTGCGATTGTTGGCCGATTCTGCAATGCTGACTGGTTTGCTCACGCGATCTGCAGGGAAGCGACAAGATACTGCCGGTCTGCAGTTTTCATCTGCGAACAACAAGTGACAAATGGGTTACTTTTCCTCCTAGTGTCAAATGGGTTACTTTTTTTTCTAGTGACACATCGGCTCCTTTTCTTCAAGTGACACATCGGCTTTTCTTCAAGTGACACATCGGTTACTTTTCTAAACAAATCGGGTTACTTTTCTTCCAGCGACACATCGGCTGCCTGGTCTCAATTTGCCACCTTTGTTGGTTGTCCTTTGTTCTCAGCTCCGCCCTTTAGACCCGAAAGGACGATTCTTTTACTGGCCCTGATCATATATGGCTACAAGGATCTTTCAAACCTCCACCCAGATTAGTTCAGTTCCAAAACTTACGAGTTATCGGTCGTATGGAAGCTGGAAACCGCTGACTGTGGCCACTGAACACTGCAGTTTCCAAAATGTAGTCCGTCCAAACCGGTCTCTGAACACTGCAGTTTCCGCAATGTAGTCCGTCTAACCGGTCTCTCTGGCCACTGCAGTTTCCTCCGTGTAGTCCGTCTAACCGCGGACTTTCTGGCTACTGAACACTGCAGTTCAGATCCGTCTAGAAAGTGCTTTTTTTCGCAAGGCGTTTAAATCAATAAACCTGTTTCCATCTGATGTGGAGAAATCTGTGCCACAACTGGATAAAATTGAGTTTGTGTAGACGCCAGATTTTCTGCAAGCCACGAGGAAGTTGTTCGCTCTGGACATTTCTATCTTCAGATGATCTTGCCGACATTGTGCTCGACACGATCAGCTGAAGGAGATCACCGGGCCATGTACACTGTTAAGGAAGCCTCTCTAAATCTCCATTTATTTTTTTCGAGGGGGGGCGGCCATCTCCAAGTTGCCACCCAGTCAATGAAAATATACAAATTTCACTCATACTCGGTTCATACACACCCTTTTCTTTCAAAACGCGGACAATTGTTTTTTTAAAAATTCCCATTAACACAAAATTCTGCCGAGAGATTCTTCATGCTTTTAGTTCAAGACCTAAGAGGTCGCAAAGCATTGTCCTGTGGAACCTGGTTTAGTACACAGTAACGGTGCCACAACTATTCTTCTGCTCGACAGCACTCTCCATTACTATCATCTGCGCATTTTAAATGAACTATGACTCCGCACAACGACCTTATCCAAATTCGCCATTATCACACACTGCCGAAGATGTGGGTCTGGTGGCATTCTGCATCACCTACTCGGAGGCAGGCCGGGCAAACATCCCCTCCTACCGTAATCCAGGCTGAGCCTGTGAGTAATAGAATTATATGGTGTTCCCCCTGGTCAAAATGAGTTTATAATCCATTAAAGGCTTATCTCCGTGCAACCCCGCCTTCCGGAAATCTGCGCTAGTTACTTCCCCCTTGTTTGCCTTTCCTTTCGCACACCGTTTATCACTGTGGCCACATTGGTCTGTACTGGACACTTGTACTTTCCCATTTCATGAACTTACCAAGTTTTTTGCATGGTAGCTACACAGACTACGTGCCGACACGTTAATAAGCTAACTCATCCGAGGTCGATGCCGGCAAAGGTTTGGTATCTAGGATCAGTTGGGCTACACACATATTCTGCACATGTACAGCTCACAGGGGATAACCTTGTAAAACTCTGGTCGCTGGAGGGCAGTTCCTGCTGATGTGTACGTTATTGGAGCAATTGAGGCTTTGTTGTGTGCGTATGGTGGTGCAAGACAATGGCTGTGCGTTTTCTTGTTGGAACTGTTGAGGTCATGATAATAATCGGTCGGGGAAATGCTACTGGCGAAAGAACGACTTGATGGAAGACGTGGACAAGGGTGCTGGTTTTATAAGTCGCCCATCTACACCCCCCCCCCACACCTTAAATTCTTAGCCCCTATCTCCCATCCTCTATCGCCGCCCCCGTCCCCCGTCAACTCTTAGCCCCGTCTCCTACCTCTATCGCCCCCCACCCTCCCAGAACCGTCCTGGATGGTTCGTTCCGAACATGAACGCGCGCCTGGGCTAGACAAGTGAGAAGGGGGTCGGCCTCCCCTCCCCTTCCCCCTGAGCTTGTAGAACGTGCCACGTGGATCCTCCACCTCCCTACGGTTACCTTCCAGAATTCCTTCAGTCATCGTCCCGAAGCACTCGCAGACCTCGGACTGGACTGTGATTTGGTTTTGTTTGTCGTTTACCTGGTCCTTATCTCCCCCTCCCCTCTCTGTCCCCATCCACCCCCTCCTCCTCCTCTCCCTGGGATGAAACAAGAGGAGGGTGCGGGGGCTGCTCTTTTCATGCATGAGCATGTTCGTTCCTACAGTTACGTGCGCGTTTGTTGGTTCGTTGTCCTTTCTTCACTGTAGGTTGTTGGAGTGTCAGAATTAGGTGTTTTTTTTTTCTGCTCCGCTTCTTTTCCATCATTCTCTGGAGGCGGATGGTGCGTGTAGAGATCCCCTTTTATTCCTTTCCACCCCCACACAGCCCCGATATGGCCTGGCTAGGTCGGCAGGGCTATAAGCAACATTACCTTACCCCATCCCAACACCTGTTTACCCCCACCTCCCTGCTTTGTTTTACCAGTAGTTTTATTTTTTCAGACTGAAGTCGGGATGGACATACTGAAGATTGTCCACTGAAAGTTTTTTTCTTCTTCATGCTGTTACTAAGTTTCGTGGTGTGTGTCTGTTACTAAGTTTCGTGGTGTGTGTGTGACGGCTGACGTGAATCGACTTACATGAAATGCGTTTGATCATCTACCGTCTTTTAAACATGCCAAGCAAGTGTGCAAAGACCTTTTGATGGGGTTTTCAATGACGTGTGTGTCCGTCTTCATGTTCTATTTCCTTGGGAGGGTGTGGCGAGGGAATGGAGGGGGTAATACATGCGCATATATATATATAGAAAAAAAATGTGGAAAGTGACGTGCTGGAATCGGGGCGATGATGATATCAATTCGACCCCTCCCCTCTTCCTACGTTTAATTTACATTGTTGAGCGAATATATATATATATATATATATATATATATAATATATATATATATATATATATATATATATATATATATATACTCCCACTTTCCAAACCCTTTTATGTGTACTGTGTCTTTTCTATTGCGCTGGTGGCATAGTCATAAAGTTCAACTCAAGTCGTGCAATAACATTTGTTAGGTTGGAAGGCTAGAAGATGGAATACCCCCAGCTTTTTTCCCACTTCCGCGAGTGCACCACTGCCGGTCATATCAATGGCGCGCGTGCGACTACCCTTAGGCCCTCACCCCTCCTATCCCCGACCCCGCATTGTGCCAGTTCACTACAGACTTGACCGTTCAGATCCCGTGTCCTTTCTCCACCCTTTATCCGTTCTCCATGTCCCTTTCTGGGTACGACAGGTCGTGAATGGCCATCGCAGGTTGGTACCAACAGGAGGAGAGCAGCGAATTGGTCCTGAAATGATCCTTTTGAGACCGTCGGAAAACCTCCCGTTTCCTTATCCCTGTCTCCGAGCTTCCTCGCCGACCTCCTCCCCGACTAAAAGTTTCAAATGCCATTGCTTCTGGAGTCAAGACGCTCTTTTCAGTCTCGGTGGCTTCGTCAAATCCATGTAAGAAAGTGATGGCCTTACCCTCCCCCTCCACCTGGAAGAGACTGGCATTCGAACCTCTACGGGGGGCGTTCCCTGCTGTCCTTTATGTCGGAAGACGCTCTTCTGGTGCCTCCAGTCAACACCGGGACCATGGCCACTTCTGTATCTGGAACAGTTCAAGGCCGTGTATGGGATGCATGTGACAATCTCGAACCAGTTTGTACATTTACTCAAGATTCAATGCGAGCTGTAAGATTAATCCCCCCCCCCCACACACCCTTCCTTTCACCCTCTGTAGCAATGGAAGGCCTTCCTTTCCACCCTCTGTAGCAATGGGAAGGCCTTCCTTTCACCCTCTATAGCAATGGGAAGGCCTTCCTTTCACCCTCTATAGCAATGGGAAGGCCTTCCTTTCACCCTCTGTAGCAATGGGAAGGCCTTCCTTTCACCCTCTGTAGCAATGGGAAGGCCTTCTGCCCGTATCAGGAAAAGCTTGGCATTTCATGCCAGATCAGTGGTTGTTAAACAGGAAGCAGTATGCCCCCCCCCCCCCCCTTACCGGAAATGATGCTGGGAACTTGCAGTTCCTTTTCCCACCCTTCTTTTCTGTACTCTCATTATCCCTCTCCAACCCCCATATCATTTCAATTTGAAATGAAAACAGCATACCCCCCTCCACTACGGAATTTTTTTTTGTTTGTTACATTACGTGGGGTATATTTGCGGCGGGCGTTTGATCATTGGTCTGAATGCTGCACGTTTTATATCATTTATTCGTTTTCATTTAGAATGATCCTCTCGTGTCTTAAGAGCCCAGAATGATCTTAGCTTGCCTGGCTCAGAAGCAACACAAACGCGACGGTGGGTTACATGACCTTATTCCGTCAACTGGTGGATAGGAAGTAGCACTGGGTGGGTGGGTGGGGGGGGTGGGGGGGGGGGGAGATTTCCTAAGAAAGAAAAACAAAAGCTGTTACAGGAACCTCGAAAGCGGTGGAAAGGAAATCTTTCCATAATTTGTCCTCCGTCTCTCTGTGGCTAACTACATCAATGCAGTGCTCGATTCATGAAGTGTGCTGCTACAGGCTACAGCAGAATTTGACACGCAGGCCTTTTTTGGTTAAGGCTTTTTTTTTTATGTTTGGGGGGGGGGGGGGGGGGGGGGGGGGGGGGGGGGGGGGGGGGGGCACCTCACTGTGGCGATGGTATTTTTTCGTTACTTTTCCGATTTTCTTTTCGTGGTTGGGAATATATTATGGTTTAGCTTTCCCCTCACCCCCGTCCATACTCTTCCAACCCCCACGGCCCTTTCCAATCCACCCAATTTCCTACACCCCTTGCCCATCCACCACACCAGCCTAGGCACATTACATCTTGTTTCTCATTGCAAGGTTTTTTGAATAATCTTAAGTGAGACACCCCCCCCCCCTCCGCCCCCGTTTCTTCCAATCTCTCTCTCAACCGCCCCCCCCCCCCCCCCCCGTATTGGTAATTCCTAGTGTTTTGTGTCTGGAGTTCTCCCCCCCCCCCCCCAAATGACGTTGTTGGAAGTGTGCATTGTGGATGGAATACCGTCATGTGACCTGACCTGTAGGCCATTTCCGACGGTTACTTTAGCAAAGCTGTCTTTGGTTCGTTTTTCAAGTTCTCAATATTATTCTCTCTCTGCAGTTTTACGAAACTCTCCAGCAACCAACACTGTTAGAAGACACGATTCAATAAACGGTTTTATATTTTTCACGTTTTGGGGTGTGTGTTTATTTGGCCGTTTTCGAATCCGTGTGTTTATGTGTAGCTGGTCCGCCAGGTCACATTGCATTCACTAGTCCACCAACATTCCAAGTCACATTGCATTCAGTAGTCCACCAATGTTTCCAAGTCACATTGCATTCAGTAGTCCACCAATTCCAAGTCACATTGCATTCAGTAGTCCACCAATGCTTCCAAGTCACATTGCATTCAGTAGTCCACCAACATTCCAAGTCACATGCATTCAGTGGTCCACCAATGCTTCCAAGTCACATTGCATTCATTAGTCCACAATGCTTCCAAGTCACATTGCATTCAGTAGTCCACCAACATTCCAAGTCACATTGCATTCAGTAGTCCACCAACATTCCAAGTCACATTGCATTCAGTAGTCCACCAACATTCCAAGTCATTGCATTCAGTAGTCCACCAACATTCCAGGTCACATTGCATTCAGTAGTCCACCAACATTCCAGGTCACATTGCATTCAGTAGTCCACCAACATTCCAAGTCACATTGCATTCAGTAGTCCACCAACATTCCAGGTCACATTCAACAATCCCACATGTTCATGTCACTCGTATTGTATTGCCCACCGTAACTTTTAGTTAGGTACGCTCCATAGTTCACCAACACGGTCTAGTCACTTTCAGTAGTCCACAAACACTTGCAAATCAAATTCCAACACCACTAACACTTGCAAATCACATTCAATAGCCCACCAATCCTTTCAAATCGCACTCGTTAATCCACAAACACTTCCAAGTCATATTCTACCAGTCCACGAGCACTCAGTAGTCGCATTCTGCAGTCGTATTTCTTTTGCGTACGCTGGCTGATACTCCTGCGGCCACTCCCTGTATAGACAGGCAGGTAATAATCCCATCTGCTTAACAAAGAGAGTGGCGTTTTGTGTGTATTACCGTGTTTTTTTTTATCCCACCCTTAAGGCAGCCATACTCCATCGTCGGGGAAGGTGCATGCTATGTGTAACGTGTCATCCACACCAACGGCCAAACTGGCCTTTTCCGAAAGTTGGTGATGGGATTTTACGTGTGAGCAAGATGTTATGCGTGCGTTCACACACGGAACCTCGGTTTATAGTCTCAATCGAAGGACTGTATGGGAAATGGAGTCAGAACCAATGTTAACTCCGAGGGAAAAAAAATCCCCCCCATATACCGAAACGGCCCGGCGGAGATTCGAACCCGCAACCCTTGGATTACCAGTTCGGCGCTCTACCAACTGAGCAATTCCGGCCCCCAGCAGTAGTTTGATAGGGCTTTCAGCTTTACCGAGTCGCGATCAATTCCAATATTTAGCAGGGAATGGTTTGTCCGTCGAACGTCGTTTTTAATTCACCTTACCATGCCATTTTCAGACGCCCTCTTACACCATTTCCACGTCGCATTCCGACGTCCACAAAACACTCCCAAACCTCCATAAGTCCACACACCACCTGTTGGAAGTCACGTTCATCTGAAAACTGTCGTCTTCTCAAAATTTACCGAGTCACGACCGCTCCCAAGTCCACGAACTTTTCCTGGGCACGTTGATACGTCAACATTTGTCGCATCAACATGTTAAAAGTGGCAATCAACTGGTCCATATTTCCTAGTCCCCGTTCATCTGTCGACCAACTTCTTTCAGTCGCAATCGACAGTCGGGCCGACACCGAGTCACAGTCTGCATTCCGTCAACTCTTCCAGCTCCATATCGACTGTCCGCCAACACGCCGAGAGTCACAGTCTGCATTCCGTCAACTCTTCCAGCTCCATATCGACAGTCGGCCGACACCGAGTCACAGTCTGCATTCCGTCAACTCTTCCAGCTCCATATCGACTGTCTGCCAAACACCGTAGTCACGGTCAAATGTCGTTGTCTTCCCCTCAAGATGCTTTGTCCAGGGGGAATGCTTCTTGAGCTCTCCGAGTGACTCCCAACTATAAACCACGTCTGTTATGCCCCTGACTCGGCAAACGGAATAGAACAGGGTTTGTAGTTGTCGAACAACTCTGCCACTCACCGTCTCTGGAGATGTGAATTCACGATTGTTGCTTATCACAGTGAACTATGCAGATCGGACTCTCTCTCCCTCCCTCCCTCTCTCTTTCCAGATGGATGAATGATGCCTAATTCTCCGTGTGTGCGCCCGCATGCGGTGTGGTGTGTGCGTGCGTGTGCGTATGTGTTGTGTGTGTGCGCGCGCGTGTGTGTGTGTGTGTGTGTGTGCGTGCGGCGCGCGCAGTGATTATAAAAACGACAAAATGGGTTAGCTCAGGGAATCATCTGCAAGATACAGAGACTGGAACTACTACCATCATTCAAAACTGGAGTTACTACTATCATTTTTAGTCAGTCAATTTTTTTTTTCTTCTTTTTTTAGATTAGAACATTGTTTTTTTCCTTAGGAAGAGAAGAAAACCGGGAAACAAATCAAAAGAATCGAAATGATTTTTCTTTGTTGGCGTCATTCGGGCATAGATCACTACGTATTTTGACGTTTGACAGTTTCCTCACGTCTTGGCAGACAGCTCTGCTTGTTTAGGAATAACAGTCACAGATTCTGACCTTGGATCCTTGTCTGGATTCCGGCACCAACACCAGGTTAAAACGTAAAGTGTCATAATTTTCTTCTTTCCATCTTTCTTTCTTCTTCTTTTTTTTTTTTCTTGTGGTAAATGTGAAAGCAAGCAAACGCGTTAAGACGCATGTTGACTTTTAACTACTTGTTACAGCTCGGTATAAAGTTCTTCACTTTAGGGATCCCCGACCCCATCCCACCGCACCCCACACTCCCCACTCCAAGCTGCCAGCGTTTCAACGCACTGGTCATGGGTTGCGTTATGAATTATAGAACAAGCCCTATTGTGACCCCTGTAGAACTACACCAGACTGGCCGGTTAACATTGAAGGAACAACAACAAAGAAACAATCGATGACAAAGCATACAACATTTACTACACACTGGTATCAGCTGCCCAAAGGAGAATGATCAGCTTGCTCTGTTGACTCGTGTGCCATAGCGATAAATCTTGTCTTTCCCCTAATCATAAGCCCTCTTCAAAATTCTCTCTCTGTGTATCTCCTCCACACGACAAACTATGGTCAAACAAAGCACACTGCACCAAAATCTGACGCGGGGGGTAATTCTGGACCACAGGTGGAGGTCGGTATGGTGTTCGCCTGCCCTGTGCCGCTTCTACCTGCCTGCTGGGGTCGTTTCGGGGTGGCGGGTGATCGCTTACACCGTGAGCGTATGAGCGTCATGTACAGCCGACCACAAGAGGGATCTCTCTCTCCTCACGACCGTCAACCACACAGGAAATGAGAGGTCCTGCCCCTGAAAAGAAACCCAACAAACACTGGAGGACCGTTGTCATGATAGGTACCAAATGAACCTAAACTAAACCTAAACCTTGCATTCTAAACGGGAATGAAGGATATATGATTACGCAGCGCCAGCCCTTCCGCAATCTGTCTTCCTCAGATTAACCGTAGCAACCACATGGACAATAATGAAAAGGTGTTTGGGCGATGGACACTGCCGCGTGCTCTAGACCGTATTGCTCAGGTCTCAATCCTTGCACGCCCACCCCCCCCCCCCCCCCCCCCCCCCCCCCCCCCCCCCCCAACCCTCCTTCCCCATCCCAAGCCTTGTTCCAATTGAAGAAGAGAGAACAAATCAATGTAAAGACTGTGTGAGCAAAGACAGACTAAAAGGTCCCGAAGGCAGAAAAAACACACACCAAAACACACACACACACACACACAACAGAGAGAGAGAGGGGGGGGGGGGGGGGGAGGGGGGGAGGGAAGAAGGGAAATGGAGGGGATGAAAAGATAGAAAAGATGCCACAACAACAATCTCCCGAACTGGGAACCACAACCCCCGTACATCCCACGGTCCTTGAGCTCCACCCCCCCCCCCCCCCCCCCCCCCCCCCCCCCCCCCCCCCCCCCCCACCCCCCCCACCCCCCCCCCCTCCCTTCCCTCCCCCCCCCCCCCCCCCCCGCTCCCCTCCCCCCCCCCCCCCCCACCCCCCCCCCCCCCCCCCCCCCCCCCCCCCCCCCCCCCCCCCCCCCCCCCCCCCCCCTCCCCGCACACTAAAGTTCCCCCCACCTCTCTCTCTCTCCTCCCTGCTTAGATTTCTGTGCGACTTCAAAATTTTGAATTAACTAAAAACTCACAAATGAAATGTACATCTACGATTCCGCTAAAATTCGGCTAACAACGGTTCAAAGCTACCTAAAAGAAAACACAAAACTTTAAAAACCCAAAAAAAACAAAAAAAAAAGGGAAAAGACAGTCGACAAAAAACCCAAACAGCAATCAACCCCCAAAAAAAAAGAAAAAAAATGTAACGTACCGGGAAAAGTTGCTCCACAGTGAACATCTAAAGGCCATAACTTGATCTGCAGTGCCCCATTAAAGGCACTAATTGATCGCCACTCTCTGGCGATCCCCCGTCACCAAACCCCCGCTCAACGAATAACCTCTGCTACCTTTACCGTGGAGCTCCCTTTTCTGTCGGGCAGGACTCGGGGAAGACTCACCCTGAAGTGGCCCCCCCCCAGGTCATTTCGCTGAAAACAAACCCACGGCATCGGGGCCGGGCACCACCTACAGAACACGAAAAAAAAAAAACCCGTCTGGAAAAGTTCAAAAAAAATTACATCCCTCTTACCATGATAGTTAATTTTGACACCCTAAGACAGTTCAAAACGGGGAGTGACGGGGCGGAAAAAAAAGAAAATTTTAGAAAGAGAGGGGGTTGGTACCCCCAAGGACATAGACAAAGTCTGTATGTCCTTGGCGGTAAAAAAACAACCCCCCCCTTATCAAATCCCAAGACAGGGTTAAAAATAATTGCCGTTGCGAGTCACTGCCCTTTTGCTTTGTTAGACTACTGAGAACACCCCCCCCCTCCCGGGAAGAGAGAGAGAGAGGGGAGAGAGAGAGAGAGAGAGAGAGAGAGGAAGAGAGAGGAGGGGGAGCTACGTGTCACAAAAACAAAAAACGGAGAAAGGGGGGAGAGAGAGAGACAGAGCGCCCCAGAGTGTGGGGGGAAGACAAAAAAAAACAAAGCTAAATTTAAAGCTAGAGAGGGAGAGAAGAGGTGCCACACACACACACACACTCACACAAAGTTTGGAATGGAAGAGAGAGGATAGGAAGCGGTTATGTGGAGATGAGAGAGGGAGAGAGAGAGAGAGAGAGAGCAAACACACACACAAACACACACACAGATCCGTGTTCAGGCTATCCATGCGCAGAGGGCGGTAAAAGCGGACGACAAACGCAGAAGAAACAACAACAACAACAAAAACAATAGGCGACCGTCATTTTGTCTTTTCTGAAAAGCAAAACCAGAGTCACAGAAAAGAGGACATTACAAAATACTATCCAGCCGGGAGCGGCACGACGGCACTATTCCCGGCTGCCGCACGCTCACACACAGCGCTCATTCCCTGCCGACGCACAGATTTGGCCACTTTTTAATTTATTTTTACGGTAGCTCCACAGCAACTGACGGTCTTGTGTTTGGTGTCACAGGAAAGAACAAACACTCAACTCCCCTCATGACCAGATCCACTTTGTAATAATTCAAGCGCTTCATTGAGCGAGAAATTGCTACCACCCCTTTGCCTGACCGACTTTTTTCTCGCACAGGAAATGCGTGCCGCGCACCACGTGGTGGTAAAAAAGTAAAAAAATCTTCAGAGGTGAACCCTCCACTCAGTCAATGGTGAGTTGCGGCCTGATTCCCTACACTCTACGGCAGGCGACTCGCATTCTGCTCATGGCTCTTGGATGCAGTTCGCTGTCGCCTTGTCCTTTGCCCGTTTCCTGGGTAGCACCAGCATCTCCGTGACGACTGGGGGACCCTCAAGGCCAGCATCGCATGGAGGTGGATTGTCCCGAACACTTACTTTCGTGAAAGCTTGCTGTTAGTGGGGGCATGTCGGCCTGACAAAGTTCAAGTTCAACTTCTCCATCAGACCCAGCTCAACTGGAACTCTTCTCAGCTGCCTCAGCCCATGCGTTAGGCCTGTGGACCTCTTCCGCCACACCATCATCCCCCCCCCCCCCCCCCCCCCCCCCCCCCCCCCCCGTTCACCCGCACCTGCTCCCCTCCAAATCAAGAAATAAATCCGGATATAAAGCCTACTAGGCCTATGGTTACAAGAGAGAGAGAACAACAAACAAAAAAACCAGCGGCACATTAGGTCGATCAGTACCCATGTGGTCCAGAACCAATCCCCTGGCGCCGAGAGGTGATGAAAAACTGCCCTTGCTCGGACCACAATGGCAGATTCGGACGTACGGGCCACCGACATTGAAACCCGTGGCCATGGCCAGATGGCCAGGATGTGGGCGCCGTTTTCTCAAGCCTGGGAACTGCTGTGGCTTCGGTTCCGTGCCAGTTTCTCGGTGAACGCTCGTTAGACACAACCGCCTTGTCTGCCCGAAGACCCGTTCAGACCACATCAACGGGCTTCTTCGTGGATCACGAGCTAGCGATTGAAGCAGCATGTGCATGTGCGTTTCTTATACGGCGCCTACCTTACAGTTGATCATTGTACAGGTGCGCGCGCGAGCGAGCGACGGTGTGTGCGTGTGTGTGTGTGCGTGCGCGTGCGTGTGTGTGGTGTGTGTGTGTGTGTGTGTGTGTGTGTGTGTGTGTGTGTGTGCGTGTGTGTGTGCGTGCGTGCGCGCGTGCTCGCGCGCGGGTCTGTATTGTATACTTTGCCTGTTTATTGTCGAAATACTTTCGCAGCGAAGGTAGCATCATTTTGTTCAGGCTGTCTTATCACCCACTTCAATGCACTTCCAACTCTAGAACTTCCCAGATACCGAGACAAACCAAAAAATGAGATACGAAATAGCCGGGGCCACTTCATAACTTAATGGCCATGGAATTAATGGCCCGGTCTGGTTTATACCTGCTGGCTTAATGAAACAACCTAGGCTGTTCAGTACTCGGGGGATACATAAAAGTTGCGCCAGACCGTTGTTGTATTCAGGGTATATATTTTGGACAGGGGGGCGACATTCTGACCCCATACACCGACCCGCCGCCGATGTGTCGTGACGCATCCCCCTGGCAGCACGTGCGCTAAATGTCATCACCCAAGTGGAAATGTCACAGCGTTGGCGGGGTGGGGGTGGGGGGGGGGGGGGGGGGGGGGGAATGCACTAAACCAAAGAAAAAAAAGAAAAAAAAAGGAAAGAAAAAAAAAGGTGTGTGTGTTGGGAGGGGGGGGGGGGGGGGGGAGGAGGGACAAAAACAACAACAAAAAAAAAAACAAGAGCCGTTTGAAGAAGGCCATCAGAAAGTGTGGGCCTGAACCAAGAGGATCAAGTGAACACGGTGATGTCAGGCTGACATTCTCTTCCGTCACTCCTGGCCTTGAGAGTGCCCACATCACCTTTCGCCGAGACTTTGGTGACGACAGGGGCGACCTCTTCATTAACAAGGGTGTGTCACCTTTCGCCGAGACCTTGGTGACGACAGGGGCGACCTCTTCATTAACAAGGGTGTGTTGCTCACTGGAAGGCCGCTCGGTGAAAACCAACACCAGAAGTCGTCCCGACAGTTCCAGCCCCCCCCCCCCCCCCCAACCCAACTACTCTCCCCCCGCCCTGCCCTCTTCCTCCACAAGTTCCCTCACCCTCACCCCCCCCCCCCCACCACCCACACCCCTCCCTTTCACAATAATGATCTTACTTTGCCTTCTCGAAGTTGTAGTGTGTGTGTGTGCGTGTGTGTGTGTGCGTGTGCGCACGAGTTCGTGCGTGTATCAATGGGGATGGGGGGTGCGCGCGCGCGCGCGCGGTGTGGTGTGTGTGTGTGGCGCGTTCGCGCGCGCGCGTGGGTGTGTGTGTGTGTGTGTGTGTGTGTGTGTGTGTGTGTGTGTTAGCGCGCGCGCGTGTATGTGTGTGTGTGTGTGTGTGTGTGGTGTGTGTGTGTGTGTGGTGTGTGGTGTGTGTGTGTGTGCACGTGTATAAAGGTAAGTGGTATGTGTGTGTGTGTGTGTGTGTGTGTGTGTGTGTGTGTTGTGTGCGTGCGCGCGCGCGTGTGTGTACACGTGTGTGTGTGCGTGTGTGTGTGCGCATTCGCGCGCGTGTGCATTTGTGTGCACGCAGCAATGATTGAAAAAAAAACAAAACGGATCAGGTCAATGACGGATGACGATTTTTTCAGATAAAGATGACAAAGAGTGAAGACAGAATGGTGAAGACAGCAGCGACAGTATTTCATCATCATACCGGAGGTTACCTTCGCTGGATGCAGATTAGTCGAAAGAGCAACAGGTGTGTCAAGGGAAACAATCCATCTCACATCTCAAAAACTAGTCTGGATAGTTGTTTCCCATACTTGGTTATTGAGGGGGCCACAAAAATGTTTGTACCAATATTATTTTGGATGGCGAGCGATGACTGCGAGTTTACTGCTATTTTCTGTGCGAAATCGTCCAAGTGAATTCAATGTATGGGGAGGGGGGGGGGGGGGGGGGAATGTAGGCTTACACAACAGCAGATATTAAGCTTTAAATCATGGAACTTCAATGGATACAAACAATACAAGAATTGCAATCAATCAAAAGGAGACAAAAATCTACAAAACAGACATGAACAATACTATCAAAACAAAACAAGCAAGCAAGCAAACACGTGCGCGCGCGCGCACACACACACGCGCATTCACACATACACTCTTACACACACACACACACACACACACACACACAGATGACCAAGCCAAAGGACACAGATGAAATGAAGATAACCACTGCTAGGAACACGTGTTGACAGCAGTACCAGCGTGTCACCATCATCACGGGCGTCATCACGGGCGTTAAGACTCGTCCTGGTGCCGTCAGCGTTGCCTCAAGGGGAACAATCCATCGCAAGTCACAGAAAGAAGTTGGGGAGGAGTTGCCTACCTTATTTTCCCGGTGATCGTGGGGAAACCGCTACCAACAGACACGCATCGCAGACAGAGCAGGGAAAAGAAAACGATGACCGCGAGGGCATCGTCATTGCACCTGTGTGTTACGTTTTACGTGGTGGTGGACAGACGGTCCGGTGAAGTGGGGGGTGGGAGGGGGGGGGGGGGGAGGGGGAGCTGGGCTGACGAAGCTGGTATCTCGTACAGAATGTGCCAGCTCCCCCCCCCCCCCCCCACCCCCTTTCCATTATATCATAGGTGGTGGCCTGCCCGAGTGGTCTTTCGGATGAAAGAAAAAACAAACAAAAAAACAGTACTTGCACTGCGCACTGGCAACATACCTTATCCGGACAAGGCAGGACGAATAGCAGGTAACTTTTTCTTCTTTCTTTCTTTCTTTTTCTTTTTCTTTTTTTGACAATAAAAATACGAATTATCGTGTGTATTCGAAAGGCATGGAGAAGAAGTTGGGGAAAAGAAAGACGGGAGGGGGGGAGGGGGGTCGGGAGGGAGGCGACGACACACAAAATAGGAACTCTTACAGAAAACCAGATTGACTCCATACAGATATCGTTAGAATGACGACAATCCCTTATTTACCAGAGAGAGAGAGAGAGAGAGAGAAGAGAGAGAGAGGAGAGAGAGAGGAGAGAGAGAGAGAGGAGAGAGAGGAGAGAGAGAGTAGAGAGAGACAGAACAGACAGACAGAGACAGTGAGACACAGAGAGGACAGACAGACAGACAGAGACAGGGACAGAGAGAGAGAGAGAGAGAGAGAGAGAGGAGAGAGAGAGAGAGAGAGAGGAGGATTAATTATCACACGACATATGTAATGAATGAAACAAATTGCAGAAAGAAAACAATACATGCACGCGTGGACACATGCAGCGCACACGCACATTAACTATCAGAGAGGAAGAGAGATGGGGGGAGAGAGTGAGAGAGGGATGGATGGAGGGAGGGAGGGTGGGAGAGATTACAAACATAACCAGACAGCACATACAGACACTAATGGATAACTAATGCAAAATAGGTCAAGAGACACACACACAGAGAGAGAGAGAGAGAGAGAGAGAGAGGAGAGAGAGAGAGAGAGAGAGAGGAGAATAATGCAATATGAAATTACTGTAAACAATGAGCAAAAAAAAAAAAAAAAATAAAAAAAACCCAACAACAGCGGCCACAAACAACAACAGCTCCCCACCCCACCCATCCCACCCCACCCCTCAAACACTGAAACGAAGAAAGTGTGTCAGTAACGATCAGGTCATTGACAATGAAGATCATGCAGGTGAAAATGACCAAAGTAATAATAACAGTAAAGACAGCAGCAATAATGCTACATCATCATCATCATCATCATTCATCATCATCACCATCATCATCATCACAAAGGTCGACTCACCAGTGAAGTGTATCACTAGTTGAAAAATGCCGACAAACTTCGACACCACGTCAAGGGACACAACCCAACCCACATCACAAGAAGTCTGGGAGGCGTTGCCTCCCATGATCCGTCAGCCTGTTATTTTTATAATAAAAAAAAATAATAATAAAAAACCCATCTCAGATGCTGCAAGGATACATCGCAAGTACACAATCAGAGTGTTGTACTGGAGAAAAGTAGCGACGATCGGAGTAAGAGGAGAGGACAGCAATACACAATAACTGACGTCTTAGAACATACAAATGGATTAAAGCAAATCGCAGCATGAAATGACGACTTCGAGTAAACAAACATTTGAGACAAAAGCCACAAGCCAGAACCAAACCACATCTTATTACAA
>CM031614.1:76985384-76992884 GCA_018398815.1 Conus ventricosus
GACGCAGGGATTGCGTGAATCGTCCTCGGTTCTCGGGTGTTGCGTGAGGCGGCAGAGTTAAACGGGTGACTGGCCGTTTTCCCAAGAGAAGAAAAATGCCAGGAATGAACGAATGGAGGAGAGGGGACGGGTGGGTTGGGAAGGGGAGGAGGGTGGGGGAAGGGGCGACAACCGACACAACCCGTCTCGTTCGGCCGTGACGGGAAATGTTTTGGTTGCTGGAAATTAATGTTGCGTGTAATAATGTTTTTTTATTTTTTCCTTTAAATCTCTTTCTTTTTGTCTGTGCAATGCACGAGAAAGGGCCGTACCACAATTTTTTTTTTTATAAAGATTAGCCCATTCAAACACACAGGGCCCATCACCGCGTTAGGGGAAAATGGTGTCTTCAAAAAAGAAAAAAGAAAAAAAGAACCAATCGAAAACACACACACACACACAAATTTGACTGTTTATGGAACGTATCTGCCAAATATCTAACATGACTCGTGCTCCCCGCATTTCCACTCTTTCTCTCTCACGTTTACCAGCCTCACTCCCACTCCCGCCCCCCCCCCCCCCCCCCCCCTGCCGCCCCCCACCCATCCATGCCCCCGTTTCATCGGCCCCTCCCCTCCTCCGTTTTCTCCTTTAGACCTGCTTCGAATCCCCATACACCTTCGCTTTGCCACGAATCCCCATACACCTTCGCTTTGCCACGAAATCCCCATACACCTTCGCTTTGCCACGAATCCCCATACACCTTCGCTTTGCCACGAATCCCCATACACCTTCGCTTTGCCATATCCCCATACACCTTCGCTTTGCCATATCCCCATACACCTTCGCTTTGCCATATCCCCATACACCTTCGCTTTGCCATATCCCCATACACCTTCGCTTTGCCATATCCTCTGTTAAAAATGCCACTGCCTAGCGCAAACATGAATCGTTTTGGTTAATCTTCCCAGTATGTTAAAAGTCGCCATGCCAAATCTGTTAAAAATCAGATGATATAAATAGAAGTTTGTGCGAGGGCAAGACGGCAATCAACAGACAGACGGAAGACATTAGGCATGAAACAAATGAGGCGGGGAGACAACAATAAAAACAAGGGAAGCAATTTTTGCTCCCCTCGTGAAAAAAGTTACGTGCCCTTAACTCTAAACTGCTGCAGCTTACGGTCGCAAGACATCTAGCACGGATGTGGATATGATGGAGCGAGAACACGTCCTCAAAACACGAGTTTCAAGCTTGTCAATGTACCGCGAACTGACTGACTCAGGCATATAGCAAGAAGAGTTTAAGAAATGAGCAAACCGCAAATTAGCGTTTGTGATAATTTTTTTCTTTTAAAGCTTTCTCTCACTCTTTCCTCTCTCTCCATTTCGCGAAATGACGTTAATATTCATCTCTCTCTCTCTCTCTCTCCTCTCTCTCTCTCTCTCTCTCTCTCCCCCTCCCCCCCCCCCCCCCCCCCCAAGGAGGGTTAGGGGTGGGAGGTTGCCGTATTTCGACGCCAGAGTTACAGCTAGCTTGTAAGGTTCCTGCCCATGTTCGGGAGTACGCCCCATGCTGTGGATCTGGAGACAAGACCCCGACAAGCTGAAGCCTTCCGAGGCAAAAAAGACAAAAAAAAGTCACACCGAGACTCCGCCTTGAAAGACGACTCGCCCTAACGGACATCACTGTCCAGCTGCTGAAACAAGTCACAGTACACATCTTCCTGTCGGCAACGATGCCAACACACAAACAAACAAAAACACACAAACAAACAACAAAAACACACAAACAAACAACAAAAACACACAAACAATAAAAACACACAAACAAACAACAAAAACACACAAACAAACAAAAACACACACAGCTTACCAGTCAAAAACATGCTTCCATGTTACCCCAGTGTTAATAAAGGCCTTGTCACACCACCATGTTTTCATGTAATATAAGGCCTGTGTCACACACCACCATGTTTTCATGCAATATATTTCATCGGACAGAGACCCACAGTGTGTTTCAGAGCAGTCTGTGCATTATGATGCTGTTTAAAATGCATCACAGAACAAAACAGCCATTAAAACAAACAAACAAACAAACATGAGAAAATACCGCACGTTCCAGCCGTAGCATCGCTCTGGCCGGTTGTTGGCGCACAGCACAGAATCCATCATCAGAGAAACCCGCCTGTCTGGTCATTGCGTCATGTTCATTTCAGTCCTCACTACAGCGCCGTACAGATTAACTGGCAATGGAATACATGTTTATAGCCCAGCCGACCGCAAAGAGCCATACCAAGGCTGCCACCGCTGTGAAGTCAACTTACAAGCATTGAAAAAAAAAGCCCAAACAAACAAACAAAACTCACTCACACCCTTTAAAATACACCCAAAAACACACTGGAATTTTTGTTAAAAATCCTTCTCCCGTAAAATCTTAGACCAGATGAAAAAAAGTTGATCTCTTCAGAAATCCAGAGATCCTCTTGGGCGCTAATGGAAATATTAGAACCACACAATTCAGTCTCATCTTCTTGGTGGATGCATGTCTTGAGTGCGATGCTCAAATTTGCTGACCATCACTGCAGGTGTCCGTCTCTCTCGGGCCTGGTTGACGCCAGAACATCATATGAAAGAAAACCTAGAGCACGCCCCCGTCATGACATTTCCGACCAGTCTGAAGCCTCATAGTATCATACAAACCCCGTAGCATCGTCTTCGTCATCCTTATCCCACCTAATGATCGTCATGGAGGAAAACAATCAAATTCTGTGACCCACCATGCCCTCTTTGTTCCCTGTGAATTCACCTTTGATTTCTGCTCCACGTCTGTGGCCGTGGTGAAAGCACTGCCAGTTCGTGCGACTATCTCTGAACGTATTGATGGCGCGCTCAGGGGACGATGCGCCTCTTCACTGGCCTCCAGACAAGGCAATCATCGCCTTCAGGAGAAGGGCATTGTATGTGCTATCTACGTTCGTTTCTTTCAGAACAGGCACCACCCAACACCATCGAAGGGACTCGACAGCAGCGCAGCGTCTCCTCAGGCGGGTTGCCTCGTCATGACTTGATTGTCTGTCGCTCCCTGGTGCCGGGGCCGCCACAGTAACAGCCTGGTTGTAGCTATGTACCGTGAGCGATAAGCGGCATGGCAGAAATGGCCCTGAAGCCATGGAAGATTAGACAGCAAAAACAGCATCTTCTGCGATTTAAAGATTTGGAGGTCTCTACTGGTGAGAATTTGGAAATGGGAAGTAATAAAAGGGTTGCAATTGTGTTAGCGCAGGGGTGGAGATACAGAGCTCAGACTTCGGGTCCTACACTTTTTTCCAGAGTGCTTCTCGCGTTCAACTCTCTCACCCCACCCCCTCCTTCCTCTACACACACCTCTGCTCCTCCCTCCCTCTCTTTCTCTGTCCACCGCCCCCTCCTTTCTCCAATTCATTCTCCCTCCCCTCTCATCCCCTCCCTTTCCTTCTGCTGACCCCCCCCCCCCCCCCCCAGGCACTACAATCTTTCACTCTCCTCATCCCACGCCCAGCTCCAACCACATCAAATAAAAACTTCGCAATTCCGCCACCCTCGTTTTCACTCCGCCAATCTAATTCCCCTCTTCAGTTTCCGCCTGTCCCGTCCCCCCCCCCCCCCCTCCTCCCGCAACCTCTCTCTTCCTCCCCCTCCAATCTACCGACACCCCACACCCCTGTTCCAAACACCCCCCCACCCCCCGCCTGTCTGTCTTCTTCTGTGTCCTATAAACGATGCATCATCAGACATTTCTGGTGTCGGAAAGCCGATGTTGGCGCTAAGCTTTATGAAGCGGTTTGAGCTGGGTGCATGAAAGATTTCAGGCGGCGCCGCATTATTCGAATACTTCAGTCAGTCAAGTTCTTAATCCTGACCAGCCTCAATCTTTCCGCCCTCTCGCCTCCCTGCCCCCCCCCCCCCCCCCCCCCCCCACTCCCTTAACAACTCCCCCCTCCCCCCGCCCGTCCCCACACTTGCCATGATCATTTGAAGTGCGCGTCTTGTTGTTGTCACGGAACACGGCTGCACGTGGGTGTTTACGACCCGATGAGAAGTCTTTGAAAGCTCCCAGGGACATGCGAAACATAAAACACATAGTTTTCGCAGCTTCACGTTCCCTCGCGTTAAGGCTTACAACTCATTTTGCCAGTGATCTGTCACCCGGAGGCGATGGGTGGGGAGGGTAGGGTAGAGGGGGTTGTAGATGAGACGACAGTGGAGATGAGGGGGGGGGGGGGGGGGGTAGAGACTACGACTTTAGAGCCCTAGTTTATGTAACTCTCTTCATAACCCACCCTCTTTGTTCTTGTGTGCCTTGTCGCTGGAGATCAGAGTCTTTGGGACGTGGGACAAGACGTGTTCTTGCCAGCCCATACATCAGATTAAGTTTTATGACGGTCTGGTCGGCCGCGCGTAGCTCCTTACAGGACTGTCCTATAGAACAAGAAATGGAGCCACCAAACAAAGGAACAAACATCACAAAGCGGACCACGCGTTTCGACCTTGTGGTTCTACAGGCAGGACAAAGACGTCACTGGCTCTTCGATCTGGGTGCAGACTGTCCCGTCTCCTGTGTCCGTGGTTCTGAACGTGACTGGTCTGTTCCGTCTCCTGTGTCCGTGGTTCTGAACGTGACTGGTCTGTTCCGTCTCCTGTGTCTGTGGTTCTGAACGTGACTGGTCTGTTCCGTCTCCTGTGTCCGTGGTTCTGAACGTGACTGGTCTGTTCCGTCTCCTGTGTCTGTGGTTCTGAACGTGACTGGTCTGTTCCGTCTCCTGTGTCCGTGGTTCTGAACGTGACTGGTCTGTTCCGTCTCCTGTGTCCGTGGTTCTGAACGTGACTGGTCTGTTCCGTCTCCTGTGTCTGTGGTTCTGAACGTGACTGGTCTGTTCCGTCTCCTGTGTCCGTGGTTCTGAACGTGACTGGTCTGTTCCGTCTCCTGTGTCTGTGGTTCTGAACGTGACTAGTCTGTTCCGTCTCCTGTGTCGTGGTTCTGAACGTGACTGGTCTGTTCCGTCTCCTGTGTCCGTGGTTCTGAACGTGACTGGTCTGTTCCGTCCCATGTCCGTGGTTCTAACGTGACTGGTTTGTTCCGTCCTCCTGTGTCCATGGATCTGAACGTGACTGGTCTGTTCCGTCTCCTGTGTCCATGGTTCTGAACGTGACTGGTCTGTTCCGTCTTCTGTGTCCGTGGTTCTGAACGTGACTGTCGTTCCGTCTCCCGTTCTGACACTGTTGTCCCCATGGATCTGAACGTTGTTCGCCCTGCCTGAAGACACTGAGGACTGGGTGCACGTCATCGTGAAGAGACCACGCTGAATGCCCGCGGCGACTGGCATCATAAAAGACAACACCAGAAGAGCTTAGGATCGAGGTGAACCAAGTGTTACAGAATGTTTCCTGTAGCCCAGCCGACAGCAAATGACCATATCAGGGCTGTCACCGCGTTGAAGTCAACTAACAAGTCATTCAACAAAGAAAAAAAAAACCCCGACCTCATTCACCTTCTAAAAACACAGTGGAAATTTCGTTGAAAATCTGTCTTCCGCAAAATCTTAGATGAGAGGACAAATGGTTGATCTCTTTCAGAAATTCAGAGACCACAGTAGAAGGGACATCTCTGAACAAGGTTTTCATGGAGTCTGTGTCTTCTTCATGGCCGTTCCTGGACCATGGTAAAAACTCTTTCGGGTTTGGATGGATTTGGAACAGTTTGTCATCCGTCTGCGAGTTCCATTCCTCTTGCCAGAGGTCTTTGACGCAAGCCTGGGCTTTGGGTTTCAGATCAGTGTGAGAGATACAAGAATCTGCTCAACTCTTTCTTTGTGGCATTCTTGACAAGTTGATCAACAAACTTGTTGCCTCGAATGCCCACATGGCTGGGAACCCAAACTTAAACTATACTGCCCAAAAAAGAAACGCATACTTTTTTTTTTTTTGCTGTCCCAACCTCTGCGCCACCCTAGAGGCAGTGCACCCACGCCGCTCATTCCAACAGCCCGTCCACAGCCACAGCCCGGTCGGCCCCGCCGCAGCCCCGGCACCGGCAATCCACAGGAGCAGTCAATGTCAAGTCGTCAAGAGGCAACCCACCGGAGGAGACACTGCACTGCTGCCGAGTCACTTCGGTGGTGTTTAGTGGCGCCTGTTCTCATCTAACATACGCAGGACACTACCTACTAAGCCCCCTACTGACGACAATAATTGCTTAGTCGCGGAGCGGCGTGAGTGAGCTCTCCCTCCGGAGGGCGCCACCACGTCCGTCCAACGACAGCCCCCATGGACTCGCCGATACCGGTGACCCCGACGGAACCAAACCAAGGCCACAGACGTGGAGAGGACATCGAAATTGAGGTCACCATGAGAGCAGGGCATGAAGGGCCACAGAATTTGAGACATTTTTTTTATGCTGATCGATGAGAATGAGGATGATTAAGATGATGCAACGGATTTCCATTTCGGTCTGAGACTACATGACAGGGCTGTACTCTACGCTTCCTTTCATAATATATCCCGGCGTCAACCAGGCCCGAGAGATACAGGCACCTGCAGTGTTGGCCAGGAAATTTGAGCAACACTCTCGGAAACGCATCCATTAAGTGGATGAAACTCGACTGTGTGGTCCCAGTCTTCCCAACTGAGTCCGCAGCAAACTCAACTCTGGTAGGAGCCGGTCGGGGCAGAAAAACCCACATGACTCTGATGGGATTCGAACCCACGACCTCCCAGCCGGGAGTCCGCGACGCTAACCACTTCGCCACGGCGGCTGGTGAAACGCATACTTTTTAGTATCTTCACTGTGGATACCAAACCAGTGGCAGGATGTAACCAACCAGTCGAACATGTTTCTTTACCTCTGTGCTTCACGTGTGCTCGCGCATGTAGCGCCAGTCGGATTGCACGTGCACAAAATGGCCACTTGGACAATTTTTAGTTTTTTGGTCGTGCTTTGCACCTGAGTGAAGCAAATTCGCGCACGTTTTAGTGAATGAATGCTCAAAGGAAGGCAAACAAACCATACACACCCCGAGTCATTCTGAGGAAAACTAGTCCGTCAATACAAAGTGCAAAGATGCCGCGATTCAGTCAGCAAGAACGTGAGAACGCACTGGGGCGTTTGCAGGCTGGACAAAGTCAGCCTGAAGTCGCCCGATACTTGAGCCAGAGCACCCTCAGCAGGCTTCCGAGTCGTCATTGTATCAGCGGTTCCACAGCAGACCAACCACGATCTGGGACACCTTTGGCAACAACTCCAGCTCAAGACCGCTACATCCGGGTCAGCCACCTGCGACATCGCTGTCAGTCAGCCTCACAAACTGCCCAGCAATGACCCGGAGGCCAAGAATCTCTGACCAGACTGTTCGGAATCGCCTGCATGCTGCAGGGTCATGGGCTTGCAGACCTGTCAGAGGACCTGTCCTCGCACACGGTCATCGTGGAACAGCCGCAGTGGGCAGCTCAGCACCGTTCCTGGACCCTCAGGAACTACTGGAAC
>CM031614.1:76997884-77008003 GCA_018398815.1 Conus ventricosus
TCATCCTCTTTCTCCCGCCCTCTATCCCCACCTCCATCCTCTTCGTCTCCCGCCCCTTCCCCCCCTCTATCCCCCCCTCCTATCCTCTTTCGTCTCCCGCCCTTCCCCCTCTATCCCCACCTCTATCCTTCGTCTCCCGCCCTTCCCCCCTCTCCATCCTCTTCGTCTCCCGCCCCCCTCTCCCCCCCTCTATCCTCTTCGTCTCCCGCCCCTTCCCCCACCTCTATCCTCTCTTCCGCCTTCCCCCCATCCCTTCGTTCCGCCCTTCCCCTCTATCCTCTTCGTCTCCCGCCCCTTCCCCCCTCTATCCTCTTCGTCTCCCCCTTCCCCCCTATCCGCGCTCTCGGAATCGTATCCCTATTAATGGGAGCAGGTTGAATGGTTACCCCCCCACACACACACACACACTAAAGAAAGCACAAAAAAGGAGGATGAGGGTGGAAATCCCATTAGCTGAAACATCATTTCGTTGAAGAGGCAAACAAATAACCATCTACAACTCAGCAGTCAACAAGAGGCACTCCATCCGGAAACTTCCTCCTCAGGGGTGATAACAATGGGTGATTAAAAGAAAAATGCCATCGGCATGCCGCCATGACACAGTACAGGTTTAGAACTGTAAAATCATGTTACTCTCCTGGTCGCTGTCGTTTCGCCCTCAATGCCATCAGCATGCAGGCATGACACAGTACAGGTGTATACTGTATAACCATGTTACTCTCCTGGTCGCTGTCGTTTCGTCGTCGGCTGAATGGATGTGGCAGCGAGTCACGACACAAAACGTTGGCGTTTGAAGCAAGCGTGCAGCACCTTGTGTTACTTTTATAAGTTCATGTGCTTGAATATAATGAAAACTTATGAAAATGTTCTATAATTTGTGTGTGTGTGTGTGTGTGTGTGTGTGTGTGTGTGTGTGTGTGTGTGTGTGTGTGTGTGTTTATCAAATTTTCGTTGTGTCTATTATTGTAATCAGGCCATTCGGCAAAAGCTTGAAATAAATATGGTAAAAACTTCTGAAATAAATCCCATGCATGCCAAAACGGGTCATTTTATTACAAAAGAGACTTTTCATCATGTCTTTTTTGGCATGCATTTTGTGAATCCTTAGTGTGGTGCCGTCTTCTTGGACAAATGAATACAGAGAGAGACAGAGACAGAGCGAGAGAGAGAGAGAGAGAGAGAGAGAGAGAGAGAGAGAGAGAGAGAGAGGAGAGAGAGAACAATGGCATTGCCGATATCCCTTCAATGTGTTGTCGTTCTGGTGGTAATGGCATGGATGTTACTGCATAGCATCGCGTCTTTTCACTCACCCGAATGAAAAAAATCAAAACCTGAACGAAACACAGCACCCATCTCCCTCTCCCACCCACCCCCCACTCATCCCTCCCTCCCACCTTTACTCCTCTCCTCCCCCCTTCCGAACGACCCCCCCCCAAAAAAAAAAAAAAAAAAAAAAATTCTCTCGCTCTGACCCCTCCCCCACTCCTACCCCCCCCCCCCCCCCTCCCCCATTGTATTCCTCTAACACGTGGCCCTGGTCGGCGAGCTTTTGAAGTTTGCAGTGTTCAACAAGAAAGTTGTCATTACTGCAAACCTTGCACGACAGTGACGCGGAGATGAAAAAAGCAAAAACTTATGTGAAAGATGGGTCGTCATCCCACGTGCTTGACGTTTATGAGCGATGCTTCTTCGTCCTTCCCTCCTCCCTCCCTCTTTCCGTTACGCCCGTGTCTCTTGTGTATAAATGATAACGTCTGTCTTTCGCCTGTTCTTCTCAATGCAGCTTACAACTTTTGAAATATGGATCATTTTTTTTCTCTCGCGCGTTTGACGTCAGTGAACAATGGTTCTGCTGACCCCACCTACCCGCCCTGCTCTTGGTTTTGTGTGTGTGTGTGTGTGCGTGTGCGTGAGTGTGTGCGTGTGCGTGTGCGCGCGTGTGTGTGTGTACACGTGCGTGCGTGCGTGTCCAGCTGCTGATACTTTTGTTGCAGCTGCAACACAGCCCTACTGTTACAACTACTACAAAAATTACTACTACCACCACCACCACCACTACTACTACTACTACTCCAACTGCCGCCGCCACCACCACCGCTGCTACTACTGAAGCAGTTGCGCTACGAGTACTAATCAGTCTGTCATTACAACCGCAGCGGCTGCCACATTTCATCAAGTTCTGTTACCATCGCTGCTGTTGCTACTACAACCACTGCTACAACTACTGCTACAACTACTGTCACCGGTACTACCCTTCCTATTACTATTGCAGCTGCTGCTACTGCTGCTGTTGCTACTACTATTACAACCACAACTACTGCTGCATCTTGCTGGTACCTACTATATATATGGACTATCCTGCGGCGATTACAACCGGCTACCCTTGCGTTGCTAGTTGCGCGGGGGAGGGGGGGGGGGGCACTCGATAGATCCCCGTCTCGATAGATCCGTCTCGATGGACCCCATCTCGATGGATCCCCATCTCGATAGATCCCTGTCTCGATAGATCCCCCACTACACGTGGACGAATTTCCGTCTCGGTAGATCCCCGTCTTGATAGATCCCTATCTCGGTAGATCCCCATCTCGATAGATCCCCGTCTCGGTAGGTCCAAAAACAGTAACGGGGATCCATCGAGATGGGGATCTATCGAGACGGGGATCTATCAAGACGGGGATCCATCGAGACGGGGATCTATCAAGATGGGGATCTATCGAGATGGGGATCCATCGAGACGGGGATCTATCGAGACGGGGATCAATCGAGTGCCCCCTGCGAGGGTTGCCAAGCGTTGGGCAAGCCGCTCAGCCTCACCCAGATGTAAGACAAAATGCCGGCGCCGGAGTTCGTGCTAGCCTCATCGGATGGCGCCTGGACGGATGGGGGAAAGGCGGTGGTGAGTGGCGGGGATGGAGGACGGGGGGTGGCGTGGGGAGGGGGTCGGACGAGGCACAGGACCAGAGGGGGGGGGGGGGGGGGGGGGAGACGAATGGCTGTGGCCCGACACTGCAGACACTCGGGGGATGCTGGCGTGCCTGACTGCATCCATCGTGCCGACAAACCTCTGGTCCCCGAGATGTGTGTGTGTGTGTGTGTGTGTGTGTGTGTGTGTCTGTGTCTGTGTCTGTGTGTGGTGTGTGGCCTGTCCGGAGCTGTTCACACCAGCTCTTTACAGAGCTGTTCACACTGGGTCTTTACAGAGCTGTTCACACTGGGTCTTTACAGAGCTGTTCACACTGGACCTTTACAGAGCTGTTCACACTGGGTCTTTAAGGAGCTGTCCACACTGGGCCTTTACAGAGCTGTTCACACCGGCTCTTTACAGAGCTGTTCACACTGGACCTTTACAGAGCTGTGCACACTGGGTCTTTACAGAGCTGTGCACACTGGGTCTTTAGAGCTGTCCACACTGGAGCTTTACAGAGCTATACACACTGGGTCTTTACAGAGCTGTGCACACTGGGTCTTTAGAGCTGTCCACACTGGGTTTTAGAGCTGTCCACACTGGGTCTTTAGAGCTGTCCACACTGGGTCTTTACAGAGCTGTTCACACTGGACCTTTACAGCTGTCCACACTGGCTTTACAGAGCTGTCCACTGGGTCTTTACAGAGCTGTCCACACTGGGTCTTTACAGAGCTGTCCGCACTGGCCTTTACAGAGCTGTACACACTGGGTCTTTAGAGTTGTACACACTGGGTCTTTACAGAGCTATACACACTGGGTCTTTACAGAGCTGTCCGCACTGGCTCTTTACAGAGCTGTTCACACTGGGCCTTTATAGAGCTGTTCACACTAGACCTTTACAGAGCTGTTCACCACTGGGCCTTTACAGAGCTGTCCACACTGGACCTTTACAGAGCCGTTCAGACTGGGCCTTTACACAGATGTCCCACACTGGGCCTTTACCAGCTGTCCACACTGGGCTTTTACACAGCTGTCAACGCTGGCTCTTCACAAAGCTGTTCACACTGGGTCTTTGTAGAGCTGTCCACACTGGATCTTTACAGGTGTCCACACTTGGGTCTTTACAGAGCTGTTCACACTGGGTTTTTACAGAGCTGTTCACACTGGGTCTTTATAGAGCTGTTCACACTGGGTCTTTACAGAGGTGTCCACACTGGGTCTTTATAGAGGTGTCCACACTGGGTCTTTAGAGCTGTCCACACTGGGTCTTTACAGAGCTGTTCACACTGGTTTTTTTACAGAGCTGTTCACACCGGGTCTTTACAGAGCTGTCAACAATGGGCCTTTACAGAGCTGTCCACAATGGGTCTTTACAGAGCTGTCCACACTGGGCCTTTACACTGCTGTCAACACTGGGCCTTTACACAGCTGTCCACACTGGGTCTCTTGAGCTGTCCACACTGGGCCTTTACAGAGCCGTCCACACTAGGCCTTTACTGAGCTGTCCACACTAGGTCTTTACACAGCTGTCCACACTAGGTCTTTACACAGCTGTCCACACTAGGCCTTTACTGAGCTGTCCACACAGTGTGGACAGCTAGTAAAGGCCTAGTGTGGTCAAGCTCAGTAAAGGCCTAGGTGGACAGCTCAGTAAAGGCCTAGTGTGGACTAGCTGTCAAAGGCACTGAGGTGGACAGCTGTGTAAAGACCAGGTGGACGCTCAGTAGAGACTAGTGTGGACAGCTCAGTAAAGGCCCAGTAGTGACAGCCTCAGTAGAGACCTAGGTGGACAGCTCAGTAGAGACCTAGTGTGGACGGCTCAGTAAAGGCCTAGTGTGGACAGCTCGTAAAGGCCTGTGTAGACAGCTCAGTAAAGGCTTTACTGAGCTGTCCACACTAGGTCTTTACTGAGCTGTCCACACTAGGCCTCTACTGAGCGTCCACACTAGGTCTTTACTGAGCTGTCCACACTAGGCCTTTACTGAGCTGTCCACACTAGGTCTTTACTGAGCTGTCCACACTAGGTCTTTACACAGCTGTCCACACTAGGTCTTTAACAGCTGTCCACACTAGGCCTTTACTGAGCTGTCCACACTAGGTCTTTACTGAGCTGTCCACACTAGGTCTTTACACAGCTGTCCACACTAGGTCTTTACACAGCTGTCCACACTAGGCCTTACTGAGCTGTCCACACTAGGCTCTACTGAGCTGTCCACACTGGGCCTTTACTGAGTTATCCACACTAGGTCTTTACCAGCTGTCCACACTAGGTCTTTACACAGCTGTCCACACTAGGCCTTTACTGAGCTGTCCACACTAGGTCTCTACTGAGCTGTCCACACTAGGCTTACTGAGCTGTCCACACTAGGCCTTTACTGAGCTGTCCACACTAGGCCTTTACTGAGCTGTCCACACTGGGCTTTACTGAGCCGTCCACACTGGGCTTTTACTGAGCTGTCCACACTGCGGGCGAAAGCCCACCTGACCACATGACTAACAAACACCCAAGGACTGAACCACATGACTAACAAACCCAAGGACCTGAACCACATGACTAACAACACCCAAGGACCTGAACCACATGACTACAACACCCAAGGACTGAACCACATGACTAACAAACACCAAGGACCTGAACCACATGACTAACAAACACCCAAGACTGAACCACAGACTACGAACACCAAGGACTGAACCACATGACTAACGAACACCAGGACCTGAACTGCATGACTAGCACACCCAAGGACCTGAACCACATGACTAACAAACACCAGGACCAGAATTACATGACTACGAACACCCAAGGACCTGAACCACATGACTAACAAACACCCAAGGACCGAATTACATGACTAACGAACACCAAGGACTGAACTGCATGATAGTGAACACCAAGGACCTGAACTGCATGACTAGCGAAACCCAAGGACCTGAACTGCATGACTAGCGAACACCAAGGACCTGAACTGCATGACTAGGAACACCAAGGACTGAACGCATGACTGGAACCCCAAGGACTGAATGATGACTAGCGAACACCAAGGACCTGAACTGCATGACTAGCGAACACCAAGGACCTGAATTACATGACTAGCGAACACCAAGGACCTGAACTGCATGACTAGTGAACACCCAAGGACCTGAACTGCATGACTAGCGAACACCCAAGGAGCTGAACTGCATGACTAACGATTGCCCAAGGACCTGAACTGCATGACTAACGGCTACCCAAGGACCTGAACTACATGACTAACGACTACCCAAGGACCTGAACTACATGACAAACGATTGCCCAAGGACCTGAACTGCATGACTAACGACTACCCAAAGAGCTGAACTGCATGACTAACGACTACCCAAGGAGCTGAACTGCATGACTAACGACTACCAAGGAGCTGAACTGCATGACTAACGACTACCCAAGGACCTGAATCGCATGACTAACGACTACCAAGGAGCTGAACTGCTAACATCGTCAAGACTGATCACACAAGGAGGCTGCGAACGCGCGGGTCTCCTACCATCCCGTTTAAGTACCACAGATTTTCTTTTTAATGTATAAGGCTAATTTCATGAAAAGCAGTTTCCAAATTTCAGTTTCACCACGGAGGTATCAGTGCGAGCGGACTATATACAGTCCATGCACGTTACACCGCATCGGCTCAATTTCCAGACCACACTGCGCGCGAGTTCAAGCTGCCGGATGAATGAATTAATGACTGAAATGGAGAAAATTTAAGAAGAGGGTCTCATGGCTACGACTTTTGTACGTTGTCTGATCTCCGCATTAGCCCAGCGCGCTGGTCAGACCTTGGGGGGTACGTAGCACTGTCTGCGTTAGTATCATAATTTTGTGTGTGTGTGTGTGTGTGTGTGTGTGTCGTGCGTGTGTGTGTGTCTGTGTGTCTGTGTGGTGTGTGTGTGTGTGTGTGTGTGGTGCGTGCGTGCGTGCGTGCGTGCGTGCGTGCGCGCGCGTGTGCGCGCTCGCCAGTGTGTGTGTACATGAGTGTGTAATGAAAAGCATTGAAATGTAATTGAAGTACATCTACAGGCCATGTACGTGGGCAACCATTCTGCAGAGGGAACAGCTGGTGCTGAGACTTGGCCAGTGGGATCAGTCTCGCTACCTGGCTGCCAGACTGGAACAAAGAAAGCTCGTCGTTGTTACATAGACAGTACAGGAACCAGTCGTTCTGGGAACAAAGACAAGAGAACGGGCCACAACGCCAGGATATAGAAGTAAAGAGGAACAACAAAAAGCGCTCACACGCGCGCGCGCGCGCGCGCGCACGCACGCACAGAGAGAGAGAGAGAGAGAGAGAGAGAGAGGAGAGAGAGAGAGAGGAGAGAGAGAGAGAGAGAGTAGAGACGTCCCAAGCAATACAAAATCATCTCCCCTGATACCTTCATCTTTAGTGTGTGCGCGTGGTACGTGAGTCCGCGTCCGGAAGAGCGGCGGTTGGGAGTGTCGGTTTAAGACGGTGGACGTACGTTTGCGTTCGTGCACGCATGCCTTTGTGTGTCTGCATTCTGGTGCATACGTGTACGTGCGTGTATGTGAATGTGTACACGTGGTGTGTGTGTGTGTGTGTGTGTGTGTGTGTGTGTGTGTGTGTGTGTGTGTGTGTGTGTGTGTGTGTGTAGTAGTAGTAGTAGTACTTTAATTTAACGTCTCTTCACCCTCAAGTGACAGACAAAAAAAAAAAAAAAAAAAAAAGCATGCGAGAGATTCTTTAAAGTGTTGAGTGTTTTTGAGTAAATGCAACATCAATGCCACACTTAAGTATTGGATTCTACAAACACAACTGATCTCAACATTACCAACAACTATCAAAGAAAAATACCAACAGAACTAGAATGCAAAGTTTCTGAAAACAACTTAAAAGATCAAGGTCATTAACTATTTTCTGTAATGTTATCGTATTTCGATGGTTGAGCGCAGTGCCTCCCTTTTTGAGCATTTGAGCTTTGATGACAGGACAGTGCAGACATGATTCGTAGAAATTTGACTCCACAAACACAAATAATATCTTTACAAAATTTTGTTTTGAGAGCGTTTAGACGAATCTTAAACATCAAAGACGTAATTGATCTGGATTTGATTTGACTTAAACTCTCAATTATCATATCCGAATGCAGTGTATCACAAGTTTTTACACAATTATGTGAATATTGTATATCTGAGGTCTTCAACTTGTCAACAAAATTATCCTTTGCTAACTTGTCAAAGTATTTACAATAATTATGTAGATCTAGCTTAACATTAAGTTTAATTGTCCTGTAGCATTGCGTGCTGCACTCTTGGCTGCATGATCTACCTGTTCATTAGAGAGAATTCCACAGTGAGATGGAATCCAATAAAAAGTAACACCGATATTTTGCTTGCTAATTGATGTATTAAGTGCTTGACTTCGTGAGTCATCTCAACCCGTGTCTTGGTATTTTGACCTTTGATAGCGTATAATACTGATTTTGAATCCACACAAAATAATATCTTGCATGCATTTAAAGGTAACTCTTTAATGTGATGTAACGCCATTAAAATGGCTGTTAATTCAGCAGTGAAAATGGAATAATGCCTACCAATATTATAACGTTTTAATGTTTTCAAGGAAGGAATAAAAATGCTGATCCTGCACTGCCATTTTCTATTACAGACCCGTCTGTGTAAATCTTGATATAGTCAGTATACTTGTTTTCAATGCTTATGTTTACTAAATTTTTCAAGATATTTGGAGATTGATTTTTGTTTAAATTTGTATCATCAATATCAAAAGCAGGTTTAATATGCTCCCAGGGTGCTACTGGTGAAACAGTTGGCTTAGTGGCTATTTGTGTTTTAATTCTTTAGAATTGATTATATCGGTGGCATAAGAATTGATTGATTGTAAAGAGTGTATCGTTTTAGCTCTTTTAGCAAAATCTTTTGCGGAGTCTAATCTAATTTCTTCTTTACAAAATGTATCAAAAGCTAAAGACTTTACTATAAATTTAGCACAAGAATTTTTCCAATTGTCATCTAGAGGAAGAACACCCGCTTCTTTATAGGATCCTAGATTGGAAGTATGTATTGGTACCCCAAGTGCCAGTTTAACAGCTTTGCAGTCTATGCTTTGAAGTTTGGATAATAGGTGCTTGGGGGCATTAAAGAAAACTTCTTGGGCATATATTAAACGAGATCGAACAAGTGAGTTTGCAAGACATAAAAGTGCTTTAGTATCTTGACCCCAACGTTGTTTACTTATAATTTTGAGAAAATTTAATGCTTTTCTGCTTTATCAAGTATATGATTTATATGTTGATTCCAGGTAAGTTTTGATGACAGATAAACACGTAGAAACTTAACACTTTGCACAAACTTAAGGGCAATTCCATTAATGCTGAATATAGGCATTTTTTCTGGGTTATAACCCGAGTTAAATAGGACCATGTTTGTTTTTTCTAAAGATAGTGATAAACCATTTTCTTTCATAAAATTAGTGATTTTATCTAATTCCTTTTGGTAAACTTTTTTTGTATAGTTTAATGCTCTAGTGGGTGTATTTCGTTTCATTGTTACCTTCATCCACATGCATATATCGTCAGCATACTGGACTAAAACTGAATCGTTTGACAATCTCTTTGGGAGATCGGCGATGAGTATATTAAATAAAACAGGAGAAATAACTGAACCTTGAGGTAATCCCATCTGAAGTTCTCTGGAATTCGAGTACGTGTTTCCTACTCTTACTTGTATGAAACGATGTGAAAGGAAATGTTTAATGTAGTTATACATATTACCATTAATATTGTTTTCCTTAAGCTTTTGCAATAATTTGTAGTGCCATACTTGATCATAAGCTTTCTTAACGTTAAAAAAAGTTGCAAGGATATTCTTCCGCCTCGCGAACTGCTGTTTGATTTGTGTTGTTAATTTCACTAGATGTTCTGTAGTTGATCGTCCTTTCCGAAAGCCTGCTTGATTTGGGGGTATAATGCACTGTTTTTCGCAGAAATGGACTAATCTGTTTAATATTACTTTCTCCATAAGTTTGCAAACGTGTCATGTTAACGAGATGGGTCGATAGCTGTTTCTATCTGCTTTAGGCTTTCCCTGCTTATGTATAGGAATAACAATTGATCGCTTCCAAACAGAAGGCATTTCCCCTTTACTCCAACATCTTTGTATGAATATATGTAGAAATCGAATAACATTGCAAGGTAAGTGTTTT
>CM031614.1:77013103-77018103 GCA_018398815.1 Conus ventricosus
GGCACGCAGTGACGCCTCCTTGATGACACTGAAAACTGAAAAACTACAATAGCCCATGAAAGGACATATTCTATGATCCGTCACAGAACACGACATTGAAATACAATGTAGGGTTATATTTTTAACAAAACAGCACGTTGAAGTAGGGGGCACGACTGTGCAATGCTAGCTATCCAACACAGAACGACACAAAGCAGTAGAAGACTCAGCAGTAGGCCTATAGCATAGTACAGCAGAGCACAGTAGACTAAAGGCACAGTACTTGCTGTACAAAGCAGTGAGGGGTACGATGCAGTATATAGAGTACAGTGACCTGTAGGACAGCACGAAACGACAACAGAGCGCAGCGCGCGGCGTTGCAGCACAGCACATCAGAGTGCAGTAACAACACAGCACAACACAGCATATAACACCACACAACACACACACACACACACACACACACAGACACACACACACACACACACACACACACGCATGCACACATACACACACACACACACACACACACACACACACACACACACACACACACACACACACACACACACACACGCGCGCGGCGCGCGCGCGCGCGCGCCGCCACATATTCCGTGTGTGGGCCAATGTAACTTATAATTTATCATCACACACGGACACTTTATTTTTATTTTTCACATTAATTTATACAATGACCAACAATTACTGAAGTTAAATGGTGCTTAAATGTGTTTACATTAAAGAAAAAAAAAAGATATGAAAGATATTTTGGTTCACAACTTTGTAACTTAAGGTTTCAAACTCGTTTTTTTTTATTAATAAAATCAATAAAATGTTTAATTAGAGATGAAATGGGTGGCAAAAATTGCAAAAAGAAGTAAAACAAAGGACTTTAAAATTTCACACACACGGATTTTTCTGTTATCCAGGACAACGTCTTAAACTATGTGATGTTCAACCTGGTTTGATGGTGAAATTTACGTGGAGTCTACTTTACTGAAAAAATGTTGATAAAAATGAAACCCTTTGACCAAACCACTAGAAAACTTGTGGACATCATCTCTGGGGCATGTTGCACTAACCCACAAAAAGGCAATTAAATACTCAAAGGAGAAAGTTTATTTTGATAAAATTTGAATCTTATAATTGTCCACACACGAAATTGTGAAATGTAACATAAGTGTTTCTTGCAACATTCTCTGTTATGATGGACAATTATGTTTGATGTTTTGGGACGGATAAGATCTTCCATTATATAGTTTAAAAATGTAAAGAGAAAAAAAAATTGTCATGTAGGTTTTATATGGCAATGTGATGCACATTATTAAGTTACATAACGACAGGATCACATCGATCTTCTGACATTATACATTCGTGACTCATGACAATTATCTAAAAGATGTTTTACATTTAATTGTTATATCCCATGGATAAAATATTGTAGGGCATTTGGAAAATGTGTCGCTTTTGTTCTCGATAATGATCGATTTAATCGCTTACAAGTTACATGCGCTGGGATGCCGACATGTAATTTTAAGCTGCAAGAAAGTGCTTGATTCAGAAAAATCTGGTCATCCTATCTCAGCGGGTTGCAAGACCAAAATGAGCCTGGTTTGCGCAATTAAAAGTGTCAAGGACCCATTTCCAATTGAAAGCTTAAACAAGCTACAAAGTTTGGCTCGAGATGAAGATGGGCCATGTGTCATGAGCAAGCTCAAGAAGAATAAAACATGGGGGACTTTAAAAAATTATCTAGTTGCTCTTGGGCATTTTGTTACCTTCATTGCAGTCAAGTATCCACATAGAAACATTGACAGTACATCACTGAGGCAGGTCTTAGCCCGCATCACAAAGACTGTCAATAAAAAGGTTGGCAGGAATCATCTGTTAATCCAAACTGCGTTTTTAGAATGCTAAACGAACAGGAATTTTGGGTGAGATGACGGAAGAGCAGGTTTTCAAAGCTAAAACAGTTGGACAGAAAAAGATAGTCATTATAGGCTGTGGGAAAACTTTCCGTTCCTGCGGTGCTGCTAAGGTGCAATTTAGCGAGAGCAATTACAAGCAGTTGCGCTATTATTTAAGACATATTAAACCACAATCTGAATCAGAAGAAGGACAAATATTTTGTGGAGATGATGCTTCTTTTGCGACTGATTTAAACCCTTTCATTCAAAATGGGCTGGACCATTTCCATTGTCAAACTAACATTCCTGTACCACACGTGACATGTTCATTGCTCAGAAAATCTTGGGTTACTACAACCCGAGAAAGTGAAATGACACGAGATGAACAGCTGCTTGTGGCGAAACATATGGATCATGACATCGCCACTGCAGATCGGAATTATGACATTTCAACAGGGCTAAAGGAAACTGCTCGTTTTGGAGATACTGTTTCTCGATTTGTTCCACACAATGACACTGAATCTGATGGCTATTCCTCAGAAAATTCTGAGAGCTCGGCACTGCCCTTGGAGCTTGAAACCGCTTCCAGTTCCAAAATGAAAAGGGGAGAAGTTCTGTTTGGAAAGGAGCTGGTTTTTTCGCCAAATCACATTGCTAAGCTCAAGTCTTGTTGTAATGAGTACATTAATGAAAAAATGTGGTGGAGGTAAGATCAAACGATCTGAAGTTATTGGATTGATTCAAAGGGCTGGACCCAATTTTCAGTGTCTGCTAGATTGTTACACTCAGCTACAACTTTACAGCCGAGTCAGAACTGAGGTGTTGAATGCTAAGAAACAGCTCAATTTGTCCAAAGACATCTGAGGCAAACATTAAGTCTGTGAATGTGACACTAGTGTATAATGTGGGGCTGCTCAATCAAAAGGAAATCTGTATTGTTTTTCAGTTAAGGGTTAACTATTTCTGTTCCCGACTGCATTGTTTCAATCTTTCTCAAGCCACTTTTTTTTGTGGTAAGAATCGGTCCAAGACTGAACAAAAATTTGTTTTTCTATATTTTGGCATCTTTTGAACCTCAGAAAATATGGGTAGGCATATTACATGGGAGTTTGATTTGGATTGAGGGTGACGGTTTGATGTAAAGTTAGTTTTGATTCACACATCCCCAGTATGTCATAATACTTATTAATTCTATTTTTAAATAAAGGATACAATATCACTAAGTATGTATTAAGAACTGCTTAGTAGTGCGTTGTTTCTTAATGCAAAGATGCTTTTTAACTCTGGTATAGTCATGTTAATTTATGTTTCTTGCTTTGAGAATTTCTTTGAGTTAATAATTTAAGCTTATTTTTTTAAGGTTTAAGTTTCTGATACAATGATAAGGTATTTGAAGATTGAATGCCATTTTTAGATTTGACTTTGTGCCCTCATATTTGACTATGATGTGGAGAACACAAAAGGGATTGCATCCAAGTTGGAGCATGGTGGTATGTCAGGATCCCAATGTGTCTGAAATAATGAAGTTTAAGGTTCTGAACTTGTACTCTTTCACTGTTCAATTTATGGCTCAAGGCTTAGGGTCAGGTTAAGGAAAGGGGGGGTGGGTGAAATAACAGGAAATATATTCAAACATAGTAGAAAATATGTTTTCTGGACACTAGGGACCGCAGACCCACTGCTTTTTTTTAAAATTAAATAAACAGTCAACATCAAAGTAAAAATGGTTTCTTTTCTTACCTTAGCCTTTACCGGGTGTTGTGTGTGTGCTTGTGTGTGGTTTAAATCTCTTAACATTAATTTTTTTTTCTGTGCGAGAACTTGAATCTCTCTCTCTCGCTCTCGCTCTCTCTCTTTAATTGCTCACAAAAAGCAGAATCGCTAAAAATGCAAAATAAGTTAAACATCTCTACACAAAAAGCATAAATGGCTGTGTACAATGGAAAATATGGTCATCATAGACCAGAATATTCATTTCTTTGACTCTTAAAAGAATGAAATTTGGGGCGTTTTTCAAATAAGTAGCAACTGCTGAATTGGTGGAAAAGTGAGGCACAAAACCTGCACTCAACACACCAAGGAACTCTAGCAAAGGCTTTACTGTGCAAGATAAATGATTCACTAAATTTTGATCACATCATTCTGACACCATAAACAACAACAACAAAACAACAGCAGCAATGGGTTTGCGACTAACTTAGCAACTCTGGTCACATTATCCTGACACCAACAAAGTAAGGGTTTTAACAGTTTTTGGTCACACGTATTGTTAACTGTGAAACCTTTGAATAAGTTATGTCCCATGGATCTGCTAGACTGTAGAAAAAAATAGAGAACAAGGGTGTCGCAGAGCGCTGACATGCCCATCTCCACCCCCCCCCCCCCCCCACCACCATGTGATTGTTATGCCCTGCACTTGTTACTTTTTACACCACATTCGTACACCATTGTCACATGTACAAAGTTTGAAACTTATCAGAAGTTGAAACTTCCCTTTTATGGACCCCTTCTACTTTCAAGGCCTAACAGTGTCCTTGACCTTTATCTTGACCTTAATCAGTATCTATTATTTGGAAAAAGCCATACCCCAATGTACATACATACTAAGTTTTAACATTAAAAGTCCAACAGTTTGAAAGATATAGGCATTTTTGGTTTTGAAAGTTGTGAACCAAGGTCAAGGTCACAAGCCACTGAATATTTATACAAATGCTGTCCAACTCAGTATATTTGACCATGATGTGCAAATGCGGCATAAAAAGCAAGATAAATTCAGGTTCGTTTTGTGTGGACTCCACTATATATTAGATCAAAAGTTATAGCGAAAGGAAATTTTGTAAGGTGAAGCCGTTTCAGGCCCAGTTTTGGCAACTTTGGACAAAACAGCAATTTCACCACACCGCTACAGAAAAAAACTAATCATCACAGGACAATGAAATTGCAGAAAAGTAATATTTTGAATATGTGAATGATGTCTTTTTTCAGATAGTATGATCAATTACTTTGCTTGGTACTGGTCTTCATAATTGAAAATTTTGTAAATTTTACACACCGCAAATAGCCCTTAAGAATAAAACGAGCATATTTTCTTTGTTTTCACAGATATTTTGATGA
>CM031614.1:77023103-77030281 GCA_018398815.1 Conus ventricosus
TGGCCGTTTTTTATCCCGCCATTAAGGCAGTCATACTCCAACTTCGGGGAAGGCGCATGCTATGTGTAACGTGTCATCCAGTCATCCATACCAACGGCCAAACTGGCCTTCTCTTCTGAAAGTTGGTGATGGGATTTGACGTGTGTGCAAGATGTTATGCGTGCGTTCACACACGGAACCTCGGTTTATAGTCTCATTCAAAGGACTGTATGGGAAATGGAGTCAGAACTAATGTTAACTTCGAGGGAAAAATCCCCCTGTACCGAAACGGCCCGGCGGAGATTCGAACCCGCAACCCAAGATTACGAGTCCGGTGCTCTACCTCTGATCCATTTCGGTTACGGGATCAATACACTGTGCCACTGGTTGATCATAAACATATACAATGTGGAGTGATCATTAACTACACATGTGGAGGTTGATCATTAAACATATACACTGTGGAGGTTGATCATTAAACATATACACTGTGGAGGTTGATCATTAAACATACACACTGTGGAGGTTGATCATTAAACATAAAACTGTGGAGGGATCTTAAACTATCGTGGAGATTCTTGACTAGGTGGTCGTAGCTAGTGTCTTGCAAAAGTGGGTCTGTAACTTCTGTTGCTTGTTGTTGTTGAAATTTTTGCTGTTGAGATTGAATTCATTTAAACTGTTGGAGGGAAATGCTAAAGTCAATCTTTGTGATGATAGTTGCTAGAGTTGTTGTTTGTTTGTTTGTTTGTCGTTCGTGGTTGGTGGCTGGCAGAGGGGGGGGGTTAGGTATGGAGGGGGGGGGTATGGTTATGGAGTTAGAAGATGTGGTGGTTCAAGTGTGTGTGTGTGTGTGTGTGTGTGTGTGTGGTGTGTGTGGGGTGTGTGTGTGTGTGTGTGTGTGTGTGTGTGTGTGTGTTGTGTGTGTGTGTGTGTGTGTGTGTGTGTTTGTGTGTGTGTTAGTGTGTGTGGTGTGTGTGTGTGTTGTGTGTGTGTGTGTGCTTGATGTGTGTGTGTGTGGTTGTGTGTGTGTGTGTGTGTGTGTGGTGTGTGTGTGTGTGTGTGTGTGTGTGTGTGTGGTGTGTTTGATGTGTGTGTGTGGTGTGTGTTGTGTGTGTGTGCTTTGGTGTGTTTTGTTGTGTGTGTGTGTGTGTGTGTGTGTGTGTGGTGTGTGTGTGTGTGTGTGGTGTGTACGTAATCAACTTAATGAATGGCTTGTTTGTTTCATTCGTAGGGAAAGGGGCTGGAACAGGTGGGAGGCGAGATTAGTGTAATCAACATACAGGTGTGAGGCAAGGTGAGGGAGGGTGTAGAACGCAAACGAACAGTTGTGCTTTGTTTCTCTCTCTCTCTCTTCTCTCTCTCTCTCTCTCCTCTCTCTCTCTTTTCTCTCTCTCCTCTCTCCTCTCTCTCTCTCTCTCCTCTCTCTCTCCTCTCTCTCCGTCTCCTCTGGCATGCGTGCGTGTATGCACCGCACGCACGTGCGTGTGTCTGCATATGTGCGTGCATGCCTGTGCGTGTGTATGTGTATGTGTGTGTGTGTGTGTGTGTGTGGTGCGCGCGTATATGTGTGTGTGTGTGCGCGCGCGTGTCAATGCGTGTGTGTGTGTGTGTGTGTTGTGTGTGGTGTGTGTGTGTGTGTTGTGTGTGTGTGTGTGGTGTGTTTTTCATACGCACATGTTTCATACTCGTTTTGTCTGATGCAATTAACGTAACATAACATGGCGGGAATGGGGTGAGAGAGGTTTGACTGACTCATACTTTTGAGCGACAGTTCGTCTCCCCCAAATTGCACAAGTGTGTGTGTGTGTGTGGTGTGTGTGTGTGGTGTGTGTGTGTGTGTGTGTGTTGTGTGCACGAACGTGAAATAAAAGGGCAAGGTCTTAAAAAGCAACGTTCAAAGATGACGTCATCAACCGAAGCGCACCGAGGAAGGGACCGACTTCCGCCAAGACCGAACCCGGATTCCCACCACGGATCCAAACCAGAACGCAACGTATAGGTCAACTGACCATACATATCCCTTCTTTTAATCAGAATGTAACGTATAGGTCAATTGACCATATATAGCCCTTCTTTTAATGAGAATGTAACGTGTAGGTCAACTGATCATACATAGCCCTTCTTTTAATGAGAATCTAACGTGTAGGTCAACTGACCATACATAGCCCTTCTTTTAACCAGAATGTGACGTATAGGTCAATTGGCCATACATATATAAAATGATGCCGACAAGAAAAACCACTAAGAAAAACAGGATCGTGTGGTTTAATTATAATTATAATAATGCCGACAAGCAAAACGCACAAAGAACAACAGCAACAACAAACAGACAGACAAACCAACAACAGATGCGGACGAAGCAGAAGCTTCTTGGCGAAGGTTTTCAAAGAAGTCTGCGGCAGTCAGATGATGCAGTGTGTTCTGTCTGTGAATGTCTGTCTCTTTGCCGGTCTGTCGGTCTTTCTGTCTCTGTGTCGTTTGTTTGTTTGTTTGTGTGTTGTGTGACTCAGTGTCTCGCCATTGATGCCGTCTGCAGCCTGTTGATGTTGGCCATACCTATCCCCAGTTTGTGGGGTGTGGCTGACCCCTAACTCCGCTATGGTGACTCATTGGCATTGATGGCCAGCGCAGGAGCTAGAAAGTCGTGTTGTGGGGATAGGGGCGATGAGAGGTGGTGTGGAGGGGGGGGGCGGGGGGTGGGGGAAGGGGGAGGGATGGGAGAAGGTGGGTGGAACTGGAAGGGGGAGGGGGGGACGGAGGGGAGACAGGGGAGCGGAGAAGAGGACGGGGGTGGGGGAGAGGGGGAGAGGGGGGGAGGGTAGGGGAAACATGGAAAGGGCGGAAGGGATGGGGAGAGAGGGCGGGAGAAAGGGGGGAAGCGGAGGAGAGGACGAAGGAGTGGGTGTAAGGGACAAGAGTCGTGGGATGGAGAGGAGGGAAGGGGGGGCGAAGGGAGAGAGGCGGGGAAGGGGGGGGCGGGCGGAGGGGTGTTAGACCCAAAGACGGAAAATCATATCACCGTTATCAAAAACAAAGATGAACGTTGAAACGCGCAGTTCAAAAACGCCAGAGGAAACAAACAAACAAAAACAACAACAAAAAGCACAAACAAAAACACCAACAAACAAACAAAGCAAAAAACACAAGAACAGAAACTGAAACATGAATGCTTGGAGAGCAGAAAAAGACTCCTCTGAAGTGGGAGGATAACATCAGGCAAGGATAGACCAGTCCTAAGTCAGCTCTCAGAGAATCAGAGAGAGAGAGAGAGAGAGGGGTGGGGGGGTGGGGGGGGGGGGGGTCAGGTTGATCTTTATCCTCCAGCCGACCACCACACAGCGCCTTTTCAGGGCTGACACAGAACAAGGTTGACAGAAAGTCATCATCGGTGTCTCCACAACCTTACCCTGGTTTACGAGACAAAGGGAGGTAAGACAAGTCTTACCCTGGGTTACCAGACAAAGGGAGGTTAAGACAAGACTTACCCTGGGTTCCAGACAAAGGAGGTAAGACAAGCCTTACCCTGGGTTACCAGACAAAGGGAGGTAAGACAAGACTTACCCCGGGTTACCAGACAAAGGGAGGTAAGACAAGTCTTACCCCAGGTTACCAGACAAAGGGAGGTTAAGACAAGTCTTACCCTGGGTTATCAGACGAAGGGAGGTAAGACAAGACTTACCCAGGGTTACCAGACAAAGGGAGTAAGACAAGTCTTACCCCGGGTTACCAGACAAAGGGAGGTAAGACAAGTCTTACCCCGGGTTACCAGACAAATGGAGGTAAGACAAGCCTTACCCAGGTTACCAGACAAAGGGAGGTAAGACAAGCCTTACCCAGGTTACCAGACAAAGGGAGGTAAGACAAGCCTTACCCAGGTTACCAGACAAAGGGGTAAGACAAGTCTTACCCCGGGTTACCAGACAAAGGGAGGTAAGACAAGTCTTACCCTGGGTTACCAGACAAAGGGAGGTAAGACAAGCCTTACCCCAGGTTACCAGACAAAGGGAGGTAAGACAAGTCTTACCCGGGTTACCAGACAAAGGGAGGTAAGACAAGTCTTACCCCGGGTTACCAGACAAAGGGAGGTAAGACAAGTCTTACCCTGGGTTACCAGACAAAGGGAGGTAAGACAAGTCTTACCCGGGTTACCAGACAAAGGGAGGTAAGACAAGTCTTACCCTGGGTTACCAGACAAAGGGAGGTAAGACAAGTCTTACCCGGGTTACCAGACAAAGGGAGGTAAGACTAGTCTACCCTGGGTTACCAGACGAAGGGAGGTAAGACACGTCTTACCCTGGGTTACCAGACAAAGGGAGGTAAGACAAGACTTACCCTGGGTTACCAGACAAAGGGGGGTAAGACTAGTCTTACCCTGGGTTACCAGACGAAGGGAGGTAAGACAAACCTTTGATCTGAATGAGGAGATATGAGTCACTGATGTAGCTGCTAGGCATCCCAGCATTACCCCTTATTGTCAGTGTATACCCATCCACCATCCACAACACCGGTTTGACAGCTGTTAGGGTCGACAGATCTTGGAGATCAGTCATGTCACGGTGACCTACCTCGTGGTCAGATCTCACGCGGATCCGAACTGGGACACGGGACCATCCAGATCAGAAGGTCAGAGTGACCCCCACTGGGTCATTCTGACCGTTGGCCAGTCACCATGACCTTTTGAGCTTTCGTGGCTACATGGATTCAATCTGAATAAGTGATCACCCTGATTGTGTCAAAGTTCCTCATCCACTCTCTCTCTCTCTCTCTCTCTCTCTCTCTCTCTCTCTCTCTCTCTCTCTGTGCAGGGGCATGATTTGCTCCATATATCTTCGAGAACGCAGAGATTTTATTGAGGGATAATTCAGCGAAGGCTTTGCCTGAGTTCCGTTCCTCGTGCAGCGTACGTCTAACAACAGTATGAGACACATAAAGGGAGAGAGAGAGAGAGAGGGAGGGGGGAGGAGGGAGGGAGAGAGAGGGGGGATGGAGGGAGGAAGACAGAGAGAGAGAAAGAGAGAGAGGAGCGGGGAGGAAGAGGGTGGAGGGGAGGATTTGAAGATCGTACGCATGATCAAGAACTTCGGTACACTGCTTAAAATAAAAAGGAGGGTAAAGGGGAGATCTTTCCCCTCTATCCACCTGGAAAAAAAAAAAGAAAATGAGAAAGAAAAAAAAAATCGTTCCACTTTAAAACCGGAGCGCCTTAACAATAATGTTACGTCAGGATATATTACGATGCTGATTCTGGGTTTAGAGGAGTATGTATTTTTATTGATTGATTCATTTATGTATTTATTTATTTAATTGTTTAATTTGTATTTCTTTATATATTTATTCATTCATACTTTTCCTTATATTTTATTTGCATGTTCTTTGATCTATTTTATCTATCGATCTGTTTATGCATTTCGTTCTGCTTAGTCCGTCTCATGGGAGAGAGAGAGAGAGAGAGAGAGAGAGATATTCATGAAGAGAATGTGTGTGTGTGTGTGTGTTGTGTGTGTGAGTGAAAGCGAACGGCGCGTATCTGTGTGTGTGTGAGCAGTATGACTTGCTTCAGGGAGATTTGCACGTGAAAACCCACTAGCGTATGCACTTCATGAAGTCGTGTCCCTTTGTGTAAAACGGGCAGTGTTTTGTCAGCGTTGGCTGAACTGTTTTAGATATTGAGAACGTGAAAAGTGCCGTTGAAAGATTGGGAGGGGGGAGGAAGGGGGGAGAGGGGGGGGGGAGGAAGGGAGAGAGGGGGGGGAAAAGGGGGGAGGGGAGCAGAAGAAAACTCACTTTGCTCTCCCATTTTTTGTTGTGATTGTACTTGTGGGACACTCGGAGTAGTTACGACAGCGTCATGGAGGGAAGGAAAAGAAGTCATAGAAGTGTTCAACAGAGCGTCCCATTTTCGGGACTAGAGGAGACGAGTTTAGGGCGCTGCAGTCCACCTGTTACTTTCTTCCCAATTCTGGAACAAACGCCCGTGCAACTGAGCAAGTGGGTCCAAAAGAATGGCACCATTCCGGCAGTGTTGTTCAGGCGTTCGCATGCCACCAGAGCAACCTGTACGACTCGAGTGAGGAGACATGGAGCTGACGCCGTCTGTGACGCTGTGCTGTGCAGGTAGGAATCATTGTCACATTTTTCCCTTCCAATTGTCTCGGAGGTCCAAGTATTCTTTTTTGCTAAATTTGCGGTCACTGTCGAGAATGAGCAGCGTGTCCAATTGAAGGTGGCTTTTTAACGGAAATAACATGCCGTTTCAGGAACTATATGCATTTCGTTGTAAGTGATAATGTCTGCATGCTTTTTTCTTTTTACTGATACTTTCGAAGGCTCTCCCCTCCCCCCCCCCCCCCCCCCCCCCCCCCCCGCCCCAGTAATAAACCTACTTCATTCAAATTATACGACAGTTTAGGGTTTTTACGGATTTGGGCTATTAATCTATTGACAAAAATGTTCTGGCTTGGGGACGGGAAGAAACACGTAGTCTCGGAGATGGACAGTATGGGATGGACAGTATGGGATGGACTGTGTGGGATGGACTGTCTGGGATGGACAGTATGGGATGGACAGTATGAGATGGACAGTATGGATGGACAGTATGGGATGGACAGTATGAGATGGACAGTATGAGATGGACTGGTGGATGGACAGTATGAGATGGACTGTGTGGGATGGACAGTATGAGATGGACAGTATGAGATGGACAGTATGGGATGGACAGTATGAGATGGACAGTATGGGATGGACTGTGTGGGATGGACAGTATGGGATGGACAGTTGAGAGGACGTGTGGGATGGACAGTATGAGATGGACTGTGTGGGATGGACAGTATGAGATGGACAGTATAATGGACAGTATGGATGGACAGTGAGATGGACTGTGTGGGATGGACATATGAATGGACAGTATGAGATGGACAGTAATGAGATGGACAGTGTGGATGGGCTGTGTGGATGACAGTATGGGATGGACAGTAGGAATGGACTGTGTGGGATGGACAGTATGAGATGGACAGTATGAGATGGACTGTGTGGGATGGACAGTATGGGATGGACAGTATGAGTGGACAGTATGGATGGACAGTATGAGATGGACTGTGTGGGGTGGACAGTATGAGATGGACAGTATGAGATGGACAGTATGAGAATGGACTGTGTGGGATGGACAGTATGAGATGGACTGTGTGGGATGGACAGAT
>CM031614.1:77036281-77046281 GCA_018398815.1 Conus ventricosus
GCTAAGAATTGTACAGAAAAAAAAAAAAATATATATTTATATATATATATATATATATATATATAATATATATATATATATTGTGTGTGTTGTGTGTGTGTGTGTGTGTGTGTGTGTGTTTGTAGATGTGTGTGTGTGTGTTGTAGATGTGTGTGTGTGTGTGTGTGTGTGTGCGCTTTGATGTGTGTGTGTCTGTGTGAAGTGTGTGTGTGGTGTGTGTGTGTGTGTGTGGTGTGTGTGTGTGTGTGTGTGTGTGTGTGTGGTGTGGTGTGTATATGTGTGTGTGGTGTGGTGTGTGTGGTTGTGTGTATGTGTGTGTGTGTGTTTGTGTGTGTGTGTGAGTGTGTGAGTGTGTGAGTGTGGTGTGTGTGTGTGTGTGTGGTGTGAGTGAGTGAGTGAGTGTGAGTGTGTGTGTGAGTGTGAGTGTGTGTGTGTGTGTGTGTGCATATAGACAGACTACTCTCGATCCAGCGTCACAGCCTTCTAAAGAACATATGCAAATCGAATTACACACATTATAACAATGGTACTTGATGGAGAGTAACATAGGCGTTAAGAGACCACTTCAACTGTTCATTGTATAATCTGACGCACGACTAGCGTGCAAAACAAAATTCCCGAGGAGTGTACGTTTGGGAAATGGTTTACAATAAGTAAGGGGTGTGGACAGTATGTGAGAGAGAGAGAGAGTGTGAGAGAGAGAGAGGAGAGAGAGAGAGAGAGAGAGAGAGAGAGAGAGAGAGAGAAACTGGGTGGTGCTCGATAGAGCAAAGACTACGATAGACAGATGAAGGTGTAAAGAAAGCACACTTTAAAGCTGATCCTCTGAGTTCAGGGAAAGATTTCCTGCCGTACACCCTTCCCACACCAAAGCTTCTTCCAGTGCTATTTCAAAGCCAGTCGGTCAGCCGAAAATACCGAGGACACAGAAATATGACAAAGAAACATAAAACAGCTTTCCGTTTCTGCATATCGCTTAGATTGTTTGGATGGCAGAATCCTCTTGTACAGGAGAAAGCGTACAAAAACTGATCATTCCAATTTGATTGTACACCTCCTAGCCCCTTCCTCTAATCCCTCCCAACTCTGCCGCCCCCCCCCCCCCACCCAACCCCCATCCCCTCCCCGCCAATCTCTCATCCCGGCCACTGTCCATCTCATACTGTCCATCCCATACTGTCCATCTCATACTGTCCATCTCATACTGTCCATCCCATGCTGTCCATCCCATACTGCCCATCTCATACTGTCCATCCCATACTGTCCATCTCATACTGTCCATCTCATACTGTCCATCTCATACTGTCCATCCCATACTGTCCATCTCATACTGTCATACTGGCCATCCCATACTGTCCATCTCATACTGTCCATCTCATACTGTCATACTGTCCATCCCATACTGTCCATCTCTACTGTCCATTCTCATACTGTCCATCCCATTCTGTCCATCCCATACTGTCCATCCCATACTGTCCATCTCATACTGTCCATCTCATACTGTCCATCTCCGAGACTACGTGTTTCTTTCCCGTCCCCAAGCCAGAACATTTTTGTCAATAGATTAATAGCCCAAATCCGTAAAACCCTAAATTGTCGTATAATTTGAATGAAGTAGGTTTATAACTCGGGGAGGGAGGGGGGGGAGGGGGGGGGGGGGGGGGGGGGGGGGGGGGGGGGGGGGGGGGGGAGGGGGGGGAGGAGCCTTCGAAAGTATCAGTAAAAAAAAAAGCATGCAGACACTATCACTTACAACGAAATGCATATAGTTCCTGAACGGCATGTTATTTCCGTTAAAAAGCCAGCTTAGATTGGACACGCTGGTCATTCTCAACAGTGACCGCAAATTCAGCAAAAAAGAATACTTGGACCTCCGAGACAATTGAAGGGAAAAATGTGACAAGGATTCCTCCTTCCTGCACAGCACGGCGTCACAGAAGGCGTCAGCTCCATGTCTCCTCACTCGAGTCGTACAGGTTGCTCTGGTGGCATGCGGAACGCCTGAACAACACTGCCGGAATGGTGCCATTCTTTTGGATCCACTTGCTCAGTTGCGCGGGCGTTTGTTCCAGAATTGGGAAGAAAGTAACAGGTGGACTGCAGCACCCTAAACTCGTCTCCTCTAGTCCGAATATGGGACGCTCTGTTGAACACTTCTAGGACTTCTTTTCCTTCCCTCCATGACGCTGTCGTGACTACTCGAGTGTCCCACAAGAACAATCACAACAAAAATGGGAGAGCAAAGTGAGTTTTCTTCTGCTCCCCTCCCCCCTTCCTCCTCCCCCCCCAAATCTTTCAACGGCACTTTTCACGTTCTCAATATCTAAAACAGTTCAGCCAACGCTGACAAAACACTGCCCGTTTTACACAAAGGGACACGACTCATGATGTGCATACGCTAGTGGGTTTTCACGTGCAAATGTCCTGAAGCAAGTCACACTGCTCACACACACAGAGTTACGCGCCGTTCGCCTTCTCACACACACACACAACATTCTCTTCATGAATCTCTTTCTCTCTTCTCTCCCATGAGACGGACGAAACAGAACGAAATGCATAAACAGATCGAAATGCATAAACAGAACGAAATGCATAAACAGAACGAAATGCATAAACAGATCGAAATGCAAAAACAGATCAAAATGCATAAACAGATCGAAATGCATAAACGATCAAAAGCTAAACAGATGAAATGCATAAAAGACGATAGATAAATAGATGAAAGAACTGCAATAAAATAAAAGGGAAAAGTATGAATAAATAAATATTAAGAAATAAAAATTAAAACAATAAACAATTAAATAAATAAATACAAAAATGCCCCAATCAATAAAAAATGTATCCTCTAAACCCAAATCAGCATCGAAAACACCTACGTAAATTTTTTGTTAAGGGCGCCCGGTTTTTAAACGGAACGTTTTTTTTTTCTTTTTTTTTCATTTTTTTTCCCGGGGTGTTAGGGGAATGATCCCCCTTTTACCCCTCCTTTCTTTTAAAGCAGTGTACCGAAGTCTGTTCATGCGTACGATCTTCAAATCCCCCCCCCCTCCCCCCGCCCCTCCCTTCTCTCTTTCTCTTCTCTGTCTCCCTCCCCCCATCCCCCCTCCTCCCTCCCCTCCCCCTCCCCCCTTCCTCTCTCCTCTCTTTTTTCTCCTCTCTCTCTCCCCCCTAATGTGTTATATGTTTTTAAAACGTCATTAACGAGGAACGGAATTACAAAAAGCCTTCGTGAATGACCCCCAAAAAAAAAACTCGATTCTCGAAGTTTATAGGAGCAAATCACCCCTGCAGAGGGGGAGAGGAGAGGAGAAGAGAGAGGGGGAGAGAGAGAGGGGAGGAGAGGAGGGGGGAGAGGGGGAGAGAGAGGGGGGGAGGAGAGGGGGGAAGAGAGAGGGGGAGAGGGGGAGAGGGGGGAGAGCGAAGGGGGGAGCGAGGAGAGAAAGGAGAGAGAGGGGAAAAGAGAGGGGGGGGTGAGAGAGGGGGAGAGGGGAGAGAACGAAGAGAGGGAGAAGAGGAGAGAGAGAGAGAGGGGATGTAGAAAAATTTGAACAATTAGGGTGATCACTTTTCAATTAAATCCATTTCGCCACGAAAAGTCAAAAGGTCAGGAAAACGGGGCCAAAGGGTCAAAATGACCCAGTGGGGGTCACTCGCCTTCTGATGGATGGCCCCGGCCCAGTTCCGACCGCGTGAGATTACCACGGGTAGGTACCGTGACTGACTGATGTCCAACAAGATTGTGCCCCTAACGCTGTCAAACCGGGCTCATGGGTTGGGGGGATATACACGCAATAAGGGGTAATGCCGGGTGCCTAGCGCTACCCCAGTGCCATTGCCCCTCATTCAGATCAAAGGTTTGTCTACCCCCCTTCTCGGTACCCGGGAAAGCTTCCCCCTCCTTGTCGGGTTTGGGGTAAGGCTTGTCTTCCCCCCTTGTCTGGAAACCCGGGGAAAGGCTTGTCTCCTCCCTTTGTCGGGAAAACCCGGGAAGCTTGTCTTACCTCCCTTTTTGGGAAACCCCAGGGTTAAGGCTTTGGTCTTACCCCTTTGTCTGGTAACCAGGAAAGGGCTTGTCTTTCCTCCCTTTGGAAAACCCCGGGTAAGTCTTGTTTTACCTCCTTTGGGTCGGTAACCCGGGTTGGGTTTTTTCCTTTTGTTTGTCCGGGTGGTTTTGGGAACAAACCGTAAAACTTTCTTCAACCCTTTCACCCTAAGGGGGCCTGGGGGCCCTGGGGATAAAGAAAAACCTGCCCCCCCCCCCCTTCCCCTCTTCTCTCTTTTCCCCTTCTCCTCTCTCTCTCTCTCTCTCTTCTCTCCTCTCTCTGTGTGTGTGGCTCTGTCTGTATTCTCGTGATTTCTGAGGCTGACTGGGGACGGTCTATCCTTCCCGGGTTATCTCCCACTTAGAGGAGTCTTTTCGTTCCCCAAGCATTATTTTTTGTTTTGTTTTTGTTTTTTTCCATTGGGGGGTTTTGAACGGCGCGTTCAAGTCTCTCTGTCTTTTTGAAAACGGGGGTAGGAGGTCGTCTTTGGTTAACAACCCCCCCTCCCCCCCCCCCCCCCTTCCCCCCCTCTCTTCCCTTCCCGCCCCCCCCCCCCCCCCCTCCTCTCCAACCCCAGCACTTCCCTTACCCCACCCCTTCTTTTCTCTTCTCCGTTTTCCCCTGTTCTCCCTCCGCCCCCCCACCCGTCCCCCCTTTTCCATGTTTCCCCCTACCCTCCCCCCCCCCCCCTTCCCCCCCCCCCCCCCCCCGCCCCCCCTCCGGCTTCTCCTCCCTCTCGTTCCTCCCCCCATCCCCCCCTCCCCCCTTCCCTCCCCCCATCCTCCCCTTTTTCCCCCCCCTCCTCCCCTTCTTCCTTTCCCCCTTTTCCTCAGCCCCCCCCCCCCCCCCAAACCACACCTCTCCATCCCGCCCCTACCCCCACAACACGACTTTCTAGTCTGCTGGCCCAAGCCAATGAGTCACCTAGCGGAGTTAGGGTCAGCCACACCCACAAATGGGGATGGGTTTGGGCCCAACACAACAGCTGCAGACGGCATCAAGGGGCGAGACAGGGTCACACAACACAAAAACAAACAAACAAACCCCACAGAGACAGAAAGCCCGACGCCGGCAAAGAGCGACATTCACAGAAAAAAAACACATGGTCATCTGATCCCGCAGATTCTTTGAAAACCCTTCGCCAGAAGCTTCTGCTTCGTCCGCATCTGTTGTTGGTTTTTTTCTGTTGTTTGTTGTTGCTGTTGTTCTTTGTCGTTTTGCTTGTCGGCATTATTAAATTATAATTAAAACACGACCCGTTTTTCTTAGGGTTTTTTTCATTGTCGGTATTTTATAATGTATGGAAAAATTGGCCCAACGACATTCGGTAAAAGAGGGCTATGTATGGCCCGTTGACCTAACGTTAGATTCTCATTAAAAGAGGGCTATGTAGATCGTTGACTACACTTTACTTCTCATTTAAAAAAGGGGCTTATATGGTAAAATTGACCTTACGTTCTTTTGTTTTGAAGGGTATGGTTTTGGTCGTTGCTAACGTTGCTTTTTGGATTCCTTAAATCCGGGGTTCTTTTGGCAACCCCCCCCCCCCCAAAACCACAACGTGCTTTTTAAGCCCTTGCCCTTTTATTTCCTTTTTTCCCCCCCCCCCCCCCCCAAAACCCCCAACACCACACACCCACCCACACACCACACTTTGTGCAAGGGGGGCGAAGTCCTTTGATTAAAACCTCTCCACCCATTGCCATGTTATGTTACTTTAATTGCATCGACAAAAAGGGTAGAAACATGTGCGTTGAAAAACACCCCCACACACCACACACACACACACCACACACAACACACACAAACACACGCTTTGAAACGGCGCGCCCCCACACAAAAATATACGCGGCCCACACACAACACAACACACTCACATACACCGCCAGGATGCACGCACATATGCAGACACCCACGTGCGTGCGGACGTGCATCACCACGCAGCCAAAGAGAGGAGAGAGGAGAAGAGAGGGGAGAGAGGAGAGAGAGAAAGAAGAGGGGAGGAGAGAAGGGGAGAGGGGAAAACAAAGCAAAACTGTTCGTTTGCGTTCTACACCCCCCCTCCCTTGCCTCAAAACCTGTTGTTTTACACTAATTCGCCCCCCACCTGTCCACCCCCTTTCCCTACGAATGAAAAAAACAAGCCATTAAATTATATGTTATTCTTTTACACACACACACAAAACACACACCCACACACACACAACACACATACACACAACAAAGCAACCACACACCCCAACACAACACACCCCACACACCCCAAAAAGCACACACACACCACACACACCCACACCAACACACACACACCACACACACACACACACATAAAAGCCAACACACACAATCAAGCACACACACACACACACACACCACACACAACACACACACCAACCCCCACACACACATCAAAGCACACACAACCACACACACACACACCCCACAACACCACCCCACACACCAACACAACACCAACCCCACACACGCCTCTTTGAACTGCAAAAAACCGGTCTCCCCCATCCCCATCACCCCCCCCCTCCATCCCAAACCCTTTTTCACTCTGCCGCACACAACAAACGAAAAAACAAAAAAACAAACAACATGCACTTCTAGATCTGTCCATCAAAAAGTTTTTGATCTTTTGAATTTTCTTTTTCAACAGCAAAAAAAACAACAACAACAAAAACAAAGTTTAAGATCATTAATTTGTCAAGAGACATACACGCCCCACCTTGCAAGCTAGCAAACCCGCGACTATCTAAAATCTCCACGGTATATTTTTAAAATGATCAACCTCCACAGTGTATTTTAAAATGTCAACCCCCACAGTGTTTTTTTTAAAAGATCAACCCCCACAGTGTGTATGTTTAATGATCAACCTCCACATGTGTATGTTTAATGAAAACCAGTGGCCCGTGTATTACCCCGTACCGAAAGGGGATCAGAGGTAGGCAGGGACTGAATCTTGGGTTGGGGTTTCAAATCTCCCCCGGGCCGTTTGGGTACAGGGGGTTTTTTCCCCTCGAAGTTAACATTAGTTCGGACCCCATTCCCATACGTCCTTGAATGGCTATAAACCGGGGTTTTCCGTGTGTGAACGCACGCATAACATCTTACACACTAAAACCCCTCCCCAATTTTCAGAAAAAGGGCCATTTGGGCCCTTTTTGGGTTTGGATGACGGTGCCGTTACCATGCATGCCCCTTTCCCCCAAAGTTGGAGTTGATCCCTTAATGGCGGGATAAAAAACGGCCAAACACCAAAACCCCCCCTTGGCCTTTTTACAGTGGGTGCCCGCGGAGTATCAGCCTGCGTCGCAAAGAAGAAGAAGACCGTAACCCCAACATGACTCAGGTCAACTTGTCGGGCTTGCGTTTAACCTCATTATTTTTTAGTGTTAACTCCTTTCCCCGGGATTATTTACCGTCCCCCCCCCCCCTCTTCCCCCCACATCTTGTTGTTCTTCCACCCCCCATCTCCCCCCCCCCCCCCCCCCCCCCCCCCCCCGCTTCCCCCCTCCCCTCTGCTTTCTCTAAACTTAAAACCCCCCTTTTGGGGTTTGGGTTCTTGATTTATAGATACCTCTGTCGTCTGTCTTCTGCGTCTGTCTTTCTTTCTTCTCTCTTCTCTCTCTCTCTCCCCTCTTTCTCTCTCTCCTCTCTCTTTCTTCTCTTTTGGGGTGACAAAAAAGAAAAAAAAAGGCAAGATAGTACGCATGCAGAGGCGCGCGCGCGCGCGGTTTGTGTGTGTTGTGGGGGTGTGTGTGTGTGTGTGTGGGGTGTGTGTGTGTGTGTTTGGTGTTTTGTTGTGTGTGGGTGTGGCGTGCGTAGTGTTTAAAAAGAAAGGGGAATCATGACGGGGGGGGCTTATGTCCCCCTCCCCCCCCCCCCCCCTGCTCCCAAGAGAGGAGAGAGAAGAGAAGAGGAGAGAAGAGAGGGAGAGAGGGGGAGAGAGAAGAGAGAGGAGAGGAGAGAGAGAGAGAGAGAGAGAGAGAGAAAAAGGAAATTTTGGAAACCCGATCAAAGCGAAGAAATGGGTTTATCAGAAACGTTTCTATCTTCAAAAAAAACCCCATTATTTCAAACCAGAAATTATTTGTGCTATTTGTAAACGTGTGGTCTTTGGCAATCGAAAAAAAAACTCTGAAGGCATTCATTCCAAGTTATGGAGACACCCGAATACCCGTCTAACGGGGGCGGGGGGGGGGAGGGAGGGGAGGTGGGGGGGGGGGGGGGAAGGGGGGAGGGGGGGGAGGTAAAGGGGAGGGGAGGGGGGTGTGGTGTGTGTGTGTTTGTGTGGTGTTGTGGTGTGGTGTGTGTGGTGTGTGTGCGGAAAGGGGAAAGGTGGGGGGGGGGTGGGGGGGGGGGCGCTAAAGGCCCTTTCCAACACAACGCTCCTATCAGAAAACCAGCACACGTTCCAAAAGATGAACAAAAAAGGGGCAATTCCCCCACGTGAGTTAAAAATTAATACTTGGGGGATTTGAAATACAGTACCTGGGGGGAAGCCCTGTGCGCTGTACTACACGAAACCTATACTACTACTACACTACTACTACTACTATAAAAGTCAGCACGCCAGGGCGGGTGCTGCATTTGCGCAAATTTTCTTTACCCCCAGCACTTCCCGAAGTCGGTAATAGAACCATAGGTGAAAACCTGTTTGGTATTTGTAAAAGGGGACCCCACTGGTTGTTCAGCGCTTTCAGAAGAGCACTGGGTTGTGGCACCGTGGGGTAGCAGTGCGGTTCATGTACCCCCACCCCCCCCCCCCCCTGTGATGTCCAATAAGGAAAATTTTCCCTTTTCGATCCCCTTTTTTAAAGGTGTTCTTTTTGATGTATTAGCGTATTGTTTTGGAGGGATTTGCCAAGGTTTGATCGATATCTCTCCCTCCCCCCTTTCCCCCCCCCCCCCCCAACCTTCCCCCACCCACAACTTATCTCCTGTCTTTGTTTGGGATGGCTAGAATACACATACACAGACAAACCTACACACGCACGCCCCCGCGACGGACGCGCGCACATACCCCAACTCCACACACAGGCACACCCACACACACACACCAGACACACAAAAGAACACCCACACGCACACACAAACAAACACAACCACAACACACACACAAAAACACCACAACACACCACACCACACCGCACGCACGCACGCACGCCGCCGCCAACACCACCACAAACACACCCACACAACACACACACACACACACACACACACACCCACATCACAACACAAAACAAATTGGTAGTGGGGAAAGCAATGGGGCTAAAAAATTCCTCCGTCATCAAAAATGACTTGGCCCCACAGATGATTATTTCATAAAACTTACAATTGCATATTGAAGAGAGAGAGAGAGAAGAGAGAAAAAGAAAAAGAGAGAGAGAGAGAGAGAGAGAAGAGGCAGCAGCAGAAAACAGACGTAAAAAATGAGAGACGGACGACAGACAAAGATTTTGATTATTTTTCGTTTTCCACACATTTCTATTTCGCTTTTTTTCCCTTTTTCGGCGTTATTGTTAATTTGCTTTCTTTTTTCCCCTTCTCTTTTTATTTCTTTGGGGATGTGGACGTTGGGGCCGACCTGAATCCCGGACTGCATTCTTTGGGGAAATTTATTGCCTCTGTCCTGTTCTTTTCGGCAGAGTGGAGCATTTTTTCCCAGCCTTAGGGTGTGGGGGTGTGTGTGGGGTTGTGTGTGGTGTGTGTGTGTGTGGTTGTGTGTGTGTGTGTGTGTGTGGTGTGTGTGTGTGTGTGTGTGTGTGCGCGGGGGGGGGGGGGGGGGGGAAGGGGGAGCGTGCGAAGTGCGTCGCTGCGTGCGCGCGCGGGTGTGGTGGAGTGTGGTGAGTATGTGGTGTGGGGGGTTTTTTGTGTGTGTGTGTGTGGTGTGTGTGGGGGTTGTGTGTGTGGTGTGTGTGTGTTGTGTGTTTGTGTGGGGTGTGTGT
>CM031614.1:77056281-77063781 GCA_018398815.1 Conus ventricosus
CTTCAATACGATACGAATGTACACTTACACTACACTACACTACACTACACTACACTACACTACACTACACTACACTACATTACACTCCACCACACTCCACCACACCACCCAACCTTTCCCCACCCTAACTTACCCTACCCTCACCAACCCTACACTGTACCCCACCCCACCACACTCCCCTCCCCTCCATTCTTCTCCCCCCTCCCCTCCCTTCCACTCCCCCCCTCCCTTCCACTCCCCTTCCCCTCCCGTCCTCCCCCTCCCTCCCACTCCCCTCCCCTCCCTCTCCCCTAACCTCCCCTCCCCTCCACCACGACACCTCGGTCTTGCCGTGCCAGTGCGGATGAAAGTGATCGCTACAGATCGAGTATCCGCAGTATATCAGGACTAGTCAGCGCGGGGGGAACAGGCATATTGAGCTTAACCCATTGTCTGATAGGATGGGTATCGCGTGAGGGGGGGGGGGGGGGGGGGGGGGGGGGGGGGGGGGGGGGGGGGGGGTGGGGGAAGGGAGGAGGAGGAGGAAGAGGAGTAGCGATGGGGGGGGATGGGGGTGGGGGGTGAGGAATGTTGTCAAGGGGGTGGGGTTGTGGGGGTGAGTCATAAGGTGGTGTGGATTACACAATCAGAGAGACATTGTAGGGTGAGTTGGGTATGTGTAAAGGAAGGATAAATTATGTGGATAAAGTAGGTTTGATTGTGTGTGTGTGGTGTGTGGTGTGGTGTGTGTGTGTGTGTGTGTGTTCGGTGTCGGTAGTGTGTTGTGGGGTGGGGGGGGGGGGGTGCGTGCGCGCGCGCGCGCGCGTGTGTGTGTCTGTGTGTGTGGGCGTGCCATGTTTAATGCCATACTTAAAGTTTTAAAAAATTACCATTTTTTCCCCCACTTTTGAACAAAGGACTGAAAATGCTCCCCTTCCCGCTCATCCCACCCCCCAACCCAACAGGGGTGTATGGTTTCTGACCGAAGTCAAATCATAAGTTTAAAAGCTCAGCCAACCATGAAATGCCTCCCAAGGGCTGGTTCTGAACACACACACACACACACACACACACACACACACACACACACACACACACACACGCACGCACGCACGCACGCACGCACGCACGCACGCGCACACACACACTCACACAAACAGACACACATACACAAACACACACACACACACACACACACACACACACACATACACACACACACACACACACACACACACACACACACACACACACACACACACACACACACCACATGCGTGCACGCACACTCACGCATGCAAATACAGAGGCGCGCGCGCGCGCGCACACACGCACACACGAACACACACACACACCACACACACACACACACACACACACACACACACACACACACACACATACACACACACACACACGCACACACACACACACACACACACACACACACACACACACACACACACACACACACACACACACACACACACTCACTCACAACAAACATTACTGGACACATTCGAGCTCACAAATGAATTCCCTGTTTTGTTCCTATGTTCATGTACAGGTACAACATTGTTTGGGTATATATTTTGTAAGTTGTTAGCGGCTGATTCGAATGATGAAACATCAAATCCCCCCTCTCCACCCCCCCCCCCCCCCCCCCCCCCCCCGTCCCCCGTTTCTCTCCTAACCCATATCTTCGTATTTTGCAACAGTAATAAGACGAATTGTCACGAGTTTGTCACGAGGCCTACGACGTTCGACCCACCTAGGGTGGCGGAATTACTTATTTATTTATTGTCGTTGCTGTTGTCGTGTATCCGTCCCTTAGTGTGGCTTGTGGTGCAGTTGCACCTTGGTGTAGTTCAGCTCAACTTCGGTTTGCTTTCTCTCTCTCTCTCTCTAATTCCACCGCCCGTGCTATTCATCCTGCAGGTTCACGGGTGGCCGGTACCTTTCTCTCGAACTTTCTGTCTATCGGCCTCTCGCCTGTCTTTTTACCTGTCGCACGTGCTTCATTTCTTTTAGTTTGAAGTATGCTCACTCTGTGACGCAGCATGGCATGTTGGCCGCCATTGCTGAGGGAGGTTAGCTCTTCACTCGAGCGGAAGATGTCTCTGGGAGCGCCTGCTCCAGTCTTGGTTCTTCAACCGTATCATCGAGAGTACAGTCAGTACTTTCAATTCCTGCAGTCGGCCTGTAGGAGAGGGACATCACTTCTTCTGTTTCCGCATCTTCGCCTCTGTCCTCTCGACTGGACAGAGGGTAGAGAGAGTCGTTTGACCCGCCTCTTCGGGTCACCCACGGGTAGCTGGTAAGCATCGGTTTCGTGGTCTGTTTGTTTTGGTTTGTTGTTGTTAGCCGGCTTAGTCTTCTCTTTTGCGCAATTTTCTTTTGTTTTCGAAATTGTAAGAGAAATATTGTGTGAGACCTTTTCTCTGGTTAATTCAATCTTTAACCTGGCCATTCTAAATTATTCCAAAATTCTTTCTCCTGCTTATGCATCTGGTGATGCGGTAGTCGGTGGGGAAGGGAGAGAACCTGGTGATTCAGGGTTGGAACTTGCTTGGTCTCGCTCGTCCGCCCCTGCCACATTCGCCGGACTCTTATCTTTCGGCCACCGTCTGTTTGTGTGTGCAAGAACGAGTTTTTATGTTCGCGAGCGTGCGTACGCATGATTTGTCGTTTGGATGCGTGGTTGGAGATTTGTGTGTTTTGAAATGTGGCTATAAAATGTGACAATTACGCCATTGAATTATTATTTGCAAATGTGGTGACAGTTATTAAGCGATGGTCGCTGTGTTGGTTTATTTCCTAAGAAGGGAAAAATGTTAAACGTGAGTGAGAGAAGGGTGAAGATAATTCATATTTGTTTTATAACCTGTTGATTTAATGCAGTCTTTTACCTGCATCGTGTGAGAAGACTTGATTCGATGGGTTTACTGTGTGCGTTTAATAGACTTCCCCTCGCCCATCATGCGAGTGGCTGTTAAGATTTGACAGCATGGGTCAGACTGTACTGACGGCGGGGTTCCAGTACCCTTCTTCTTCCTCCTTCCTTCTTCCTTCCCTCCCTTTCTCCTCTCCTCCCAGCTACGTTTCCCTCCCCCCCTTTCGGGGCTTCACCCGGAGTACGGACTGGATGGTGCCACGTGCTGGTTGAGGCCACGCTCTGGCTGAGACCACGGACTGGATGGTGCCACGTGCTGGCTGAGACCACGGACTGGATGGTGCCACGCGCTGGTTGAGGCCACGCTCTGGCTGAGACCACGGACTGGATGGTGCCACGTGCTGGCTGAGACCACGGACTGGATGGTGCCACGCGCTGGTCGAGGCCACGCCTTGGTCGGGACCGTGGACTGGTAGAGGAGCCCGCCGTCTTGACTGGCCGGCCCTGACCCCCGTCCAGGACCTCCAGTAACAGCGCCACGTTTCCCCCCCCCCCCCCCCCCCCCCGGGACACGCTCTTCACTGCCCGCTTGTGAGTCGAGGGTGTCGGCTTTGAGCGACTCCCTGCGAGAACCGACCCGGTTCGGAGCACCTAGTGCGACAGGGTGCTCCCAGTAGGCCCGACAGAGGCAGGGGTGTGGACGCCACGGCAGGGTGTTAGAAGGGATCGATGCTGGAAATGTTTCTTTATAATTGTGTATATATGTCATACGTGCTGAAATGCTGTAATTGTGATTGTGTACGTCGTATGGTGAAATGTTTATTTATAATCGTGCATGTTGTGTGTGTTGGAGTGCTTGATTGTGATTGTGCATGTTGTGTGCGTTGGAATGCTTGATTGTGATTGTGCATGTTGTGTGTGTTGGAATGCTTATTTATTATTGTGTGTGTTGTGAATAAATGGGGTGTTGTATCGTAATCTTTATTGTGTGGTCTCTTGCGGAACGTGTGAGGTCAGTCACTCCCTTCACTCCCACCTAGACCGATCCTGTCAGGGCAGACCTCCAGGGGTCGGTCGTGACACGAATGTTTCTGGAATACTTGAAAACTGGTCATTGCGGGTGTGCTCATCAGCTGAAACACACTGACTCTAAACACAGTCAAAAGTCACATGAGATTAATTTGTCCAAAGGGCTTTTTTTTTTCCCCTACCAGCGCCGTTAATCATATCAAGCCACTGTCCCAGTAGAAGAATGATACGTTCTGGGGAGAGAGAGAGAGAGAAAGAGAGAGAGAGAGAGAGAGAGAGAGAGAGAGAGAGAGAGAGAGAGAGAGAGAGAGAGAGAGAGACAGACAGACAGACAGACAGACAGACAGACAGACAGATGCACACACACACCACACACACACACACACACACACACACACACACACACACGTACAGACCGTAAGAGAGAGAGAGTGGGGGGAGAGGCAGACAGACAGACAGACAGACAGACAGACAGACAGACGGACAGAGAGAGAGAGAGAGAGAGGAGAGAGAGAGAGAGAGAGAGAGAGAGAGAGACGGACGGACGGAGAGAGAGAGAGAGAGAGAGAGAGAGAGAGAGAGAGAGAGAGAGAGAGAGGAAGAGAGAGAGAGAGAGAGAGAGAGAGAGCGGGGTGTATGTAAGCCATCCGACGCACCGTGGCCACTGTGAGATACAACGTTACCACCCTGTGATATTCACTCTTTCGATCCCGCACCGAGTAAGCCAGGACTAGTTCCATTTGTACTGTTATGAACTGGCACCCGGCAAAAGCACTGACAGCAACAACAACAACAACAACGACGACGATGACGCCAACAACGACATCAACAACAACAATGACAACAACAACAACGACAACAGTGACATCATCAACAACAACAACAACGACGTCGACGACGACAACAAGGACATCAACAACAACAACAACAACAACAGCAACACCACCATCCACCACCACCACCAACAACAACAACACCAACAACCACACCCTCACTGAAGTGAGTGTCAAAAGGAATTGGAAACATGTGTTTTTCCTTCCTTTCTTTGTCCTTCTTTCTCTTCTTCTTTCTTTCCTTTCTTTCTTTTCTTTTCTTTCTTTTTCTTCCTTGTTGATCAATTCCTGGTGAGACTATGATCTGCTAGAGAAGTATCGGAAACAACAACAACAACAACAACAACAACAACAACAACAACAACAACAACAACGAAGTCATCTAGTAACACAGGTGTCTTTTCCACCCCACCCCCCACTCCCACTTCTCTTCCCCATCTCCCTCCCTCTACCGCACAACCCTCTTCACTCCCCACGATCCCCCACCCCCTCCTCCCACCCCCTTCAAGTTCACCCTCTTCTCCCCCCCTCCAGCCCTCCACCGTCTCTCTCTCTCTCTCTCCTCTCTCTCCTCTCTCCTCTCTCTCTCTCTCTCTCTCTCTCTCTCTCTCTCTCTCTCTCTCCTCTCTCTCTCTCTCCCTCCCTCTCTCTCTCCTCTCCCTCTCTCTCTCTCTCTCTCTCTCTCTCCTCCCATCACCAACTTTCGGAAGAGAAGGCCAGTTTGGCCGTTGGCATGGATGACACGCTACACATAGCATGCACCTTCCCGAAGATGGAGTATGGCTGCCTTAACGGCGGGATAAAAAAAGCAAAAAAACAACCCGTCATACACACACAACTCTACTCTCTTTGTTGGGCAGATGGGTTTAATACTTGCCTGTCTAGTCTATACAGGGAGTGTCCGCAGGAGTATCAGCCTGCGTACGCAGAAGAAGAAGAATACTCTCAATCTGAGACTGACCCAGGTAGTGTTCGAAAGTCTAAGTCCCGGCCCAAACGGAACCCAAAGGTCAGCTCTTTAGAGTACGACAAGAGTCCTCTACACCTACAAAGCAACCAGCTACAGAGCTAGTTTCGGAAAAAGTCAGTCTCCTCCACCCTGCAAGTTAGCCAGTCAGTCAGTCTCCTCACCCTACAAGTCAGTCAGTAAGTCAGTCTCCTACCCTGCAAGTCAGTCAGTGAGTCAGTCTCCTCACCCTGCAAGTCAGTCAGTGAGTCAGGCAGTCTCCTCACCCTACAAGTCAGCCAGTCAGCCAGTCAGTGTCTCACATCAGTGGCCCCCCCAAACCAGAAAGTAAGCCCTAGTAGAAGCAGAGCATACTACATTAATGTAGTATGCTCTGGTAGAAGAAGCAAATTAAGAGTCCTTAACTCTGACAATAAACTAATTGACTGGGAAAGTCTGATCCCCACCCAACTATCCCACAAATCCCCCCCCCCCCCCCCCGTCCCCCGTCCTCATTCCCCCCCCCCCACTCGCCCCCCCCCCCCCCCCCCCCCCCCCGTCACCAAAACCTGAAAGCGATCCAGTTTGTTAGTGAGGAAAGTCACACTCCTCCCTCCCCCCTCCCTAAACCGGGAAACAGTCAGCCAGTATGTGAGTGAGTGTGGAATGTCAGAGCCCTCGACTGGCCTGAATGCGGCAGCAGTAGCCTATAGTAGTAGGCCTATAGCAGTAGGCCTATAGTAGTAGGCCTATAGCAGTAGGCCTATAGTAGTAGGCCTATAGTAGTAGGCCTATAGTAGTGGGCCTATAGTAGTAGGCCTATAGCAGTAGGCCTATAGCAGTAGGCCTATAGCAGTAGCCGGTCGGTCAGAGCAGCGCCGCTCTGCTCTGGCACCGGGTCTGGAATGACAGACAACAAACACATCATGCCATGTCGGCAGTCAGGACGGCTGCCAAATTATCGCTCCCGGTAGGATTCGAACCCAGCACTGCTGCATCTTTGGGGGAGGGGGGGGGGGGGATACCGGCTGATGGTGCGGTCCACTGAGAGACGAGGAGCCCAATCGTTCAGACACCGCCGTTTATGGCATCGGCAGAGCCCCCCACCCCCCTTCCCGCCCACCTCCCTCGACATCTCTTCTTTCTCCCCCCCCCTTTCCTTGCCCCCCCCCCCCCACTCCCGCCCCCTCACAAGCATAAAAAGTAAAGGTTTTTGAAAACAGGGTTAATGGGGTTCGATATCTACAGAGGTTCTACTTCTATCTACAGACTAGATTATTAGCAATGTCAACTACTGTCTCTCACTTCACTTACATTATTTCGGCGCCGCAGCCAGTCAAACGGGTAGTAGTAGCAGTAGTACACAAAGTACAGAAGAATGACTCAGTGGTAATCGCCCCCAAACTGTGTGCTCTTCTCTCTCTCTCTCTCTCTCTCTCTCTCTCTCTCTCTCTCTCCTCTCTCTCTCTCTCTCTCTCTCTCTCTCAACCACCACCACCACCACCACCATCAACGCCACCACCACCACTACCACTGCCACGGACGTGCAGGTGGGTTGAGTACAGTACAGACAGTACAGAGCACATCAGCTCTAGCAGCAGCACAGCAGCAGCAGCAGTAAGATACTGGCGAAACTTGCCCCAACAGCAACAGCAGCATCAGTACGGCACACGACACACAGCAGGTCCGTCTACACACCCCATCCCAGATGTCATTTGGCACGGACACAAGATCGCCGCCAGCAGTCGGCCAGCGAAGGGTTGGTTGCTTGGTTGCTTGGTTAGTTGCTTGGTACAGTCGTTCCTCTCTTCTTGATGATG
>CM031614.1:77073781-77076281 GCA_018398815.1 Conus ventricosus
ACAGGAGGGTTACCAGTTAAAATGCCCAATAGCCAAACAGACACAGGAGGGTTACAAGTTAAAATGCCCAATAGCCAAAGAGACACAGGAGGGTTACAAGTTAAAATGCCCAATAGCCAAAGAGACACAGGAGGAGAGGTGAAGTTGTGAAGAGATCCCACGTGCCTAGGGGCATGGCATTACAGAGGGCTGAATCAACCCATCTCCTTCCGTCGCCTTACCCTCCCCCTGAACCGAATCAAGCATCCTTGGACTGCTGAGGGAACAGAACAGAAGAAGATTTTCCAGCCGTGAAAATAGCACCACCCACCCACCCACCCACCCACCCCTACCGCCACCACCACCACCACGAAAGATTCCACTTTGTAATGCTCCGCTCCGAACACGAACGACAGCTTTTCCTGGTAACAAAAACTCTCTCTCCATGATGACATTATAACATGATTAAAAAAAAAAGGATATCATTACTGCTAATTCACATTGTACAAAAGCAAACACACACACACACACACACACACACACACACACACACACACACACACACACACACACACACAAAACGAAACAAAAACAACAAAAAAGAAAAACAGAAAGAGGGCAAGGTAGCGGAGAGGGGGCGTGCGAGGAGGGTGGGAGGGGAGAGGGGAGGGGACAGGGGAAGGGAGGGGGAGGGGGAGGTGGAAGGTGGGTGTGAGAAGTCGTCATGGTTGAACGAGTTTCTGGTCGTCACTTGGACTGATCAGTCTCAATCGCATGGTACGTTGTGCTCCTGCCAAGTCCGCACGTCATCGAGAGAGAGAGAGAGAGAGAGAGAGAGAGAGAGAGAGAGAGAGAGAGAGAGAGAGAATGCGTATGCGTGCCGGTGCGGGCGGGCGGGCGTGTGTTTGAGTGTGCGCGCGCGCGCGCGCACGCGCGCGCGCGTGTGTGTGTGTGTGTGTGTGTGTGTGTGTGTGTGTGTGTGTGTGTGTGTGTGTGTGTGTGTGTGTGTGTGTGTGTGTGTGTGAGAGAGAGAGAGAGAGAGAGAGAGAGAGAGAGACAGACAGACAGACAGACAGACAGAAAGAAAGACAGACAGACAGACAGAGACAGACAGACAGACAGACAGATAGAAGAAGAAGAAGAAGAAGAAGAAGAAGAAGAAGAAGAAGAAGAAGAAAAAGAAGAGAAGAAGAAGAAGAAGAAGAAGAGAGAGAGAGAGAGAGAGAGAGAGAGAGAGAGAGAGAGAGAGACAGACAGACAGACAGACGGACAGACAGACAGAGACAGACAGAGACAGACAGACAGACCGACAGACAGAGACAGACAGACAGACAGACAGACGGACGGACAGACAGAAGAAGAAGAAGAAGAAGAAGAAGAAGAAGAAGAAGAAGAAGAAGAAGTAGAAGAAGAAAAGTTGCCGACGAGACTTGTGAACCAGCTGGGTTTTAATTACAATGCTCTCTCTCTCTCTCTCTCTCTCTCTCTCTCTCTCTCTCTCTCTCTCTCTCTCTCTCTCTTCCTCTTCTTGTCTGTCTGTCTGTCTCTGTCGGTCTGTCTGTCTGTCTCTCTCTCTCTGTTTCTCTGTCGTCTGTCTGTCTGTCTCGTCTGCTTCTCTGTCTGTCTGTCTGTCTGTCTGTCTGTCTGTCTGTCTGTCTGTCTCTGTCTCTCTCTCTCTCTCTCTCTCTCTCTCTCTCTCTCTCTCTCTCTCACACACACAGCCAAACTCATCGATGTGCATACTGCACGTCATATAGACACACGTTGTGTAACAGGGCCAAACTCATCGATGTGCATACTGCACGTCATATAGACACACGTTGTGTAACAGGGCCAAACTCATCGATGTGCATACTGCACGTCATATAGACACACGTTGTGTAACAGGGCCAAACTCATCGATGTGCATACTGCACGTCATATAGACACACGTTGTGTAACAGGGCCAAACTCATCGATGTGCATACTGCACGTCATATAGACACACGTTGTGTAACAGGGCCAAACTCATCGATGTGCATACTGCACGTCATATAGACACACGTTGTGTAACAGGGCCAAACTCATCGATGTGCATACTGCACGTCAATAGACACACGTTGTGTAACAGGGCCAAACTCATCGATGTGCATACTGCACGTCAAAAAGACACGCGTTGTGTAACAGGGCCAAACTCATCGATGTGCATACTGCACGTCATATAGACACACGTTGTGTAACAGGGCCAAACTCATCGATGTGCATACTGCACGTATATAGACACACGTTGTGTAACAGGGCCAAACTCATCGTGTGCATACTCCCTCGCACCGTTTGGCGCACTGACTTCTCATCTCCCTCTCCACCCCACCACCACCACCACCACCACCACCACCCTCCTGCCCCTCTCTAGGCAACGTCCCCCACCCCCTCCCTCCGCATTTCACACACGCACACGAACGCACGCACGCACATCACAAACACAGACAGACAGACATACAGACAGACACAGACACAAACACACACATACGCACACACACAC
>CM031614.1:77080653-77093153 GCA_018398815.1 Conus ventricosus
CAAGTCCCCATACTTGCACTTTCATTGCAATAACACAGAAAAACAACAACAACAACAACAGGACAAACAAACAAATAAACAGAGAAGACACACAAGAAACAAATAACAGAAAGATCACACCCCCCCCCCCCCCCCCCCCCCCCACACACACACACACATACACACATCCAAACAAGACCATAAAAAAAAACATTGATAGGAACGGAAACAAAGTCTATTTTCAGACAAAATGCATGCATGCCTGAATACATGTATGTATGTGTGTATGTATGTCTGTGTGTCTGTCTATATGTCTGTCTGTCTGTCTGTCTGTCTGTATGTATGTATATCTCAACCCTTATCAACTGACATCTGGCATAGAACTGTCTTTTGTGTGTGCACCCGGTTGTACGTGCGCGGGCACACACACACACACACACACACACACACACACACACACACACACACACACACACACACACACACACACACACACACACACACACACACACACACACACCACACACACACAACGCCTTGCACAATGGCAATGCAAGCACTCTGAAGGGCCCAGCTGCCGGTCTATCAAATTACCCCCAGAGAGAGAGAGAGAGAGAGAGAGAGAGAGAGAGAGAGAGAGAGAGAGAGAGAGAGAGGAGAGGAGAGAGGAGGGAGAGAGAGAGAGAGGAGAGAGGAAGTGAGAGAGAGGAGAGAGAGAGAGAGGAGAGAGGAGAGAGAGGAGAGAGAGAGAGAGAGTGTGTGCGTGTGTGAGTTCATGTCCGTCTGTATACGACGTGGAGAATATATATCAAAAGGACACAAATCAAACGAAACTGTCGCACATTATGTTGCACTCTTAATAACACACACACACACACACCACACACACACACACACACACAACACACACACACACACACACACCCGTCTAATATCACTATGTGGATAGACGTTAAATTGAAGACAACAACAACAACACACACACACACACACACACACACACACACACACACACACACACACCACACACACACACACACTGAGCTGATCATTTCCACTCAGACTACCTTCGCTCTTCCATTTTTTTTTCTGGAATGATGTACACTTGGCCAAATATTAAACGCAAGCAAACGTGGTCTACAGCAAGGATTACGCCGCTGGGTCTGGCGTTCAGACAGCCATAGAAGAGTTCCACAGCAGCAAGATCGACTTTGCTCCTTTCCCTGCCAGCCGTTTTCAGTGACTGTGACTATTGTTCTCTAAGCATTGCCTGCACCCGAAAGGATCTGGATAAAGGTTCATGCGAAGAACCCAACTTAGCTGAATATATTGCATAAGAGCGTTGTCACTTTGAGCATATCACTGAAGCTGAAGTTCTCCAAATCTTTTTCCCCCTGTCACCCACCAAAAATGATTCATTAGATGTCATTCCAGCCTTAGCAGAAAACAATCATCATTTCACCAAAAATGATTCATTAGATGTCATTCCAGCGTTAGCAGAAAACAATCATCATTTCAGAGCATATTCGATGAAAAGTTCCATCATCAGTGCCTCTCTTTGCTCTGGGGCAGTTCCCTCCAGGATCTCTGAAACAACACCACTTTGGATCAGTTCCCTCCAGGATCTCTGACACAACACCACTTTGGATCAGTTCCCTCCAGGATCTCTGACAAACACAATTGGACAGTTCCTCCAATCTCTGACACAACCACTTTGATCAGTTCCCTCCAGGATCTCTGACACAACACCACTTTGGATCAGTTCCCTCCAGGATCTCTGACACAACACCACTTTGGATCAGTTCCCTCCAGGATCTCTGACACAACACCACTTTGGATCAGTTCCCTCCAGGATCTCTGACACAACACCACTTTGGATCAGTTCCTCCAGGATCTCTGACACAACACCACTTTGGATCAGTTCCCTCCAGGATCTCTGACACAACACCACTTTGGATCAGTTCCCTCCAGGATCTCTGACACAACACCACTTTGGATCCCAATAATCCCAAACAGTACAGGCCAGTTTCTACTCTCCCGTTTATTTTCAAGATTCTTGAAAAGGTTGTCTTGAACCAATTGCAAACCGGTCCATACCAAATTCCCTTACTTCTTCTTCTTCTGCGTACGCAGGCTGATACTCCTGAGGACACTCCCTGTATAGACAGGCAAGGATGAATCCCATCTACCCAACAATGGGAGCCGAGTTTTGTGTGTATGACCGTTTTTTTTTATCCCGCCATACTCCATCTTTGGGGAAGGTGCATGCTAGGTGTAACGTGTCATCCATACCAACGGCCAAACTGGCCTTCTCTTCCGAAAGTTGGTGATGGCGATTTGACGTGTGTGCAAGATGTTATGCGTGCGTTCACACACGTAACCTCGGTTTAGAGTCTCATTCGAAGGACTGTATGGAGAATGGAGTCAGAACCAATGTTAACTCCGAGGGAAAAATCCCCTGTAACGAAACGGCCCGGCGGAGATTCGAACCTGCAACCCCAAGATTACGATCCGGCGCTCTTACCACTGAGCTATTTCGGCCCCAAATTCATTTACCAAAACGAATCAATCAAGATACCGGCTTCAGCAGAGAGACTGCTGCGCTGAGTGTCATTGACAATCTGTTGACGAAGGCGACGAAAGTTTTGATTCCCATCTAATAGTTAGTTACCTTGCTGGACCTCGGGCCAGCATTGGGACACATAGACTATTGGACCTTCCTTTCTGATTAACTGACTAAATTAGTTTTTAATGTTCATGGCACGATCTTGGCAATAGATCTCAGCATATCTTATGATCGGACCTAGTCCGTCATTTTTAATCAGGGGTTAATCTATCCCTAGCCCCCATCCATGCTGTTTTGCCCAAGGAACAGTACTAATACCTGTATCGTTTATCTTGTTTCACTCAGTCACTGTCAGACGTAAATTCTGTTTAAAAATTGATCTTCATAAATAGACAGATGACAGTGAGCTAAGAACACTTCGCCTCAAAATTTTGTTCTGTGCAAACAGATTTTCAGTTTTTTCATCAGTCATGTTTTGCTCTGGATGAACATAAGAAACTGCTGTTGAATCTTGCTAAAACAGAGCTGATACCTTGAGGCACTCGGCTGAAGGGTTACCAGTGTGTCGCAGATATTCACGGCAGAGAGGTGTCTTGCAACACGACTGGATCAAACACTTTCAATGCATGAGCGAATTGTTACTACTGTTTATCTCTCATCTTCTCTTGAGCTATACGTGTTGCACCTGTCAAATCCTTTTTGTCTCATAACGCGAATTGGTGCATCGTTGCTGTCTTGGCCGAACCGGCTGCAAAGAATTCAAACGTTGCCATAAGACTAAGTACTTTGAGAGAGAGAGAGAGAGAGAGGAGAGAGGGGAAGAGAGAAGAAAACACTATAACATTAGCTTGTTGATTTTTCAAATTTTTCACTTTTTTTTGTAAAGCTCGTGTTTGTAAAGTGGGAAATAAATTTGTTTAAACCAAGAGAGAGAGAGAGAGAGAGAGAGAGAGAGAGAAATGCGCACCACGGATGTCGCTAAACGAAACATTGCGCGTGCGGGCAATGCATTGCAATCCCTAACCCCCCCCCCCCACCCCCCCTCATCCCCCACCTCCCCTTTCCTTCCATCCTCCCCTTTCCATCCGCCCACCACCACCCCTCACACCACCCTCCACATCACTCCCACCTCATTCCCCCATCCTCCCCTCACCTTCCTCCAACTCCACCAGCCCTCCCTTCTATCCACCTTCTTCCCAACACCCCTCTTCGCCCCTCACATTCCTTCTCCCCCCCCCCCTCTTCTCAACATCCCCCCCTTTCGCGCTGTCAGTCTACCCAATTTAAGCATTAAGGGGAAAGGGGCAATTAGGGAGAAGGGTGTTGTGGGGAAAAAAAACGGTCGACAGAAAGATACACACACTCGGGGGGTTAGGTCTCATAAGAGTGTCTATCCGCCACGCTTGTTAAGAGTGTAGCTCCAGGGTGTAATTGTTAAGCCGGGAAGAGAGGAGAGAGGGAGAGAAGAGTGGAGAGAGAGAGGAGGAGAGGGAGAGAGAAAAGAGAGAGGAGAGGAGAGAGGGAGACAGGGGGAGGGGAGAGAAGAGAGAGGGAGAGAGGAGAGGGGAGAGAGAGAGGAGGGAGGGGAGAGAGACAGAGAGAGAGGGGGAGAGAGAGGGAGAGAGAGAGAGAGGAGAGAGAGGGAAGAGAGAAGAGAGAGAGAGAGAGGAGAGGGGAGAAGAGAAACGGAGAGAGAGACAGAGAGAGAGAGACAAGAGAGAGGGAGAGACAGAAGAGAGAGAGAGAGAGGAGGAGAGAGAGGAGAGAGAAAAGGGGGAGAAGAGAGAGAAGAGGAGAGGAGAGAGAGACAGAGAAGAGAGAGAAGAGAGAGAGAGAGAGAGAGAGAGGGGTTTGGGGGGTAGGACGGATGGATGGGAAAAGGGGGGGGGGGGGGGGGGGAGGTGGAAGGGGAAAGGCGTGATGTGGAGAGGGGAGATTACCTATGCCGGTGCCTGCTGTTACACCATCGTATTTGTATGCTGGGTGTATGTATGTATGTATTTTATGTACGGTGTTAGTATTTACCTAACAATTAGAGGTGGAAGGGTGTAGGAGTCTAGGGGGGTGTTACGGTCCGCGTGTTCGATTATTGGTATTTGCGAGCCTAAATACTGCTTACAGTTACGTGGTGTGATTATTAGCAATTTGGGTCGAAGTATGGTGCGGTGGCACGTGTACAAGGTGGGGTGTGTGTGTGTGTGTGTGTGTGGCGTGCGTTTGTGTGGGGTGTGTGTGTGTGTGTGGTGTGGTGTGTGTTTTGTGGGGTGTGTGTTCCCAATGTGCGAAATGCATCCGTCTGTCCGTTCGTGCGTGTCTTGTTTCAAGGCAGTTTTAAACACATCGCTAGCTGTGTTTAGGACTTTTAGATTCTTATGATTTCAACGTTTGTTTCTTATTTGTTTGTACAAAGAACAAGGAAGACACAAAAATTGAATTGTTCTTTTTCTTCAATGACCGTCTTTGAATAAACTGCTTAGATCGCTTTGATCATCGTTAAGATATGATTGACCTGCAGTTCCTCCGAGACAAAGAGCCCGAAGCGTCGTTTCATGATGTAATCGCCAAAGTACTTCAGGTCCGTTAAAAGCAAAATTTTTCCCACTGTAGAGAGCAGTTTCTAACGTTTTATAAGTATCGAATTTACCTGCAATACAGGGCTTTCCCATTACAAAAAAAATAAAGTATTTCTTTTAAGGTTATCTAAGTAAACAATCAAACAAACAAATATTGAAAGAAAAGCTAACAGGTGTTCACTCACTTTGTATTGCAAATGGGCGAATTAGAGCCAGCTGTAAAAAAAGTGTCTCGGTAACACGATGGGCTCAGCGCTTCTTCTTATCGTCTTTTTGATTTGTCGTGTGTTTCGTTTGTTCGTTTGTTTGGAAGGGAATTTGAGAGAAAAAGAGGAGAAAAGAGAGAGAGGGGGGAGAGAGAGAGAGAGAGAGAGAGGAGAGCCTCTCCCTTCTCTCTTCCTTTGTATCCTTTTCTCTCTTTTGGCTCCCAAATTCCGCCTCTCCTCTCGTTATATATAGCTCCGCCACTTTCTCTCTCTCCCCTCGCTTCGCTATCGGTGTGTTGGGCCCTCAGCCTATTTATCATGATGCCATTTCCCTAGGAGGGAGGGGGAAGGGGAGAGGGAGGACAGACGGGAAGAGGAAGAGTTCATGAGGATGGGGGGAAGAGGGGGGGGGGGGGGGGGGGGGGGGAGGTGGGGGGGGGGGTGGGGGGGAGGGAGATCTCTTTCTCTCTCTCTGGGCCCCTCGCTATTTTCAGCTCCCGTCATGTCCTTTGTAATTCAATCAAGCTCCCCTCCCTCCCCCACTCTCTCTCCCCCACTCCTACCCTCCCCCCCATTCGCACCCCACACCCCCCTCTCCCTTCCCCTTCCCCTTACCCCCAATCCCCCCCCCTCCTCCTCCCCCCTCTCCCACTCTTTCAGTCCCTTCCCTCCCTCCCCCCTTCTCCCCCACCCCTGATCCCTCCCCGCCCCCCCCCACCTCCCACCCCCACCCCCACCTGTCCTGCCTCCTCCTCTAAACGCTTCTTTTACCCACCCTCCCGCTCAACATTCCATCACCCGGTGCCACCCGAACAAAATCCTGTTTCACCACGTTCATCTCTTCTCCCCTCTCCTCTCCCTCTCCCCCCCCCCCCCCCCACCCCCCCCCACCCTCCCCCCTTTCCCCACTGTCCCGCCCCCCCCCCCCTCCTTACCCCTTCCCTTCCGTCGATGCTCCCCCCCCCCCCCTCTCCCCCCCCCCCCTCCCCCCCACTGCCTCTGCACACACCAATATCCTCTCTCAATGTCTTTTTTCTTTCAGCTCTCTGCTCACTCCAATTTTGCCTCCTTTTTTTTTTCTTTTCTCTCCATTCTGCCTCTGGTTCTGGTGGCGCAAGCGAGATACGAGGTCTTTATTTGTCTTGTCTGTCTTCCGTATGTCTGTCTATCTTGTCTCTGTGTCTGTGTCTCTGTCTGTCCCGTCTGTCTTCTCCCCCCCTCACCACACACACAAAAACCACACACACACACACACACACACACAACCCCACACACCCCAAACACCAAACGCGCGCACATACGCAGACACAGACAGACAGACACACACACAACACACACACAACACACACCACACACCCCCACACACACACCGCCCAACCGCTCCCCCCCTCCCCCCCCCCCCCCCCCCACCCCCTCCCCACACACACACATACACACACACGCAGATGAAAACCCACACATGTCATTTGGGCGGCACGCACACTTATCCTCGTTGAGTCACGGTGTTTATATCCCGCTGACCACAAAGGTCACATCAGGGCTGCAATGCACACTTCACCTAAACGCCCCGATCTACTGACAGAGGTGACCCTAAGGTCACACAGGACAGCGCAGACCGCCCCGCCAAGGTCGAACGGATCGTGGATCCGTTCTATAATCCAGATCCGAACCACGGATCCACATTAAAAAAAAAAAAAAAAAAAAAAAAGAACGAATTCGTCCTTGCGCCACATTCTGACAATTCCATCCAAATCAGTTCGGTCATTTTGGCGTCATTTTAGTGCCGCTCCCTGGATCCGCCCTTTCAATCCGGATCCGCTCAAAAATCTCAATAGATGATCGGCATTGGCAGAGAAATTAGTTGGGTTCGTCTTTGCCCCCCCCCCCCCCTTTCCCACCTCCCCCCTCCACCCCCCACTTCTTTTATCTTTCTGCCAAGCGTACACTTTGCTGACAGTCAGAGAACCAGCAGCGCACTGGCCAACAGAAAAAGTAACGTTTGTGGTGATGGTGATGATCACACCATGATGATGATGATGGCCCTTGCATAGAGGATAATGCGACCAGTCCCCATAAAGATCAGATACCCCACGTCAACGGTCGGTAAGTGATTATGGATACACGAACAGACTCAGCTGGGATGGGCTGAATTATGGAAGCATAGTGGCTTCAAACGGTCATAATGACGCGTTTTCCTCATCACAACAGTAATTATCGCACGAAAACCACGATGATCGATTTCTGCACTCACGTGAAGAAAATGTGAATTTTCGCGTCAAAAACGTGTGTTGGTGTGTGTGTGTGTGTGTGTGTGTGTGTGTGTGTGTGTGTGTGTGTGTGTGTGTGTTCACATGAATACTAATTTTCACGTAAAATGTAGCTCTGTTCACTGTAGTTCACACGGTCAAGACGTCGGTTTGGAAAGCCAAAAGAGAGAAAAACATTAATGATGACTCTTTTTGACCCCAAAAATTCATGAGCAATGAAACGAATAATTACGGTGTGTTTTTTCCCCCTAGCAGCTAGCGACTAAGTTTGACTTCTTCAATCTCCATGAGCGCATTTTGGCCACATTATTACACCAGTGATACTACTGCGTACTGCGTAAGTAAGTAAGTGCAGGACGGCTGGGGTGTTGTGTGAAAACAATAATTTTGAGATAAAAACGAAGTTTTCTTAAATTTACGGATGGAATATTATGTTTAAATGCATAACGCAATAAAATCTCTCTCTCTCTCTCTCTCTCTCTCTCTCTCTCTCTCTTCTCTCTCTCTCTCTCTCTCTCTCTCTTTGATACCTGCAGTCCCCAAATCTCAGCACTGTGGATCGATTGGAAAGTCACTCTTCTATTCTTCCTTCTTTCTGATCCTTCGCTAATCTTTCTTGCTTTCTTTTCTTTTTCTTTCTTTCTATCTATCGTTCCTTCGTGTTTTTCCTTCTGTCTGTTCTTGGTAAAGATGTGGACGTGTTTGCTCTTCCTTTCCTCATTCGCATCTTCTTTCCTTTTCATCTTCATCCCCCCCCCCCCCCCTTTTTTTTTTTCTTCCTATCTTTTCTTTCTTTCTTCTTCTCCTTCTCCTTTCATCTCAAACCCGAGTTCTGAAGTCTACGATTCCAGAAAACCACTTCGGGATTCCGAGAGGCTCCTGTGATGAACTGCTTCAGTATGAGGTGCGCGTTAGCGGAGGAAGGTGCGTGCAGGTGCGGGGTTTTTTTCCATGTGGCAAACGGTCACTTCACTGACATAGGGGTCACAGAAACCAGGCCACCGCCGATCTCTCTCTCTTCTCTCTCTCTCTCTCTCTCTCTCTCTCTCTCTCTCTCTGTAAGTGTGTGTGTGTGTGTGTGTGTGTGGTGGGGTGGGGGGGGGGGGGGGGGGGGGGGGGGAGGGGGATGGTGCGCGAGTGCGTGCGTGTGTGTGTTTGGAAGGGGGATGTGTGTGTGTGTGTGTGTGTGTGTGTTGTGTGTGTGTGGTGTGTGTGTGTGTATGTGTGTGTGTGGTGGTGGGGGTGGGGGTGGGGGTTGAGTGGTGCGTACGCGCGCGCGCGTGTGTGTGTAAGCGCACACGCGTGCATGCGTCGAGCGTTGTGTGTGCGTGTGCGGGGGGTCATGCCGCTGTTCCCAGGTTCTTTGTTCCCAGTCTCTATATTCCCCAGTCCCGGTGTTCCCCTCAAGAAAAAATCGAAAATTCAGTCCCTAAGTTCCCCAGTTTCGTTGTTCCCCACCCTGTGGCGATCCGCTGTTCCCCATTCCCGCAAATCCCCGGTCTCGGTGTTCCCCAGTCCCGGTGTTCCCCAGGCCCGCTGTTCCCCAAGTTTTTGCCGTTGGTGGTGTTGGTGGGTTTTGCTGACTTAAACGTTGTTACTGTTGTTTTCCTTGCTATAGGCGAGGCAGTGGGAGGGCGGGGTGGGAGGGGGGAGGAGGGGGGGAGGGTAGGGGTATTGGGGGTGGAGCGGGAGGGCCCTAGAAGAGGGGTTTCATGCCGACTGGACAGCGCTGGAACCAGCAGGTCAGCACTTGCATGACCCCATCAGGTCTGTGTAGACAGGCTAAAAGTGAAATGGCCCGTTGCGAAAGAAAAGGTGTAGCTCACGCAAAGTGTGATATAAAGGGATAGGAGTTCAAAGCGTAAAAAGAAGCACCATCACTGTCAAAACCCTTTTCTGGCGTCACAAATTCATGCTTCCCGTTCTAGAATCATACACGATCGAAATATTCCGTTTTTCTTACCGATTTGACCAAGCAACTCACAGCGAAATTGCCCTCCCCCCCTCCCCCACCGCCCTCCCCCCCTCCCCCCCCCACCGCCCTCACCCCTATCCGTTGGAACGGTGCCGGGCAATGCGCCCTGGGGGCCACGCCAAGTGACACGCTTCGCAGACGACAGAAGCGCGATGACACTTCCAATGTCGCGGTTGAAATGGGAACAACCTGAGTTGACACGCGTGGGGCACGTGCAACTCTCTCTCTCTCTCTCTCTCTCTCTCTCTCTCTCTCGCTCTCTCTCTCTCTCACTCTCTCGGTGGGGGGGGGAGGGGGGTGGGCATGTGCATTTTTTCCCCTATTATTTTGTTTACCTTGGGATGTGCAACCTCTCCTTGTACAGTAGGGCCCCGTACTGGCGCGTGCATTGAAATCGGTTTGGGGAACAGCGCTACTGGGGAACAGAGAACCTGGGGAACACCGGTACGGGAACAGCGGCACGCTTTTTCGGTCGGGAACATCGACCATGGGGAACAGAGACACGGGAAACAGCGCTACTGGGGAACATAGAACCCGGGGAACACCGGCACGCTCCCCGTGTACGTATAGTGCGTGCGTGCGTGGGGGTGGCGTGTGTGTGTGTGTGTGTGTGTGTGGTGTGTGTGGTGTGTGTGTGTGTGTGGTGTGCGTTTGGAAGATGGGTGGAGAGAGAGAGAGAGAGAGAGAGAGAGAGAGAGAGAGTGTGTGCGTGCGAGCGTGCGTGTATGTGTGTGGTGCGTGCGTGGGGCGTGTGTGAGGTAAAATGACAGAGAGAGAGAGAGAGAGGAGAGAGTGCGCATGCGAGCGTGCGTGTATGTGTGTGTGCGTGCGTGCGTGTATGCGTATATGACAGAGAGAGAGAGAGAGAGAGAGAGAGAGAGAGAGAGCGAGAGAGCGTGCGAGCGTGATTGTATGTGTGTGTGCGTGCATGTGTGCCTATATGAGAGAGGAGAGAGAGAGAGAGAGAGAGGGGAGAGAGGGTGTATGCAATAACGTGCATGTCTGATCACTATGAATCATGACGAGAGGGTATTTACGTCATGAGTGCAGCTAAATTATGGCATACATGGATGGATGCCTGTGAGGGAGGGGGAGGGGGGGAGAGTAACAATTTGGGGGGGGGGGGGGTGAGGAGGGAATTGGCAGGTCTAAGAGCAGGGGCGGGAGGCAGGGGAGGGAGGGGGAGGGTGATTGGAGCCAGGAAACAGACAGATGATGGGAAAGGGGATAGATAAGATTTCCTTCAAAAGCCAACAAGTTCAACGACATGAAACTCTTCCAATGCACGGACGAAACTATTCTTGGCAAGGTCAGTTGACCTGCACGTGGAGCATAAGATCATTGGCTGTCGAGTTAGACGGTGATTGGTGGAACGGTGACAGGGACGAGACCGCAAGAGATGATTGGTGATTGGTTAATAAGACTCTGTCCTGTCAGACTTAGAATCCCGACAACTGTGCGAGAGACGAGACAAGTGGCAACCTCATTCTTGACATTGTCGCCCAGGCTTGTTGCAGACGGCGCCAGATTGACGTCACGGATTATGACGTCAATCGCCACTTCTCATCATTGTGGGTCGAAGCTCACGCTCTACACGCGGAATGATCGTTATGTTGTGGAGTGAGGCAGTGGTGGAGTTTTGAAGTTTCCTCTTCTTCTTCTTCGTCTTCTTCTTCTCAGCTGTTTCAGTTGATTCAAAGTACAGAGGAAGAGGAAAGTTACCGTTTCAAGTGTCTCTCTCTACATATCACACTTGTCCTCCCTCCCTCCCCCTTTTCTCTCTCTCTCTCTCTTCTCTTCTCTCTCTCTCTCTCTCTCTCTCTCTCTCTCTGTGCTCTTCCTAGTAGAATAGTAAAAGCAAGAATGAACAATGGCTAAACACACCACACACACACACAACACACACACACACACACATGCGCGCGCGCGCGCGCGCTCATAATTATGTATGTTGTGTGCTTACGCTTGTTTGCATAGGCACATGCACGCTCTCGCACACACACGTGTACACACACACACAAACACGCGCGCGCGCGCGCCTCGTGCATGCACACCGATCTACACACATCCCATCTTGCCCTTTTTTTTCTCCCACACATCCTGATCAATAAAAACGGCGGTTAAAATGTTTGATGTCTCCACTTACTCTCCTCTCTCTCTCTCTCTCCCTCTCTCTCTCTCTCTCTCTCTCTCTCTCTCTCCCCCCCCTCTGAAAATAAAATTCGTTCGTTCTCTCTCTCCTCTCTCTCTCTCTCTCTCTCTCTCTCTCTCTCTCTCTCTTCTCTTTCTTTTTTTCTTTTTTACAAATTCAAGTTGTTTTCAACGCAGCCGACTGCAAGTCACGTCATTAAGAAAATCTGTTACAGTGAGTTTTGCTGAAGAAAAAAAAGTTGTTATACGATGGTGGGAAAGACAAAACAAAACAAACAGACAGAGACACACACATACACGCACGCACGCACGAACACGCACGCGCACACATTCACACACACACCCACACACATGCACGCACAACTCCACACACACACACACACACACACACACACACACCACACACACACACACACACCCACTCGCACGCGCTCGCGCGCGCGCGCTTACACACACGCATACACACACACCACGCACTCACTCACCCATACACACACACACACACACACACACACACACACACACACACACACACACACACACACACACAGACCGTGTAATATCACCAAGTATGTGTGAAAACACGTTAAATAGATGATCCATTCAATCATTCATACACACACTCACACACACACACTCTCTCTCTTTCTCTTTCTGTCCCCTTCTCTCCTCTCTCTCCTCACCACACACACACACGCACGCACGCACGCACGCACGCACGCACGCACGCACGCGCGCACGCACGCACGCACGCACGCACGCACACCACACACACACACACAC